>CM058232.1:97607424-98045853 GCA_030180135.1 Orychophragmus violaceus
TTTAATGGTAGCAATATTGCTGAACCTGAAGGAGAACAATCAAAGGTCAGCATTATAAAAAACATGTTTACAACATAAATGTAAAACGAACCGTCCATACTCGCATCTTCTTCTGTCTCACAAGGCGAGCATACAACCTGAAAAATCGAATGAAAACCAATAATTTTATACAGTTAGAAAAGATTTTTTTTTTTTAACTCAAATGGCTGGATTTCATGAGATTCACGGAATAAAAGAGGAGTAATGAATATTTTTTTCTAGGTTTTAGAAGAGATCTTCGTCCTCACCATGGAGAAGGAAGATCTAAGGAACGGAGGGTGAAACCTGAATCTCCATTAGACTCGAGAACGATACCTGATACGAAAAAAACAAATCAAAAGCTAAAACCATAAATCCAAAACCACAACTCAAAAGCCAAAACTACAAATCCATACTCGACCCCTGAAATTTAA
Organism: Orychophragmus violaceus; assembly: GCA_030180135.1. Taxonomy (NCBI): domain Eukaryota; kingdom Viridiplantae; phylum Streptophyta; class Magnoliopsida; order Brassicales; family Brassicaceae; genus Orychophragmus; species Orychophragmus violaceus. Next base: position 97,607,877 of record CM058232.1, read on the forward strand.
AAACCAAACTCAAAAACCTAAAAGAGAGACCTTCAGAACCGGAGAGAGAGAGAGAGAGAGAGAGAGAGAGAGAGAGAGAGAGAGAGAGAGAGAGAGAGAGGAGAGAGAGAGAGAGAGAGAGAGAGAGAGAGAGAGAAGAGAGAGAGAGAGAGAGAGAGAGAGAGAGAGAGAGAGAGATGAGAGAGAGAGAGAGAGGAGAGAGAGAGAGTGAGGAGAGAGGAGAGTAGAGAGAGAGAGAGAGAGAGATGGATTTTTAACCTTGTAGCCTCTAGGGATGTGGTGCCGCAGCCTTCGAAGCTTCTGCAAGAGTGGAGACACATCTGTTTAATTTTTTTGTCGATGGGGAGACAAAGATGGAGACGGCTACTTTAGGGTTAGAGAGAAAAAAAATTATAAGTGGTGTTTTTTAAGATTTTGGGACTAAAAAGTATATTTTTATGTCTAAAAATTTTAACAAGCTGGCAAACAAAAATTATCCCGCTTAAATATCCCGCTTAATAACATAACATAGCACTAATTTAATGCTGATGTGCAATATAAATAAAGGGGGATTTTAACTAAAAGTAACATTTTATTTACGCGTCCATTACTTTTAATAGCACATCCAAATTATAAACACTATGAAAAAGTGGCGTCAAACTCTATTATTGCAGAAATTTTAAAACCGCTATGTTAATGTGCTATCAATACTTCAATTTCCTGTAGTGAAATGAGGGAGATTACTTGCTGTGGATTCTAATACTACCCTTGATGAGCTGAAGAACATGGTTTCTGAAGACTATGGAATCGAACAGAGCATTGGTGATATCGAGTTCAGTTATTTACCTAGCGCTTTGAGCAATACGAACTTCTCTCGGTTATTATCGCCAATGATCGTCAATTGACAAATTTCGTTGGGTATATGAATAAGACAACATCGACACAATTGTGTGTGACATTCAAAGCTACGATCCAGAACGAAAAAAACGAGCCATCTGATTCAGCAAACAGAAAAGAAGAAGAAATCTTGCAACACAATCTTCATCACTCTCATGTTACTTGTAATGATGGTGATGAAGTAATGTCTGAAAAAATGAAGACATCGAAAAAGAAATTCGTTTTTCTTTAGAGGATGTAAAAAAACCTCAACATTTCATAAGCAAGAACGTGTTGAAGGCAAAATTGGAAATCTGTGCAATGAAGTATAACTTCGGTTTCAAGGTGGTAAAATATGATACAAAGATTTGGTCTGTAAGATGCGCAAATAATTTATGCAACTGGAGTGTTCGTGCTCAATGTTTGGAAGGGTCTAGATATTTCGCTATCAAGAAGTATGTCGCTGAACATACATGTGGTCCTTCAAGCAAAAGCAATTTTGACAGGACCCCTTCAGCGAAAACAATTGGGACTATGATTATGCATAAATATGATGGTATCAAGGAAGGGCCTAAACCGAATGATATCATTCAGATGATGCGTATTGATCATGGATGTGAGATCAATTATTCTTTATCATTGGATTCACGTGAGTATGCAGTCAACGCTGTTAGAGGTATACCTGAGGAAAGTTATGGTAAAATACCAAAATACTTGCATATGCTTAAAGAAGCAAATCCGGGTACACATTCGAGTTATGAAACTGATTGCCTTGGTAGATTCAAATATCTATCTATTGCTTTTGGTCAGTCTGTTAGAGGGTTCTACAATGCCATTTCAAGGGTCATCGTTGTTGATGGTACATTTTTGAAGAGTAAATACATAGGAGTTCTACTGATTGCTACAGATGTAGACGGGGATTCTAATTTGTATCCACATGCATTTGGGGTAGTTGACTCAGAAAACAACCGTTCATGTGAGTGGTTTTTCAGGCAGCTTAAAGTTATTATTGCAAACGATCATGGTTTGGCTTTTGTGACAGATATAAATGAGTCAATTGTTAGAGGTCTTAAGATAGTATATCCACAAGCTAAGCATGGAATTTGTATTCAACATTTGTTAAATAATGTGGTCAAATATTTCAAGGGAAAGGGTCTAGTTGGCTTCGTTGCGAAGGCTTCAAAAGCATATAGGGTTTCAGATTTTGAAAGGAGGTTCACTAATATTTGCAACATAAGTCCCTACATTGGTAAATATCTAGTGGACGCTGATGTTACAAAATGGGCTCATTGTGGATTTCTTGGTTTCAGGTACGATATCAGGACCACTAACCCGACATAGTCGATGAATTGTGCATTGAGATCACCTAGAGAGTTTCCTATTATTCCTTTGTTGGACATCATAAGAGAAATGGTTACTCGATGGTTTTATGATCGGAGAATATTAAGATCCAAACGTAAGCATCCTTTAACCATTGAGGTGGAGAAAAAGATAGACAAAAGATAGGGAAGGGTAACTCTTTCATCGTTCACCCGATCATCGAGGACATATTTCTTGTTAGAGGGGATCAGTTTGATTGCATTGTTGACTTGGGAAGAAGAACATGTACGTGTGAAAAATATGATTTGTTAAAAATTCCCTACAGATCCGCTATCAAAGATGGGTTTTCCAGTGGGAAAAGAAGCACACTCACTCACAGATGAAATGTATACAATTGTATCATGGAAGACAGCTTATGAAGAATGCATTAATCCAATTGTTGTTCCTGAAGATGGTTGGCTTGTCCCACATGATGTTGAACACGCCTAAGTTCTACAGCCTGAAACCTGGAGAGCTGCTGATAGGTGAAGAAAACGAAGATATGAAACTGTCGAAGACAAGATACAATCGTCGCAAGGATCACAAGGATTTAAGAAAATCAAATGCAGTTGGTGTGGAATTCAAGGTCACAACAGGACAACTTATGATAGAGCAATATATTCCATTGTTTTCTTTTTATTTTCGTGCTTGAAGATATTTAAATCGTTAGTTTTATGGTGTTTTTTTTTTTGTTTCAGTTACTGAAACATAAAAATTTGAATACTAATGTGTTTTATCCAAAAAAACTATCTGATTTACTAAAAAATTGGTTATAGTTATAACGTTACAATTAGTTTAATGTTACAATGAATTTCGACCTACATAAAGAAGAAGAGTTATCAGCATCTATGTGGAGCAGAGCCCTGCAACAAGAGTCAGCTAACTTGTTATGGATTTACAAGTTGGTGTAACTGTCTAATGTTCTTCCGAGAAAACTAATTGTTTAATGTTCTATCTAACATGATGGAAAAATCAGTTTCATCATCCTATCAATGAAAATTTCAATGAGAGATACACTTGCTTCGAACCAAATCAAGAGAACATGTTATTCAAATCTGTGAACCTTTTCATTAGTCCTAGAATCTACACAAATAATATGTATCTCGTTTCCATAAAGATTCTTTAAATGTCGTTTGTAATAGCTAGAGTTTAGGAATGCTTGTTCTGTAGTCTACTTTTAATGCTCTGTTTTTAATAGCGCTTATATGACTCTGTGGATTCTTGAGTTGATGCACCTTCTTTGTGGGATTTCCTTTACTATTTTCTTAGTTTTTATTGTACTATGGACCCTATAATGTACAATTATCATATATCACACACATGGAATACGTCATGCTTTAATAAATCTAAGTATGTCACTTTCTAAACATGTTTATTATATGGAAGATTCTGTTAACTTGTTCGACATATAAAGAGAACAACAGATTCCGAGTTAGAGCAGAGTCTCGCAAAAAAATTGATATAAATCATTCTTAAAAAGAGCAGAGCAGACATCATCCATTGTCAAGACATCACTACTTAATTAACTATTTTATATCATCATGTATAATTTTTGTTTAGGAAGGTTTAAACATCCGAACATTCTAGGATCCGCTGAAACAAGAAGACAAGAGCAGGTTTATCTGATCTGATTCAGATTACTATTGCTAAAGTTATAAGAATTTGCTCTGTTCTAAGAAATGTTTCCAAAATGAAAAATCACTAAAAATAATTTCTGTTAAACTATATTACAAAATACTATTCTTAATTGATCTCTACTACCTCTGAGATTTTAGCTTTAGGAGGTTCGTACTTTGACATTCGCTCAAATATGTGACACTCAATGAACTTCAACGTATACACCCCACAATCACTACTATTAAGTTCAGGCTGCATCAGCATATAACATACTGAATATTGAGTAATTTTGACGTGGTGACGAACGGTAAGCAGTTTGGTCCTTCGTCTTCCGTGGCTTGGTCTGCTTACGGCCTGCTCGTGGCTCCTTTCGTGGAGCAATATAATGAATGTCGGTGGATCTGCTTCAATAAATCTCGGCTTCAGAGGTTACGTTTCTTTTCTCTCTCGGTGTTTGGTGCTCACTACTTTTTCGTTATCATGTCTGCTGGATCTCGATCTATCAATTGTCTCTTCTTTGGTTGATGTTAGCAGGTTTCGTCTACCTGTCCTTCGTTTTAAAACCGATGTTTGTTCTTAGTCAATTGTATTGTGTATATTTTGTTTTTGGGATGTTCGTTTAGTCCGCCGACTTATGGGTTTTGGTATTGGTGTGTAATAGCCGACTTTAGTTTTGTAAGTTTGTATCGAAAAAATGTATGTGTCTTTAGTAATAAAATGAAAATCTTTTGAGTGAAAAAGGGAACAAAAATGGGGGCCCATAGAGGTTTGACCAGGAGAAACGGATATGGAGCTTAAAGAGCTTCAACTACTGCCCAAAGGCCAAAACTCAAGTGATGTCGCTTTCAACGATCTTTACGCAAACCCGTTTTTTTGACTGCCAACTCCGGTCAGATCGGGCAGCACCGTTCCGGGCAGCTATATTCCTCGTCTTCCTCATCACACTGCATGCCCATAAATCCATAAATAGATAAAGCCTGTTAAGATTTAAAAATTAATATGAAAATAATACTATTATATTCAAACTATTTTTAAGATAACAAAAGAGAGAGACGTACAACATTAATCATAGTTTTAATAAGATTTTCTATAGAAGAAAAGCTGTTTGTTATTGTTACTTCACGTATATTTTTCTCAAAAAACACCAATCTTTTTTGTTTTCTTAAAAAAATAAAAACTTTTTGTTTCGAAGTGTGTGAGAGAGAATGTGGTCTGATAGAGAAAAGACGACGAGAACGCCGGAAAATAAGGATTTTGATTTTATACTCAGTGTTTACTGCAATGGGTTTTCTTAAGCAGCAGGGATTGATTAGGGATTTGATTTGAGTTGTGGTTGTGGATTAACGGTGGGGATTTTGTGGGTTTAGGGTTTCTCGGAGGTGATGTTGGATCTGAAGAGATAAACCGGGTAGTTTCTGGGAATTAGCATCCTTGTCGCAAATGGAGACGGTTCTTGTAGCTTTTGTATTAGTTTCACTCATTTTACTGCACAATCAGACATTCTGGTTTGCCTCTGCTAACTTGGAAGGTTTGTAGCTACTCAACCCTCGGTTTTTACTCGTTATGTGGTGAATCCCTATCAAAGGGTCTGCATTTTGATTTAGAAAAATGGTTTCAATCATTATTTTCGTGTAGTACTAGTAGATTTTTTGTTAATTGTTTTCTATTTTGTGAGAAGATGTTGTTCTGTGTATGTTTAGATTTAGTGGCTTTTTACAGTGAATCCACTGTTGCTTTTCTTCTTTCCATGTGCTGAAAAGTTTGGTAAGAAATAATTGGCTCTTACCGATTTCTTTGCTCGTGTCTGTAACAGCTTGAAGCTTTATATTGTTTGTCTTGAAACTATGTACAGCTTAAGCTTGATGTTTGTTGATCCAAGCAGTTTCTGTCTGACTTCCATTTGTTTTTGATTTTATATCAATTTTTTTTAATTATTAGTCTTGAAATCTCTCAAAGAGATCTGTTAGGTTATTTCTCCTGAAATTAGTCTTTTTCATCAATCGTTACTCTGACATCTTGATGCGGTTCTTGTTTACAGGTGATGCCTTGCATACTTTGAGAGTCACTCTAGTTGATCCGAACAATGTCTTGCAGAGCTGGGATCCCACGCTTGTGAATCCTTGCACATGGTTCCACGTCACTTGCAACAACGAGAACAGTGTCATAAGAGTGTAAAAGCTTCCTACTAATCCCTCTCTTTTAACTTGTAATTTTCAATGTGCTTTCCCGACATTTTTGTTTCTTTTGTCGACTGCAGTGATTTGGGGAATGCAGAGTTGTCTGGCCATTTAGTCCCGGAGCTTGGTGTACTCAAGAATTTGCAGTATTTGTAAGTCACACTTGTGATATTAGATTCACTGGAGATACCAATTGTCGTTTGAATCTTCTTTAAAAGTTGCTTACTTTCTTACAGGGAGCTTTACAGTAACAACATAACTGGTCAGATTCCTAGTAATCTTGGAAATCTGACAAACTTAGTGAGCTTGGATCTTTACTTAAACAGGTTCAGTGGTCCCATCCCTGAATCATTAGGGAAACTTTCAAAGCTGAGATTTCTGTGAGTACAACTGCTTTACTTGCTCCATCACATTATTGTTTAATATTTGTTGTCGTCCCAATTTCTGACTCTTTGCTGAAACTTTTTCGTGCAAGAATAGCCGGCTTAACAACAACAGTCTCACTGGGTCTATCCCCATGCCACTGACCAATATCACTACCCTTCAAGTGTTGTGAGTTTTCTCATCAACTTTCATTTATGTCTGCTTTATTCTCTCTCAATTGATTTGTGTTCTCTCACTTAACCTTAATGATGAAACGCAGAGATCTATCAAACAACCAACTCTCTGGTTCGGTTCCTGACAATGGCTCCTTCTCTCTCTTCACACCCATAAGGTTAATATTTCTATCTTTTTTAGTTATATTGTGTCATTGTTTAGTGGCGATTGAAACTCTCATTTCCCTGTGCAGTTTTGCTAATAACTTAGACCTCTGTGGACCTGTTACAAGCCATCCATGTCCTGGATCTCCCCCGTTTTCTCCTCCGCCGCCTTTTATTCCACCTCCACCAGTTTCCACTCCGAGTAAGCCGTCTCTTTTCAGTTAAAATCATAGGAAACAGAAAATGAGATATTTGCTTGCCAACAAATTGATATTGTTTAACCTTTTTGATCCATCTAATTTGATTTCAGATGGGTACGGTATAACTGGAGCAATAGCCGGTGGAGTTGCTGCAGGTGCTGCTTTGCTTTTTGCTGTTCCTGCAATAGCCTTTGCTTGGTGGCGTCGGAGAAAGCCTCAAGATATATTCTTCGACGTGCCTGGTGAGTTTATTATGATCACTAGTTGTTGCTAGATGATTCGATTTAAACAATTCTTAGCCAGCAGTTTGCTTTAGAGTCAAGTATTGGAGCAAGTATCACTGTCTTTTGAGTAACAGATCAACTGTAAAATCTGTATGCAGCCGAAGAGGATCCAGAGGTTCATCTGGGACAGCTCAAGAGGTTTTCTTTGCGGGAGTTACAAGTGGCTAGCGACGGGTTTAGTAACAAGAACATTTTGGGAAGAGGCGGGTTTGGGAAAGTCTACAAGGGTCGTTTAGCAGACGGAACTCTTGTTGCTGTAAAGAGACTAAAGGAGGAACGAACTCCAGGAGGAGAGCTCCAGTTTCAGACAGAAGTTGAGATGATAAGTATGGCTGTTCATCGAAACCTCTTGAGATTACGAGGTTTCTGTATGACACCAACCGAGAGATTGCTCGTGTATCCTTACATGGCCAATGGAAGCGTTGCTTCATGTCTCAGAGAGAGGCCACCGTCACAGCCTCCACTCGACTGGCCAACTCGGAAGAGAATCGCACTAGGCTCAGCTCGCGGTTTATCTTACTTACACGATCACTGTGACCCGAAAATCATTCACCGTGATGTAAAAGCAGCAAACATTCTATTAGATGAGGAGTTCGAAGCAGTTGTTGGTGACTTCGGTCTGGCGAAGCTAATGGACTACAAAGACACTCACGTTACAACAGCCGTCCGTGGCACGATCGGTCATATCGCTCCTGAATATCTCTCGACCGGAAAATCTTCAGAGAAAACAGACGTGTTCGGTTATGGAATCATGCTTCTTGAACTCATTACAGGACAAAGAGCTTTCGATCTAGCTCGCCTTGCAAACGACGATGATGTCATGTTGCTTGACTGGGTGAAAGGGTTGTTGAAGGAGAAGAAACTTGAGATGTTGGTGGATCCAGACTTGCAAACTAACTATGAGGAGAGAGAACTGGAACAGGTGATTCAAGTGGCGTTGCTTTGTACGCAAGGATCTCCGATGGAACGACCAAAGATGTCGGATGTTGTCCGGATGCTTGAAGGAGATGGGCTTGCAGAGAGATGGGATGAGTGGCAGAAAGTTGAGATTTTGAGGGAAGAGATTGATTTGAATCCCAGTATTAACTCTGACTGGATTGTTGATTCTACTTACAATTTGCACGCTGTTGAGTTATCTGGTCCCAGGTGAAACAACAACAAAAAAATGTTGAAAGAATATATTTTCTTCTCAAATAAAATTTAGGAAATGAAACTAGAAATCAAAGTTTGTGATTTGTATTTTCAATCACACTAACATTCTACGGACTTGAAACTAAGAACCATCATGGGCTCTTGTCAGTAAATAGACTAAAGTTAATGAGAAGCCAAAAACATGATCATCTTTTCATTGACTTTGGGGGGCGGCCTCTCTTTCTGGTCGGCTGCGGCTGTGTACCCTCATTTGCTGCACCTTCTGATGATTCAACCATTCTACTGGAGGAACCTAGCTCCATGGCACCACCATTGAAACCCACAACACTGTTCCCCATGGAGATGGCATCATGCTCTGCATTCGGGCTCTCTCTTATCTCCACGGACAACTGGTTATTCTGGTTGTGTTGACAACTCGAAGAAGCTATTGACATTATGTCACTTGGCTGCTGCTTGGATGAGGAGGGTAAATCTTGACCATTTGAGAGCAACAACAAGTCGTCATTCTCGTCAGCAGCAGCAACATGGTTTTCTATCACCGCCTGGTTGGAAAATGAACCAACCAATTCAAGAGCGGTCTTAGCCGCGGCAACAGCTCTAGCTGCAACAACAGCTTTCTCATTCGCATTGGTTCTGGCCTTCTTTGCAGCTATAGCAGCGGACTCAGCAACAGTTCTTGAGGCATCTGCAATCTCTTGAGGGGTTTTATGAAAATGTGTGGCTAAAAACTTGTTGAGATGGTAATTGACAAATCCATTGTTATTGTTCAAATTGAAACCATCAAGCGGCTCATTTGTCAGAGGCAGAAGCGCACTGGCATTGCCATTGGCATTGACATTGACGGCTTCCATAAATCTCACACATACAAAGCTCAAAACCTCTGTGACAACAAAATTATGCAAAACCTAGTAATCAATGAGATCTTACACGGACAAGAATTCAGCAGCAGATACAATGTATAGACAAGAGAAATCGAAATCGGGGCGAGGGCTAATAATAAGAGATACATTTTCTAAAAAGGTAATGGAGTAATAAGATTTGGAGTTACCTTGGAAGAATGCGTCTGCGGAGTGGAGGAGGAGGAAGGTGGTGATGATAACTGATAAGAGAAGACTGCCAAGATTAGGGTTTTTTGAGGTCCAAATGTATTTTTTTTTAGTGAATGTTATCTGACTAATAGAGCTTTCGAAATGGGCTGATTGTTCCGTATCCAATCTATTATGGACCGGTTATGGACAAATCCACGTATAAAAAAGTTTAATTAGTTTAAATCCACTTTCGTATAAAAACAAAATTGGGCTGGACACATACTAAATATTAGCAACGTTATAGCGGACAAAATTAAGTACGGACTAAACCATTGTAATTTTGGGGTGGTAATGGACTAAATTTAATTTGTTCATAAAAATGAACAAGACTTAGTCTGTAGTAGACTGTTTTTATTTTTTTCAGTGCGCATTTATACATAACAAATAATGTGAATGGTAAATAAAAACGGTTTTGGCCGTTTACGGACTAATCCACCTTAATCGCTGCTACCATTCAAAGTTTTAATCTGCAAATGAAAAATTATTTTTTAAAAGAAAAATTGATCTAAATATTCTCAAAAATTATCGAATGACCGAAATTTTTTTTAATTATTTTGTAAACGCAATAAATATCTTATGTTTACTTAGCCAATAAATTCATGACTTATATTGACCAAACTAAATTAATTCCATCAATCATTTTGGTTTTCTTCATCCTCAGATTGTTGTTCTTCACCTATACTACAATGAGTCTTATTATTGAAAAGTCGATTATAAACACATTCAGAAACCATGGACCCCGTCGAAATATTCATGTGGATGTAATGTATGGATATAAATTTTATACACAAAAGAATTGAAATTATAACGTATTTTAGCAGAAATAATTATATATGTTAAGAAATTTAACGATGGGACTGATTTGTTCTAATCAATATTAGTTAGAGACTTAATTAGTAAATCAAACATAAGTTAGATGTTTATTACATCTACAAAAATAGTTAGATGATTTTTTGGCCATTTTTGTTAAGTTTGGAAATTTTAGACAGTTTTCCTTCTTTTGTATTAATACAAAACAAAACTTAAAACTTTGTTCTTTTGTATTCATCCGACTGAAATTTGACCATATTTAGATAATTAAATTATTTGGATTACAATAATTTATCGGACAATTCATTTATACATAATAGCTAATGGACATCTAATCTATTAAAACAGGAAGGTTTGCCATGGTATATAAATGTTATTCCCGAAATTTGTCCTTGATATTATTATGATTTATAACCTTCATTAAGGGTAAAACTGTAAAACAATATATATTAATGATTTAATTAAATTTCATTAAGAATAATTAGGGAATATAACATTATCTCTACAATCCATGTTTCCAAACAAGACAATTATTAAACATGTAACCAAACAACCAAATTTTAATGGGTCCCACTTTTCTAATTAATTAAAATCAAAATAAATTAATTGATAAATATAATTAATAATTTATACATCAACTATTATATATAAATTAAAATTCTCTAATTTATGATTTAATTCAAAATATATTTATAATATATTTTAATATCTTTTTCAAATATATATATATATATATATACATATTACGATTGATGTTTTTACGATTGTATTTTTTAGCAAATTTTTTCATCAAACTGAAAAATATTTAATTAATTAAATGGGTTGAAAAATTAATTAGCCAATCTCGATTATAAATTTTCTATAAAAAAAATTCGCATATAGTAAATAATTTCAGTTGATATATTTTAAACTTAATAAAAATAATAAAATAATTTCATACTTATATTATTCAAATATTTGAAGCGTCAAATTATGCTTTATGTTTGAATGAAGTTTTTAACGGATAGTTCCATCAAATTTGCAAATTATATATACGATTACAACATGTATTTTATAAAATAATATTTTAGATAAATATAATAACAATTAAACATATACCACATAACTTTTACAATAGTTGTTTTCACATATATATATTTTTTCCAAACTATGATCTTACGATACAACACATATTAAATTATATAATGCGAAATCGTTATTTTAATCTTTTAATCCTTACGATATATCTCTTCCAAATAACACATAATTCATTTAAAAAAACTAAATTGCTAACTCACTGTTTATAATGTTGGTTAAACAATTATAATCAAAATTAGATTACATAATTAAAAATCTAAACTACTATTAACAAAAATATATATATATATATATATACATATTACGATTGATGTTTTTACGATTGTATTTTTTAGCAAATTTTTCCATCAAACTGAAAAATATTTAATTAATTAAACGGGTTGAAAAATTAATTAGCCAATCTCGATTATAAATTTTCTATAAAAAAAATTCGCATATAGTAAATAATTTCAGTTGATATATTTTAAACTTAATAAAAATAATAAAATGATTTCATACTTATATTATTCAAATATTTGAAGCGTCAAATTATGATTTATGTTTGAATGAAGTTTTTAACGGATAGTTCCATCAAATTTGCAAATTATATATACGATTACAACATGTATTTTATAAAATAATATTTTAGATAAATATAATAACAATTAAACATATAACACATAACTTTTACAATAGTTGTTTTCACATATATATATTTTTTTTCAAACTATGATCTTACGATACAACACATATTAAATTATATAATGCGAAATCGTTATTTTAATCTTTTAATCCTTACGATATATCTTTTCCAAATAACACATAATTCATTTAAAAAAAAACTAAATTGCTAACTCACTGTTTATAATGTTGGTTAAACAATTATAATCAAAATTAGATTACATAATTAAAAATCTAAACTACTATTAACAAAATGAATAAAAAGTAAAATTTGTAAAGAAAATTAAACCCGCACTTTTTAAGTGCGGGTCAAAATCTAGTTGTCGTTAATATACACGGTCACAATCAAATCGATCAATACTAGACATATGACAGGTGACACGCTGTGCCTTCGTATAGCGCTGAGCTTCATGTCACAAAGCCTATGCGTCTTCTTTAGCTTTTAGCTATGATGGACAGTTAGTCGCATCTGGAGGATTGGATGGTGTCGCATATGTTGTACCGGGACGGATACGGGGACGGAAAGTGAAGACAAAAACGAATACAACAAACGGCAAAACTCAAAATATGTAAAAACGGAAACGGTATGGATACATATAATATATAAAAGATAAAATATCTATATATACCATAAAATAACAATAAAAATAAAAATTCATATATAAATCCATTTTAAAAAGACTTTTAACTTGTTATCTAATGAGCAACTTTACTAATTTCAACCTAGATCTAATATTCATTACATTTTACCATTAATTTTTAACAGAAAATTAACATTTGAAAAGAAAAAAAGGATTTGAAAAAAACATTTTCACCTAGAAACGTCCCCCAAACGTCCCCACTGCGTCCCCAAGCCATCCCCGTCCCGAAACGTTCCCAAAGCGGAAGACGTCGGCTGTTAGGCGTCCCCGTGCTTCCTAGGGTGTCACTCTTTGATGCATCTTCAAGGACTTTGAAACGTGTTCTCGACGGTCCTGGTGGTGGAATTGAGGTATAAATGCATGTGCTTGATAAAAGAAAACAACATTATAAAAAAGTGTATGTCCGATTTAAGTACTAATTGTGTGATCATTATAGTGTGTGAAAATGACATCCGAGAGGACATGTTGTGCTAGTTGGATCATGTTATATATGGGTTTAACATTTATCCATTAGTCCGGCTTAGACCTTCTCTCTAGACAATGATCGGTCCAATAAGAAATAAGTTAGTTGGTCCATAATCAAAAACAAATTTTCACTTGAAAAATGTTCGGTTCAGCTCGCAAACAATTTTACTCGGTTTGGTTCAGTTCGCGATCAAACATGTCCAGCTCGGCTCAACTCACCGTCTCAGTTCAGCCCGTCTCAACTAATAGACATGACTTGGCCGGCTTGGCCCACTTTTCACCTGAAGAGCACGATCCATTCGTCACAGCTCGACAAGGAGTCAACGGCCCGTACAAAAGTACGTCCGTATTTACTACAAATAGGCAACTCTACTATTAATAAATGTAACTTTTTGGGAATTGTGCACTTCATTACTTTTTATCTCTAGAAACTAGCACGTCTCGAATTGTAAGCGAGCTCGTCTATCGACGCCCACGTACCACAGTTCGTTTGTCGACCTTAGTCTGCTTTCTAATAAAGATAAACCTTGGCCCATAGATTTCACCGAGCACATTCATTCTAACCTGACAAGATGACCATAAAAATACTTGTGACGAGTTCGGTAATCACATTTGACACCATCTGTGGGGAGTACGGTTTTTTCTTCACTCTGGGCAAGCTCGACGATGACATGACCACCATCGAACAAGGACGTCATCACTCTCTGAAACAACCCATATCTGAGAACGACCTCGCAAGCAAAAGTCCAACCCCACAAGGTTCGTCAAGTCTCTAAAGTCAACCCGATCAACCAACTCTCAGACACAAAATTGCTCTTGAGTACCGAGCAGACTCAGCAAGTCACAAATAATCGATTCGACGAGCATAAAATATCCGTCCTAATCAAAGTTCTCATGACCCAATTTGACGAGCTCTCTTGAGGAACTAATGCTCGGTTGGACCAACTCGCAACTGCACATGAAGTATGTCAAGGATAGATAAATGATCTCCAATCATCAGGTCATCAAGCAACCGCACCATTATTGATCGACTTCAGACCACGCCTTCAACGAGCTATGTCTGATGGGTCGCCAACTCCGGACACCGAATAGAACGTAAGACTACTGTTACATTATGCATCATTGACGACCATGGATACAAACACTCAACCCCTTGTTGTTGGCACCTCGAACAACCCATCAACAGACCCTCACAAGGATAATGAAATATAAGACCTGAAATCGATCGCGTACTCGAAAAAACGCAGAACAATCCGTCTCACAGACATTCAAGTCCGACAGCCGGGAAAAATCAAGTTAATGACATATGAAGGAAATTCGGATCCAAGGAATTTCCTAACTGCTTTTTGCATCGCCATTAGCCGAACACAATTTGACTTAGGAGAGTGTGATGCATGATACCGTCACTTGTTCGTCAAGCACCTAGGCGGATCCGCTCTGGATTGGTTTTCCCACCTGGAAGCAAATTCTGTTGACGGAGGATACCAAGAACTGTCACTAGCATTCCTCAAGAACTATTCCATGTACATTCAAGAGGAAGCATCAAACGTTGATCTTTGGACTATCACTCAAGGACCGAAACAAAATCTACGATCATACATCACTCGTTTCAAAAACGTCATTGCTTGAACAAAAATGTCACTAGGACCGAGAGCCACGTCAACATTACGATCAAGCTTACAGAACTCTAAAGAAGAAGATATTATGTCAGTGACCAACAACAAGACTGCCAGCAAGATCAACCCGTCTATCGCCAAGACCACAATACCAAGGTTATCACCAAGATCGTCAACACCAAAATAAACCATGGAACAAGTATGTTCAGGGAAACGCTCAAAGTATACCCTTCTGCGATTTCCACCAGTGAGCAGAACATGATATGTCCGAATGCAGAAATATACAAGCTTACTCTTTGTCGATTACCAAAAGGAGGGAAAGAAGGTGACAACAACTCGCAACCAACCTTCTGCAAAAGCCGATAACCGAGCAACCCAACCCAAAAACGAGGGAGAACGTTTTAAGCTCGTTCAGGAAGGAAAAGAAAAAAAGTAGCATTCGAGGTAGACGTTGAACAGATAAACACAAACATGGTACCACTAAAACTAGCTCGCGGCGAGAAGAACAAAGAGGGAATGCCTCCACATAGAAGATGTATAAGTAGCCCTAGGCAAAAAAAACGGAACCGAATAACCGAACCGGATCCGATCCGAAAAATCCGGTTCCGATTCGGTTCCGGTTCCACCCTAAATAACCGATGGATCCTCTAATTTTGGAACCGTCGGTTTCAGTTCGGTTCCGGTTCCTATCCGGATCCGAATTAAAGAACCGATGGAACCGAATTAGAAATTAGGGGTTAACCCCAAACCAGAGCTAAACCAACGATCGATTAGGAATTAGAAATTATTCGGATAAAAAATGGATATTCGGGTACAAAACGGGTATTCGGATACCCAAATATCAGTTTTATCCGGGTCCAAAACGGATATTCGGGTACAAAACGGATATTCGTACAAAACGGATATTCGGATACTCAAAAATCCATTTTATCCGGGTCCAAAACGGATATTCGGGTAAAAAACGGGTATTTGGGTACCCGAATAACCGAATATTTTAAGAACCGAATTTAATCGGTTATTTTACGGTTCCTAAACTATTGGACCCGAACCGATCCGGAACCGAGAGGAACCGAACCGGATCCGAATCGAGACCTCTATAGGAACCGATTGGATCCTAAATCTCATTACCCGACATACCCGGATCCGATCGGTTCCTACCCGAATCCGAACCGAGGAACCGAATGCCCATGGCTATGTATAAGCATGATCATGGTAGGATTTCCACTCACCAACAATTCAGTCCGATCGATTAAAGAATGAGCGCCGAGAAACCGCTCAACAGCAGTGGAAAAGAAACAACGATGACGAGTTTAAAGTTGGAAATGTTTTCGTCTTCACCGAGTAGGATGGAGAAGGCTTGGAGAGACCACATAATGACCCATTGGTCGTCGAGTTACAAATAGGAGACTATGAAGTTTCAAATCTCTTAATCGACATCAGGAGCTCGATGGATCTGATTTTCAAAGAAGCATTGCAGCGTATGGATCTCAGAAACTATTAGATAAAACCATCCGCAAAACCCTAAAAGGTTTCTCTGGAGACTCTATCACAACGATCAAAACGATCAAGCTTCCCGTCTACGTTGGAAGGGTCACCAAAGTCATAAAACTTGTTTGTAATCGACCGACCAGCCATATACAAATTGATCTTGGGGACGCCATGGATACATACGATGAAAGTGGTCCCCTCAACTTACCTTCAATATGTAAAATTTCCGACCTCGTGTGGCATCTTCACCTTTCGAGAAAACCATATGATATCAAGGAGTTGCTTCCGAATCGTACACAAACTTTGCCAGAAGTACCAGGCTTACTTCGTCGCTTTGATGAAGTTGAAATCCTCTATTATTTTATATATGTGAATGCATTGTACAAACATATGCCAAAATCAACTATAAATAATGATGTAAATGCATATATCATTTTTTCATATATGCGATATTTTAGGCTGTAATCGGTTGTTTTAAGAAGGGATGTTGTGAATAAAATGAATAATTAATTATAAATCTAATGAAAATAAATGGAATGATGGATGAGATAGAATATAAAATTGAATTATTGGTAAAATAGTGAATCTCATCCATTCCATTCATTCATCTACATTTAGAAAGTTGAACAAAAGGAATAATTTTTAAAAAGGATTTATTTGTTTTTCCCCATTCATAAAATGGAATATGTGAAATTGCTTTTAACTTATTTTTATTATAACTGGTTAAATGTTTATGGAATTTTGTGAAATGATGCATTCCAAAAAAATGCATCCCACAAAAATGCATTCCAGTTGCAGCCTTAATGAATCTATTGCACTTGTTCTCTACCCAGCAAAATTAGTCATATATTTTTTGTAAAGAAATGCAGATATATCTTTTTTAATATGTTTTCAATCACTTTTTATTTTGAGAAACTTTCTTAGCTATCCGGTCAGCTTCGGTAGGAACACACCAATGTGCTACAATGTGGATTTGTTTCCGAAGGACCACCACATCGTTTGTCCCGAGTTTTGAATGCTTTCCGACTAAATGCTAGGGGTAGCCAGATCGCCTGTTACTGAACTACCATGTAAACTGATTGAGACAAACTAAATCCAAATCCAAACTTTCCACGTAATCATGTTCTTGTATCTAAGGAGAATCCAATCATAGTGGAGTGCTATTAACACATTCCAAAGTCTCCTCGTACCACTAGACCATGATCTCATGGGCTGAATCACTTTTTATAATAAGCTTATTAATTACTTAACACAAACGTTTAGTAACTGAATATTACAATGATTAGATGTTCAAGGCGAGAATGCATTGAATATTTTTTTTTGAAAATTAATAATAATATTTTACTTTTGATAAATAGTTATTATAAAAGTTATATGATATAAGTGTTTGGATGATTGGTAAACACCTTGTGATTATATTTTAAGAAATTTCCATATAAATTTAACATAAATTTATCTTGTTGTTGAGAATATCCATAAAAACGAATAAACATTTTGACTAATCAAATATAAAACTTATGAAAATGATTTTGTTGTGAATAGAAGTAGAAATATATAATGATATTTATATGTTCATGGCCGTCAACAAATACCTCTAATCATTTGACTATGCAAATATCAATGTCTTTGTCCATGCAAATTCCAACTTATTTAACCATGCAAGTACAAAGTAATAAATGACCATGCAAATTTCAAGGTATTGGATCATGCAAATATCAAGTTATATGACCATGCAAAAATAAATAAATTTGACCATGCAAAGATCAATGAAAACATCAATAACATTTATCAAGTGTGACATTTTTGTAGTAATTTAGACGACATTTTTTTAGAAGTCAATATAGCCGAAAACGATAATATTCAGTTCCATTTTTTATTTTGCTCGACTAGAAAATAAAAGATAAAGACGCTAATTGCATTAGTTGATTACCTATGGGGAAAAATTCAAATGAGGATAATTAAATTAAAATCTTTTTTTTTGTGCCAAACTTATTTTTATGTAGTGTAATATGTTTTTATATTACAATTGTTAAATTTAAATAATATAATAATTTATGAAAGTAAACAAATTAAATGAATGAATCAATTTTTCTTTTTCTTTTTAAAAATGTACAATTTATGATTAATAATAAAATAGAAAATAAAAATATAATTAAAATATTCAATTTAAAATAGAATATAGAATGATACATTCGAGAAAATTCTATTGCATTTTGTGAATTTACAATAGTACATTGGAGATGCTCCTTGTATAGCATATTTCAAATTAGGTTCATTAAAGTCTCATATCCCAATTATATGACAAAGTAAATTACTAGAGATGTCAAACGAGCTAGCTCAAGCTCAAATAGCCCAACCCACTGCGGGTTTTTTCTCCGGATACGGCGGGTCGGGTTAAGCGGGATGCGGTCTAAAACTTTATGGTCCAAGCTTAACCCGCATGTATTTTATGGGTTACCGGACCGACCCGCGGGTTTCTATAAAACTTGTTTTATTTCAATTATAATTCCGTAAGTGACTTTGTATATACATGTTTTTAGTTTTTATACATGTTTTGGGGAAAAATTTAAATTAAAAACAAGTTTTAGGATCAGAAAACCATCATAATAAGGATAATTTATCTATCTTCTAACGAAAATGTGGTGAAACTTTTGTTACACTACCATCTTTCCAATCCCGTTTCGATGATGAATATAACGGAAATGAAAGTCGGAAAATCAATTGCAGTATGTTGCTTTGTGTTTTGGTTTTTGTTGCTTCCTTACTTTCTTTGAATGTTGCTGTGAAATTGTTGCTTTTCTTTTCTTTTAGAATTGTGAATGGTTAAATTATCTTTTAGGATCAGTGTTTTATTAGATTATTGGAATACTATATATTTATGTTGTCCATAACTAGTTAGTGCAAATATTTCTCTATTAGCTTTAAATGTATTTTCGCTTATTTGATCAATTTCTCTATATTTTTATCTCATATAATATGTTTTCTTAATATTTAGAACGATAAACGAATTACTTATAACCGAGAAGTAACAAATTTAGAATTAGATGTCATCTTATTGGCTGTAGATGGGTTCATGTCATGTAACGTGAAATTCACGTAATAGCTATTGTTTTTAATCACTTATATTGACTCTCCTCTTAATAATTATTCCACTTCAAAATTTTAGTTCAAACACGCTGCTTATTGAGCAAATGACTCACAGCTGATGTAAAATCATGTAACTATTCAAAGCCGATCAATATAGAGTAAAATAAAATAAAATATTAACTCGAGTTTAATCTGCATATGTTTCATATCATATCATCTTATCAACAATGGTAAAAAATTAAGTTCTTATTTTATAGACTATTAATGGACGTTAAACAAAACTTTATTCGTGAATTGCGATATATAAAGCCCAATTTTTCACAAACTGGCAAATCTAATAAAAAGGAGAAAGGATTTTAAGTTTTTTCTATAATGACGGAAGGAATCAAAAGGAGAAAGAGGATCGACTATCAAATAAATTTTTTATAAGGTCATTAATAATATTTTTCTTCTTCAATAACTCCACAAGTATCCAATTACTAAAGACACTGATCATGTAAGTTTTTTAGTATCGTTGAACTTTCTGAAATTTATTTAAATAAACTTGATCCGTTTTGCGGTTTGGCCCGCAAACCTGCAACGGGCAAATCTATATAACCTAAAATCTGCACAGATCTGACCCAAGGTTTTTTTTCTTCTAATTTTCGGATCGAAATTTTGCAACCCAAACCCGTCCTGCAGTGAGTCGAATTGGGTCAAACCCACAGATCCTGACCCATATTAACATCTCCCTAAATTACATGTGGCTTCAGTAGCGAACCCTATAAATATCGGTAATGTATGTAGAATATAGTTTTCTGTCATATAGACTTCATATTGATCTTTTTTTTTTTGTACTAAAGAATTCATATTGATCAAAATTACCTTTATTTAGTTACGAGGGTGATAATTGTAAGATTTTTTTTGTGGCTGATTTAGATAAATGTTCAAGAAGAAAAACTGTGCCATGAAAATGTTCAACATAGATCAATGGTGGTTTAATCATTACAAATATGAAAGAAGCAATAAATGGGATCACACAAGATGTTTCTCCTTGAGACTAAGAACAGTGGAGCTCAATCCCCAAATATTTCACTTTTTGTACATTCACTTTGTAAGCCATTGAATTCACATCGGTGGCGATGAACAAACTAATACTAATCTAAAGTGAAGAGAGTCAGATTTGAGTTTTTAAAGCTCAGTCTCGATTTCGTTGAAGTTCCAGTCTCTGACAATGTCTCTTCTCACTGCATGGCTTCGCACTAACCTTGGCGAGGCTCCTTGTGTTATCATAAGATCACCTGCTTGGAAATTGGGTTGTGGGGTTACCTTTGAGGAAGATGCAGGGAAAGTGTTTGATCTGGCAGCTTGAATGAGTGATTTCCTGGTGAGGCAGCTCGCAATCACAGAGCATCTTCCTTCGTTGTCTGAGCTAGAAACGGGGTAGCTTCTAAACGAGTGGGACGGGCTCTCTACACTGTGGCACACGAGGCACGCAAAGCTCATTTTTTGTGTGTTGCTTTTGATTCACAATAAACACCAACTTGATTCTCAGTTACTCCTGCATTTTGACAATCCAAGGATTCAGCAACTTGCATGCGATGGAACACAAAATTAAATCTGCTGCTAGTTATTCCATACCTATGGAACAAGAACTTCAAAATTAGCATTCACAGGGAAAAAGAAAAACAAAGCTAGCCGTTCACCAAAGTCAGTAAAGGGGGTTCCTTTCGAGGATGATTTTCACTAACCAATATAAGTAAGTAGATAAAGAAGAAAGACAAAAGCTCATTACTTTCCAGCCAACTAAGAGTTCCTGAACACTATAGAGCTATTAATAACTAGCAGCTCGCAAATCATATTATTCAGAGATGTACATAACCACAGACTCATCATGTGTTCAGCATAACTAGGCAACACTAGATAGACTGAGACTAAAAGGCACGCATAAGAAATGGAAGGGATCACCAGTCACCACATTCCACAATCCAGAAGAATTCAAGTGAATGCACTATGATACCTCATAAAAGGCCCATCTCTAGCTTAACCTAGCCTTGATCAAGGTCTATCCAGAAAGCACATACATTTCTTCTCAACCATGACTGATACTTGCTCAAAATTCTTGAGATACAACAACACACATAGCTTCTTTGTAAACCCTCAACTACATATCGAAACCTAGAATTACGAAATTCCGATAATATCTATCAACTGGTGACAAAACTTATGGATAAACTGAAAGATCCACGAGAGTTCATCACAAATTGCGAGTTACAGAGAGAGACGGACGACTAGGGTCTAGGGAAGTATGAGAGAGAGAGAGAGGGAGGTTTGAGATCTGGAGACGGATACTTACCCTTGAGAGATTCTCGAATGCCAATATGGTATCCGAAGAAGAAGAAGCCTCGTCGCGATGATTGCTTGAGGATCCAGAACCTCAAAGGCGAAAGACTCGCGGCTGATTTGGGGGTTTATACCTAACTTTACTGCGCGTGGCGCCACGCGCCGTCACAAGCGAGATTTCCCGCGTGACGATGCTGACTCGACAACGTTTACTGACGCCATTTTTAACCGCTTTTAGTATTTACCAGACAAAACTCGGGTTAATAATTTTTTCTTCTAAGTAAGTAATCTGAATTCAATTCCAACCAAATCAAATCGGTTTACAGCATAGGAGCCTTTCGAAACCTGAGAATACGATTTTACAGTCTTTTTAACAATCTTGCATGAGCAAATTAATGTGCTTCGTTACTCAGCATTTTCACAGCAAATTAATCACATCTGGAACACTGGTTTCTCCACAATCAAATTACGACGATGATAGTCATATTTTCCTCTATACTTATGCAGAAAGACCACACGAGAATGTAGCATTCAGCTGCATCAAAGATAAGAGAAGTAGCCATAAGCAGAGATATATACATTAAGCCCACTCAGTTTTGCATGTTTAAAATTGCATACCTTTAGTAACTTGTTCCCGCATTTTCCCCAGCGGTTAGATCTTCAAGTTCATCAACGATAGCGTTGTAGCAAAACAAGTATTGATCCTTTAACCATCAACAAAACCAATAATGTAGTCACACATACATTAAATTTGGTCTCGCTCAAAATGACGAGAGATAAGAATTCTTTTAGATTACCATGGTCTGAACCATGCCAATGCGTTGGCTGCGGAATATTGCCACTGTTTTAGCAATATCCAAAGCAGACATATCCCCAGCAAGAATTCTCTGGATTGTGTTTGTTAAAGTTTCCTGGGCTTCCAACCTAAAACCAATTGGTGATATAAGGGACTTGGGCCAATCCATTTATCACCAATCCACTGATACCATATTAGTGTGGGCCTAACTCACACCTAAAAGCTAGCTCAAGAGTGGAGGATTGCCACACACTTATATATTGCCCAAGGACACTACTCCCAACCGATGTGGGATATTAATAGGCCCTCTCAAGATGTGGGTGAGAAAGCCCAACATCTTGAACATACCACAACAAGATGAGCCACTTATACAAACTACATAGGTAGTGTTTTTGTGGGAAATCATCTGTTGGGCTTAACCATGGGCTCTGATACCATGTTAAAGTTTCCTGGGCTTCCAACCTAAAACCAATTGATTTTAGGTTGGAAGCCCATAGACCTTAACATGGTATCAGAGCCAGGTCCACACACTCTCGTAACCCGGCCCAAAAGTGGCCCGTGCCTTCGGACCCTAGGATTGATGGTCTGTCGAGATTAATGGCTAGAAGGGCCATTATCTCGAGGGGAGGTATTGAGATATTGTAGAGATTAATGGGCCATGAGGCCTTAATCTCTAGAGAGTGTGTAATTGTCCCACATTGGAAGTAGGAAGAGACTTTGACTAATATATAAGGGACTTGGGCCAATCCACTTATCACCAATTGGTTTTAGGTTGGAAGCCCAGGAAACTTTAACAGTGTTATGTATCGCACAGTATGTTCCTGTTCTTCCTATACCTGCACTGAAAGAATACAAACAATTCTCTCAGAAGACATTGAACGATACTTGCGTTATAGAGGCACACACATTATTATGCATCGTACCTGCAGTGCACAATGATTGGGCCGAGACTAGGAGGTACTTGGTACAGTCTTTTCAGAATTTCACGGACAGCCACGGTATCCCTTGGGACTCCATGATCAGGCCATTCCGGGTACTGAATATGCAAAACGGACATGGGCTGATCCTTCGTCTGAAACACAACACCACACATGTTGGACCCTCAAAAACAGAGAGATTTTGATCCAGTAGAAAACTGATACAGGATTCATACCTCCTTGTAGTTAACCTCAAGATTCCGTAATAATAACGAAGTATCAGTACTCTTTACCCATTTTGTGATAAGAGATATGTTGCCAAATTCTCTGGGTTTATCGTCGGTTTGGAAATAGTCACCGCATTTAACAGTCTGTAACAATAAGCCAAATACGTAAAAAATCGAAGCAAACAAATTCATTAATCAACATCAGCGAGACGGTTATCTTATCTATCATCAACACAGTTTATGGAACATTCAAAACTCCAACAAATGATTGATTGAATAAGAGGGAATGGCGTCAGAACAAAATGCTCACAACAACTACACCAATATTCCTTCTCTTCTACTTGGATGTTTATCATATTAATATGATAACATCTGAAATAAAATATAGTAATATATTCCTTGATGATCAGGATTAGCTCATAAGTCTGTGAACATCCTTCCTTAGTTGGTATTTCTAAGGTACTTTCAATCTAGAGGATCAGGTGAGACTCTAGTATTAAGATAGATAGATCCTTATCAATTGGCCTCCAACCAGCTATCAAGGAGAAGTAAACATCGGTGTTAATATCTATGTGTCACTAGAAACCTCCTTACGAACTAAATTTTATGAAAGAGTGAGTTCATCAACATCAAACAAATAAGATAGTAATATTCCCCTTCTAAAGCAGAACAACACCAACAACACAACACGAGTCATATTCACAAGCTTTATCTTTTGGGACTCCTTCCCAACACAATGCGACCAAGTACCTTATAATTGTCAACTAAACGAGTGAGCATCACCATGATTGGGCAATGCTGCTGAATCACCATCTCCCAGAAGTCCTCCATCGTCTGTGGTAGAGGACCTTGCGTAGCTATGAACTGAGAAACACTCTCAGACGAAGACGACGTCTGCAAAACATAAGCCATAATAAATTAATAAAAAAACCCTTCAACAAAACAATTGCCAGAAAAGCTTCAGAAAAACACATGAGAATAGACTTATAACTATAAGAAGAGAGTTACCTTAATGAAGCTTGCATTCACATATCCATTTGCAGATGAGTCTTTGCACGGACTCAGAACAACCATATTCTTGTCAACTAAATATCCAAAGCAGAATAGAAAATTAAAATGCAATCAATCAGATTAGAACCGTCACGCTACCTAGGAAAGCCATAGAAAAGGAAAAGGAAAATTTACATGGAACAACATCTGTGTATCTGTTTTTCTTATAATTGACACTGTTCATAGCCACTGTACAGCTTTGCAGCATCTCCGATGCCAGCATCCTATTAGCCTGCGTTCGTCAATTGAGTTTATTACATTGTCAAACAAATTAGTATTGCTGCTGCGAGAATTATATGGAAGAGGAAATTCTCAATTTCTTCAGAAAAAAAATTGAGTAAAAGATGGATCTATAACCTGCAAATTGGCAAACTCACGATCGATCGAGTCAGGATCTAGCATCTTTTCCCGGAAAATATCGAGAGCTTGGTGGCAGTAATTGAGCTGATCGGGCGAGAGAGAAAACTTGGAAGGAGGCGCATCAGCAGATGAGAAATCGAAACGCTCGCGGGAGCCGGTGGAAAGATTCGCGGCGGAAGGCGTCTTCTCGGAGTTTGCCGTCGCCATGGTCGATTGCCGGTGGGATTAAGCGCGACGGCAGGAAGAAGTGAGATTGCCCGTCGCGTGAGGCGGAGAGAATCGACTTTTTCTGGTTATTTGAGGTTTTTGATTGATTGGGTCAGATTACTCGCCTTTTGATTTGGTGGCTAGGGATGTTATCATGGGTTTTAGACTCTTAGTTATAGCCTATAGGGGGGTTAGGGCTAACCTGTACCAAATTTTTTACCCCTAACTCTGTAATTTGTGATAGGTTGAAAAAGAGTTGGGTTAATTAATTATGTTAACCCTATATCATACAATCATTTATATAATGTAAAAGCAAGTTTAGTTATATTTTTATTCCAAAATGAAAAAATATTTTTTTTTCATGAAAATACAATATCAAATTTTCATATAAAAACGTAAAATTTCGATTTTTCGCCAAAAACATAAAATCTTGATTTATCGTCAAAACCGCAAAATCAAGTTTTTCCGCCAAAACCGCAAAATTAGATTTCCCGCCAAAACCGTAAAATTGAGTTTTCCGTCAAAAATCACAAAATCAAGTTTTCCCGCCAAAAACCGCAAAATTGAGTTTTTCCGCCAAAACCGCAAAATCAAGTTTTCCCGCAAAAACCGCAAAATCAATTTTTCCCGCCAAAACCGCAAAATTAGATTTCCTGCCAAAACCGTAAAATCGAGTTTTCCGTCAAAACCGCAAAATCAAGTTTTCCTGCCAAAACCGCAAAATTGAGTTTTCCAGCCAAAATCGCAAAATCGAGATTTCTCGCCAAAACCGCAAAAATCAAGTTCTCCCGCCAAAACCATAAAATCAAGTTTTTCCGCCAAAATCGCAAAACCAAGTTTTCCCGCCAAAACTGCAAAATCAGATTTTCCCGCCAAAACTGCAAAATCAAGTTTTCCCGCCAAAACCGTAAAA
This sequence comes from Orychophragmus violaceus, assembly GCA_030180135.1. Taxonomy (NCBI): domain Eukaryota; kingdom Viridiplantae; phylum Streptophyta; class Magnoliopsida; order Brassicales; family Brassicaceae; genus Orychophragmus; species Orychophragmus violaceus. The sequence continues at coordinate 97,633,946 of CM058232.1, forward strand.
TCAGATTTTCCCGCCAAAACCGCAAAATCTTGATTTTCCAAAAACGCAGAATCATGATTTTCCGCAAAAGCACAACCGCAAATCGAATTTTTCTGTCAAAACCGTAAAATCATGTTTTTCATCAAAACCGCAAAATAATATTTATAATATTTTTAATAAAATATAACTTTCTTTTATGAAATTATATGATAATATTATTAAAAATAAAAAAAAATATATATGAGAATGAATGTTAACATAAAAAACTCATTTTACTTAAATTGAATATTAACTAATCTAACTTATTTGGTTTGGAAAAGAAAAAAAAAAACTTAACAGGGTTAAGTTAACCCTGATTTAAAAAAAAAAAATACAGGGCTAAAATATAACTAGGGTTATAACAGGACTAAGCTTATATTTTTAACAGGATTGGTTTGAGGTCAAACACTGAATTTAACATCCCTATTGGTGGCACTCTCTTTCTTTGACTTTGGAGAATGCGATTATGGGGTGTAGTCAATAATATATACCCCTTTAAACTGATTTGTATTATTGTGACAAATACATTGTTAGTCAAACGAAAGTGTTCTAAAATCTAGTGCTATTAAATACTAGTATAAAATTAAACTAAATTTACAAGATTTTTTTTTTTATCTAAATATAAATCATATGTTTAATTTTTAATGTAAAATTAATTATCAATTTTAGTTTTTTAACTATTTATATTTTACAGATTAATTTATGATTGATTAATTTTTTTAAAAACTAATAATAAATGATATTTTAGTTTAGAAAAATACAAATTATTGATTTTTTAATCTATATGTAAAAACCCTAATCTTAGTTTATTTGTATACAAGGAGTAGATTTTAAAAGATTTGTTGTGATTTAAAGTAATTTGGTGGAGTTTGTTTGTTAAAAATATAAATCCAAATCTCATTTTAAAATGAGATTTTATAGTATTTTTACTAAAATCATATTCACTAAAAATACCAAAAAATGAGATTTTATAGTATTTTTTACTAAAATCATATTCACTAAAAAAACCAAAAAATCACTAAAAATCAAATCTTCGCAAATATTATATTGACTACATTTTTCTATATTTATTTTCAAACATCCCATATTGACAACCTCACACAAAACTGTATCCCATCCATTTTGGAGAAACTTTAAATGGGTTTATAAATACTTCAGCCCAGCAACAATTCGACCAAACCCAAGATGAAGCACATTTCAGCTCAAACAGTCAAAAGCTGCAGTCAACCACGTCTCAACGGCTCTGCAACAGAATTAACCCGGACTTTTTTATTCTCAGCCTTGGATTCTTTGGATTCAGTATGATCATGTCAGCTGTTCATTCAAGACTTTTTAAGTTTATATAATAAATGTCTGAGATAGGGTCTCGTATGAGAGATGCCATTGTAAAACTTAAGTGTGTAAAAGTTCAATAAAGGAAAGTTTCATTTCATCTTCTTTTACGAAGCTCTGCCTCAGCTCATCCCAATTATCAACATTTTATTAAAGTTGATGATGACCATAATATAAAGTTAAGTTTATATGGATTATGTAAAACTTAAGTGTGTAAAAGTATAATATATTTTGACAAGCTTTAAAGCAAATAAACCCTGCTGTCCGAAAGGTAAAAGCAAAGGATATTCGGCTGCGCCTTTACAACATAAACTTTTGTCGGAATAGTTGTCGGGAGATTTAGATTTGGCATTTTAAAGGAGAAAGTTTACAATGGCAATCTCTAATCGCAGATACCATTTTAATTGTTATCAATCATAAAAGGGGTATAGGCTGTTGTTTTTGTCAAGCTCCAGTTGAAACAAGGAATCACTTGTTTTTTGAATGTTCATATTCCAAGGAAGTGTGGCGAGGACTGATGGTGAAGCTGTTGGACAGTCAATACACAAACGAATGGGAACCCCTAATGCACATGATGGTGAGTAATGGGTTACCAAGAACAAAGCTATTTATCTTGAGATATGGATTTCAGTGTTCAGTTCACTCTATTTGGCTGGAACGGAATCGAAGGAAGCATGGAGACCCTCCAACGACAACAATGTGTCTAGTGCAAAGAATAGAACGTAAGCTTCGGAATAGGTTCTCATCACTTGCCTATCCGGATTCAAAACTACGAGATTCGCTCCAAGTTTGGCTTGGTGCAACATCTTAGTTTCATATCATACACACACTAGAGTTGTCATTTTGGCTCTTTTTTGCTTTTAAGCTAGTTCTTTGTTGTAAGTTGCTAAACCGAAGTTTTTTTTTTGTGAATAAATTTAACATTTTTACAAAAAAAAAAATCATAAAAGGGGTATAAAAACTACAGTAAAAATGGTTATTTTCAGTTTTTTGTTACCGCTTTCACTAATAACTTTTTCTAATAGCTTTCTCTTACAGTTTTGCACTATTCAACCGTTTGTAGCTTCCTCTATCAGCTAATTTAACCGTTTCGCTTTAGTTTACCAATCAGACTATAAATGAATATGGCTAATTTTTACATAAATGGTGTATAAATTAGCTTGCAGTTTGTTTTTATGGCATCACCAATGTAAAACTCCATTTCTAAAATAGAATGATTCTGAAATAAAATTTAGTTTTATTTCAATTATATTCTTTTTTTATTCAAAAACAGAATGTTGATTAAACTTATTTATTAGAATAAAGTTAAAGATACTTTTTGTTTTTTACTATATTTTGGAGTGAGATTTGAAACAGGGTCAGAGATAGTCTTATTCAATTATGAAATTTTTTGAGCTCAACCCATTTGTAAGATCTCAACTCGGTCTATCCGAAGATATCAAGAGTTTTAGGGTTTTTCTTAAGGGATTCTAAAAGAGGATTTAAGAACACGGTGAGAATATGAAAATTAGGGTTTCGCTTTAGGTTTCCGAGATGGAATAAAGCGGCGTAGAAGAATGTTTAAGTCGCCGAAGAGAGATTAGGTCAAAGTTGATTTGCTAAGTCTCTTAGGCAAAAATATTATGAAAAGCGTATTCTTTATTGAATAACGAGGTTCCCTTTTATAGGGTTTAAAGTCGGTTTAACCATCTAAAAGGAAATTAAGATAAATACAAACTTTTCCTAATATCTCGGCATCGAATATCGGGATATTTTCCTTATATGAATGCCGCAATATCTCATGCCGATTTATCTATAAATGATTCGCATCCTTCCGAAACCCTAGATGTAAGCCGGCCGAATCGGGTCGGGTTTAACCATGTTTTACCAACTTGGGCTCTAGACCGTCTTTCCACTCTGGGCCGACCTAAATTCCTGAATAGGCCTTTTAAGAAAAGTGCTAACCTTGACTCCAACAATAAGCCCCCCCTAGTGCGGCGACTCACCTAAGTCGTTGTTTGCGATGAAATTTACTAGGTTTGAGAAGTAATTTTGGTGGGCCTCATCATTCATCGTGACAAGCCTTCCTGGCCCAGATAGACAATCCGCTTTTAGCTGGGGGAAAACCGGAGTGAATAAAATTGATTTGGTTCGGTGAAGAATCATTTTGATTCGATTTCGACAGCCGGAACCACATCGGTTTTTTAACCTAACCGGCTGAGAGGTGAGGGAAACGAGGCGTCTTCTAGGTAATCATGATCCCTGTTAGTGGGCGCGAGGAACGAAGCGTCTCTTATAGCAGCTTCTCGAGCACGATGCCTCCATTTTCTCTATATATTCTCCCTTCATTCCTCACTTCATCATTTCTACTCGAGTGAAGAAGATCTGAGGTAATTTTCGCTCTCCACCGGTTTTATTTTCCGATTAGCTTGCCATCGTTGCTCAGCTGTAGGTTTTTAGGATTTAGATCCTCCCCATCCTTTATCGTTTTATCCTCTCTGTTCTTCGTAAGTATGTCGTTGGTCTGTTGCTCGGGAAGCAAAGATAAGGAAGTTATCCCTGTATCGTCTGACGATGGTTCGTCAAGTCGTCAAGGCGCTACTTCCGATTCATCATCTACCAGTACCTCTTCCGACTTGCGAGGACATCCTGGGCGTCACATGGTTGATGAGCTTATACGTCGTCACGAAATATCTCGTCAAACCGACGCCGCGGAAGGTTCAAGTCGGGAAGACTTTGCAATTCCGCAACTTCGGGACTCTGATCCAGAAGATCCTGATGAAGATGATGTCGTTGTTGAGAGAGAATATTCCGACATTGATAAAGATGATGATGGCGTCCTTCCTGAATTGTCGGTGGCTCCCAAGGAGGCGTACATCAATGTATTTAAGACTCGATCTACCGTGAAATTTTTTGAGCTCAACCCATTTGTAAGATCTCAACTCGGTCTATCCGAAGATATCAAGAGTTTTAGGGTTTTTCTTAAGGGATTCTAAAAGAGGATTTAAGAACACGGTGAGAATATGGAAATTAGGGTTTCGCTTTAGGTTTCCGAGATGGAATAAAGCGGCGTAGAAGAATGTTTAAGTCGCCGAAGAGAGATTAGGTCAAAGTTGATTTGCTAAGTCTCTTAGGCAAAAATATTATGAAAAGCGTATTCTTTATTGAATAACGAGGTTCCCTTTTATAGGGTTTAAAGTCGGTTTAACCATCTAAAAGGAAATTAAGATAAATACGAACTTTTCCTAATATCTCGGCATCGAATATCGGGATATTTTCCTTATATGAATGCCGCAATATCTCATGCCGATTTATCTATAAATGATTCGCATCCTTCCGAAACCCTAGATGTAAGCCGGCCGAATCGGGTCGGGTTTAACCATGTTTTACCAACTTGGGCTCTAGACCGTCTTTCCACTCTGGGCCGACCTAAATTCCTGAATAGGCCTTTTAAGAAAAGTGCTAACCTTGACTCCAACAATAAGCCCCCCCTAGTGCGGCGACTCACCTAAGTCGTTGTTTGCGATGAAATTTACTAGGTTTGAGAAGTAATTTTGGTGGGCCTCATCATTCATCGTGACAAGCCTTCCTGGCCCAGATAGACAATCCGCTTTTAGCTGGGGGAAAACCGGAGTGAATAAAATTGATTTGGTTCGGTGAAGAATCATTTTGATTCGATTTCGACAGCCAGAACCGCATCGGTTTTTTAACCTAACCGGCTGAGAGGTGAGGGAAACGAGGCGTCTTCTAGGTAATCATGATCCCTGTTAGTGGGCGCGAGGAACGAAGCGTCTCTTATAGCAGCTTCTCGAGCATGATGCCTCCATTTTCTCTATATATTCTCCCTTCATTCCTCACTTCATCATTTCTACTCGAGTGAAGAAGATCTGAGGTAATTTTCGCTCTCCACCGGTTTTATTTTCCGATTAGCTTGCCATCGTTGCTCAGCTGTAGGTTTATAGGGTTTAGATCCTCCCCATACTTTATCGTTTTATCCTCTCTGTTCTTCGTAAGTATGTCGTTGGTCCGTTGCTCGGGAAGCAAAGATAAGGAAGTTGTCCCTGTATCGTCTGACGATGGTTCGTCAAGTCGTCAAGGCGCTACTTCCGATTCATCATCTACCAGTACCTCTTCCGACTTGCGAGGACATCCTGGGCGTCACATGGTTGACAAGCTTATACGTCGTCGCGAAATATCTCGTCAAACCGACGCCGCAGAAGGTTCAAGTCGGGAAGACTTTGCAATTCCGAAACTTCGGGACTCTGATCCAGAAGATCCTGATGAAGATGATGTCGTTGTTGAGAGAGAATATTCCGACATTGATAACGATGATGACGACGTCCTTCCTGAATTGTCGGTGGCTCCCAAGGAGGCGTACATCAATGTATTTGAGACTCGATCTACCGTGAAATTTTTTGAGCTCAACCCATTTGTAAGATCTCAACTCGGTCTATCCGAAGATATCAAGAGTTTTAGGGTTTTTCTTAAGGGATTCTAAAAGAGGATTTAAGAACACGGTGAGAATATGGAAATTAGGGTTTCGCTTTAGGTTTCCGAGATGGAATAAAGCAGCGTAGAAGAATGTTTAAGTTGCCGAAGAGAGATTAGGTCAAAGTTGATTTGCTAAGTCTCTTAGGCAAAAAATATTATGAAAAGCGTATTCCTTATTGAATAACGAGGTTCCCTTTTATAGGGTTTAAAGTCGGTTTAACCATCTAAAAGGAAATTAAGATAAATACGAACTTTTCCTAATATCTCGGCATCGAATATCGGGATATTTTCCTTATATGAATGCCGCAATATCTCATGCCGATTTATCTTTAAATGATTCGCATCCTTCCGAAACCCTAGATGTAAGCCGGCCGAACCGGGTCGGGTTTAACCATGTTTTACCGACTTGGGCTCTAGACCGTATTTCCATTCTGGGCCGACCTAAATTCCTGAATAGACCTTTTAAGGAAAGTGCTAACCTTGACTCTAACAATAAGCCCCCCCAGTGCGGCGACTCACCTAAGTCGTTGTTTGCGATGAAATTTACTAGGTTTGAGAAGTAATTTTGGTGGGCCTCATCATTCATCATGACAAGCCTTCCTGGCCCAGATAGACAGTACGCTTTTAGCTGGGGGAAAACCGGCGTGAATCAAATTGATTTGGTTCGGTGAAGAATCATTTTGACTCGATTTCGACAGCCAGAACTGCATCGGTTTTTTAACCTAACCGGCTGAGAGGTGCGGGAAACGAGGCGTCATCTAGGTAATCATGATCCCTGTTAGTGGGCGCGAGGAACGAAGCGTCTCTTATAGCAGCTTCTCGAGCACGATGCCTCCATTTTCTCTATATATTCTCCCTTCATTCCTCACTTCATCATTTCTACTCGAGTGAAGAAGATCTGAGGTAATTTTCGCTCTCCACCGGTTTTATTTTCCGATTAGCTTGCCATCGTTGCTCAGCTGTAGGTTTATAGGGTTTAGATCCTCCCCATACTTTATCGTTTTATCCTCTCTGTTCTTCGTAAGTATGTCGTTGGTCCGTTGCTCGGGAAGCAAAGATAAGGAAGTTGTCCATGTATCGTCTGACGATGGTTCGTCAAGTCGTCAAGGCGCTACTTCCGATTCATCATCTACCAGTACCTCTTCCGACTTGCGAGGACATCCTGGGCGTCACATGGTTGACGAGCTTATACGTCGTCGCGAAATATCTCGTCAAACCGACGCCGCGGAAGGTTCAAGTCGGGAAGACTTTGCAATTCCGCAACTTTGGGACTCTGATCCAGAAGATCCTGATGAAGATGATGTCGTTGTTGAGAGAGAATATTCCGACATTGATAACGATGACGACGACGTCCTTCCTGAATTGTCGGTGGCTCCCAAGGAGGCGTACATCAATGTATTTGAGACTCGATCTACCGTGAAATCGGTAACTTCTACACTCCAGGGGTGCGGCGCCGATCCGAGGATCAAATTTATCATCCCTTGTACGCTAGATCGCCCTTGGACTCCTCCACCCGGCTACATGACTTTGTACGAGTCTTATTTTATTAACACCGATGCCGGGGGTTGTCGCTGCTGGTTTCCCCTTCCCGACTTGCTGGTCTCTTACTGTCACCGTCGCGAGATCGCCATTTCCCAACTCTCTGCTGTCGCGATTCGTCATATGGTGGGTCTTCTTGTCCTTGGAGCCGAAGCCGATTTAACCTCTGTCAGCGTCTTTGAAGAGATGACTTCTATCAATCCTATGACGAAGACTGGTCCAGGATGCTTTGCGGTTAAGTCGAAGAGGGGTCATCGTGTAATAACGGATGCACCGAGCAAAATCAGGAGCTGGCAAATATATTATTTTTACGTCGAGCTGACTTCTTTGGTCGTTCCCGACGAACATAAGGAACTTATCAGATCGTTGTGGAATACGAACTTTGGTAGATATCGTTCTAAGCTTGTCGTTCAGTCTACGAGTTATTTACTTAATTTTTGTTTTATTGTTGCAGTGCATCATCCATTCCTCAAGCATTACCCGTATAACTTCTTTCCGATCCTCGAGAAGATCCAAGCTCTCGGCCTCCACAAGTGGTCAGACCTTACTCGGGAGCGCATTACCAACTCTCTCTCGCGAATCTCAAAAGGTATGTCTCTTTTAGGTTCACGAAAGGCGGTGTCTCCCATTCCGACTCCTGATCATTTTTCTCTGTATTCCAGTTAAGTGGGATACTAAAACCAAAGTTACTCCGGATCAATTAGTGAAGCCAAGGAGGATGGGAAAAGTGAAGAGGATTGTATCCGGCGACTATTCGCAGAAGATTTCATCCAATCCTTCTTCCTTAACCAAACCGCCAAAGGAAAAAGACACGACCAAGCGGCCAGATTGTCCTGGACTGTGTAGGATCGTTCGAAGAGGCTGGCTACTTAACACATCGATTGAGTGTGACTGGAAGTAAGGTCGTAGCTTCCGTGCTGAGATAACGACATCGCGAGGTATCTGGTCTCGGCCCCATTCATCGTCTTGCTTACGTAAAAGATCGGCTTTTGCTCTCCTCGATCTTCTCGAACCAATACACCGCTGACTGCAGTCGTCGAGACCGCGATGTACAGGAAGAGTGTCTCGCCGTTTTCGGGTTTCGATAGTATTGGTGGGTTTGATAAGTAGTCCTTGAGCTGAATGAATGCCTCTTGACACTTGTCATCCCATATGAACCTTTTATTTCCCCGGAGGAGCTCATAGAAAGGCAAACATTTATCCGTCGAACGAGATATGAATATGTTCAGGGCGGCTATGCGACCGGTTAGACGATGTACCTCTCGTGTATTTTTGGGAGATGGTAAGTCGATTATTGCCGAGATCTGTTTTGGATTAGCTTCTATCCCTCTCAGGGTAACCACGTATCCGAGGAATTCGCCTGATGTTACTCCAAACGTACATTTGGCCGGGTTAAGCTTCATTCCATATGGATTGAGGATGTTAAAACATTCCTTCAGATGGCCGACATGCTGAGAGGCGACTAAAGATTTAACCAACATGTCGTCAATGTAAACCTCCATCGTCGTGCCGAGCTGTCCTGCGAACATTCGATTAACCAATCGTTGGTATGTAGCGCCGGCGTTTTTGAGACCGAATGGCATGACCTTGTAGCAATAAGTCATGCTTTCAGTAATGAATGCCGTCTTCTCTCGATCATCTGGGTTCATGAGAATTTGATTGTATCCTGAAAATGCATCCATGAATGTGATAGGTCAAGAATTATCCCTATTCTACTGCAAGTTCACAGTTAATGCAATTATAGTATAAGAGGTATCAAATCCCACAGAGACTCTCAGTCACACGATAGATTATAAGTAATTCAAATTAAGCTAAACGAAACAGATTGTAAAGCAGTAAACAAAATAGCAAGTAAACAGATCAAGCGAGGTGGATGTAAGCAATCAGACAAAGGCGTTAGGTTTCGGGAATTTCTCAGGTTATCAGGAAATCAGATTAACAAACAATCATGATTCAATCTATGGGCGTTCTTGAACTAGAATCACAGAAGTAAAACTAACCAGCTTTCGCTGCGATAATTATCTATATCTAACAACCTAGCAGACCAACTTTCGTTGCGAATCCTAGAGTTCTAGACATGCATTAATTCCAAGTTTGTTTGTTCACAACTTCTCTAAACCAAATTTCTTTGCGAATAAATAAGTTGCTCACCTAAATCAGATCTAATTAATTAACCAACTGTCGTTGTGTAAATCAACCTAATATCAATAATCTAAGTGGCTAGTTCAGATTAAGCGTTAAGAACGATTTAGATGAAGAACTAGATGATAGATCCTAATCAATCAATTATTCTAACATTCCTTCAAATCCCTAATGAGAGTCCCTAACCTAACAAGAAATCTACTCAGACATAGCAATCATGACAGATAACATGGTCAAAATAAATATCATATAATAATTAGAAAGAGTAAGAACAAAGGTTCGAATCTTGTCTCTCTCGAGCATAAGATCAGCCCCAAATCTCCTAATCTCCAGAACAAAACTAGAATCAAACTTAGAATGAAAACTTAGCCTAAACAGTGGCTGTAAAACCTAATAAAAAGCTAAAACACGATTTGGGTCACTTTGTAATTATGATAAACTTCTGGGTCAAGTTGTAAATCTTCATTAATCTGCCAAATCCTCTGGTCCGCGAACTGTGTCGACCGACACAACAGTGGTGTCGATCGACACCGACATCAGATATCGGCAATGACTTCTTCTTCTCGGGCAAATGCTCTAAAATACTCCAGAATGTGCCATAATGTCCAAGTAAACTCCAAATGTGGTAAAACATGTAAATTACCTGAAAGGACTCGATAAACAGTGTAAATGACTCTAAAACACCCTTATATCATGGCTTAAAACAGGTAAAAACCATGATATATCAACTCCCCCACACTTAGCTCTTGCTTGCCCTCAAGCAAGTAAAGAACTAAAGTATAAGAAAAGAGGTTTGAAAACAACAGAAACTCATTTCGTCCTAGGAACTTTCGCATTCACATTCACATAGTAAACCACTAAAAACTTTCCCACATAACTCAAGACCACAATATACTCCCCCCACACTTAGCAACATTCCCAAGTAAACTCCACAATCAAGTTAGGACACTCAAGTTCACCACACTAGCCTCTGTATACAATTAGGTGCGGTCTCACAGAGGGAGTATCGAATCAAAGGACACATGGACTCAACCAATTCAGTATCTGACCACCAAACTGTCGGTTTCTGGTTTCTTTCTTTTCCCTTTCTCCTTTAGCACTGATTTTTCCCCACTGGGTATCATTTTTATTTATTTATCAGTGCTCTTCCCTTTTTATTGGGGATTACTTTGGACACATTCCATGAATGCACATGAAGTAATAGTGTTTGCTACTACTCCCGTGACCACTTCGGAGCTACTAGCTCATCCTCAATTTATTATTATTATTTTTTTTACTTTCAAGGGAGGGGAAAATCAGAAACCATACTTAAGAACAAGATCATAGACTGTGCCAAATACATCAAAGGAATCCGACCCAAAGATTACCAAGCCCATAAGCGAGAAATTTAAGTCAATATTAAGTGAGGCTAGTAGTGGATCCTCTGAATACCTGGTTAGATATGGGTGTCCTTGATAGGTTGATCTGTTTAGGGTTTTCCAACAGTCATAGAGGCTCTGCAAGTCTGTCCAATGGTTACTTAGCTCCTGTTCAAGCGAAAAATTTCCTCGGAAAATCATAGTTTCATACAAAATTTTGACTCAATAAAACAGTTTTGAAAAAAACAAAGACTGACTATAAGAAATAGAAAACGATGTCAGTAACCACCTTCCCCACACTTGAATAACACTGTCCCCAGTGTTACCGAGTATAGAGGAAGTTAAATAAAAGGCGAGAATTTTGTGAAAACTGAGAAAAATGTGTTCTTACCTTCTGTCGCGAATGGTGTCGACCGACACACAACTTGTATCGATCGACACGCTGCGAATATAACAGTATTAATTCGACAGAGTTGAACAGGATCCGAAAGTAGTTGTCTTAGTCACACAATTTCTCCATTGTCAATGCTGTCAGATCACTCAGAAACAAGTCAAAAGCAACGACATAGATATAAAGGAGTTCCACAAAGTTCAACCCAAATTAAAACATGAAAACTGACTCAAACAAACGCAAAGCAGACGCAAGAAAAATGAAAAATGAAAAGTGAAACAAACTCAGGGAAATGCTAGGATCATGGAAGAACTAAGAATCAGAATCATCGTCGTCTCCCTCCTGTGGTGTGGGTGATCTCTGACGTCTGCGACTGTGCGAAGGACATGTGCAGGTGCAGCTGAAGGCTCTAGCAATACCACTCCAAAGTGATCGAACTGTGTCCATCAGGAACTTCATGTGTGGATCCGCATCGTAACCAGGAAGTGGTGGAGGTGCATCTAATGGAAGAACCCAATGCGGATGTGCGTGTGGACCCCCAGCAGGGTCAGGAACAGGCTCGTCTGCAGCAGGAGTTGGAGCAGCCTGGGAAGAAGAAGCTCCTCTGCGGGAACGAGCAGCAGGTGGCTTCCTCACAAGCCTCGGATCAGGTCGGAAATGCAGGTCGTCCTGTGTATCTATCGATAACGGTGCGTGTCGTATGTCAACCGTGCGCTCCTTCACTCCATCTCTGAAGCACCAAATCAAACCTAGCTTCAGCCAGGTCGCACTCAACAAGTGCTCCTCATCAATCTCAGCGAAAGACTGCTCGCAGCTATAATCATGTAATGGTATCCTGAAATGCTGGAAGATCGGTGTCAAAAGACTCCCCACTGACTCCGTCATACCTTTCCCATAACCTCTGAATGGCTTCGTCTGTAGTGTGACTAAATGCTCTGCAAATACCGCACCCAGGTTGGTCCTCTCAAAAGGACCATCGTGCTCATACTCATGGGAACACATATGTCCCACTGCTGGATGGAGTAGTACCAACTCCTGCATCCTCATCTTGTTCGGCTCCATCTTGCACTGGAGAGTGTTAGCCAAGACACGTACGACATAGCGCAGAACTGAATGTCGTAAATCCTTCATATTTGTATCACTGGCGAAATAGGGTGTAGAACCGAAGTTACCCCAAAACTTCTCAAGGTCAGGAAAGATCTCTGGAAGCGTAGCATGTGTGTAACCTATCTTGAAACCATAAATAGCACAGAGGTCTCGCATTGGCAGTCTGTATCTCTTGCCATGTACCATGAAACACAAATGACCTTCCTGTGCATTCTTGGCATTCCAGTCTCTGTACGTAACTCCCACTGTAGCCATAAACTAGCGTACCAACTCTGGATACAGAGCATGTCAGACATAAAGGCATTGTACCCAGACCCATCCTCCTCAAACATGCCACAACCTCCTCCTGCATACCAGTCATCCTCAGAAAGTCAGGGCTTACCAGCTTCGTAGGCTCAATCGTAACATCGCACCACCCATTGTAAAACAGAGTGTCATACTCATCCCAGGTTTCCAACACGTCCCTGTGGAGACAGTCATTACTAAGCACAACCCGCCTGGCTGGCTTACCCCACACTTTCTCTGTGAAAATCTTCACTCCTTCGTCTCTGGGCCATGGGTGTGTAGGAAACTCAGCAGGTATCTGTGGAGAGTCCAGAGGAGACTGAGGAGTCATAGGAGGAGGTGGCTCTGCTGGTGCTGCCGGTGCTGAACCAGATGAACTTGCTGCATCTGTGCGGTTCTTCTTCTTTGGAGGCATCCGTGAGCAAAAATCAGAACAAAAGCATGAGATTATTTGAAAAATCAGAAACAAACTCATCAAAACCTCAATCAACAACATAAGCAGCATCAAACAGAGCAGTAGAAACAATTCATTCACGTTTTTATTTCCACATTTTCGCACAAAATCACAAGTTCAATCATAAAACCAAAATTTTCAAAAAATTGCAAAATCAGTCATGAAAACTACCTAGGCATCACCATTCCACTACCAAACAACCTAAATCAGTGCTATTTCACCACGAGATTAAGAAATGAAAGCCAAAATCGAATTTTTACCTTTGTAACCGAATCTGAAAAGTTAAGATTAAGAGCTCATACCTTGTTTTCGACACAAATGGATAGTGGATAATGATAGAGGGTGAAAATCCGCCTAAGATAGGCTTTTGAATCGTCAGATTCGGTTAAGAAATGAAGGAGAACGAGTTTTTGAGAGAATTCTCGTCTATGGAGGTTTTCTGTGAAATGAAGAACAGCCGCGAAGAAGAAAAAGAAAAACTTACCTCGGGACGATTCATGTCGACCGACACACTATCCATGTCGATCGACACGGTGTTTAAAATTTGAACCGGTCAGAGTGGTCTAACCGAGGTCAGACCTCGATTCTGGGAAAAAGTGGATCGATCGACCCGAATAGCCAGATCGACCTTAATGTCCATTGTGTCGATCGTCACGGCTCTTATGTCGATCGACATAGTGCAATCCTGTCGCTAGATTTCCCTGTGAAGACTCAAGAAAACAAAAACGAAAAAAATTAAAATGAAAACTCATATGTACAGACTCACTAGTGGGTTGCCTCCCACTCAGCGCTTGTTTTAAGTCATTAGCTTGACTGTGGCACATGGTCAGACGTCAGGTGGTTTCGCCAAGGGCAGAGCGTGCCTTTGCGAAATTCTTCTCATCCATGGTGGCGTATATGCATTGTGTGCATGAAATTGACCAAGGAACTTGGGGATTACAGCAAGGTAAGGTGGAACATTTCACTTTCTGACCCTATTCCCTGCAAAATCATCATCAGAGTTAGCATACTCAAGGCCAGAAGATACATACCTTGGCTTTATCGGAAGTGACTTATGTGAGATGTTCGGAGCCTTCTTCTTAAGAGCATGTACATGCTTTGAAGATGTTAGAGCATGCTCAGCATGAACTACCATCTTCTCCTCTCCAATCGAAGTCTCGGGTTCTATCTCAACACTGAAACTTTGTCCATCAATAGTGGATCTCTGCAAACCATCCATCTTGAATTGCAAAGGTTTATCTCCCAGGTGGAGATCAATCAGACTTTGCCTCACATCAATTACAGCTCCAGCAGTAGCTAAGAATGATCTTCCAAGCAGAATGGGATCATCTGGCTCAATCTCATACTTCAGCACCATAAATTATGTTGGAATAAAGTGATTCCCAACTCTGAGAGGGATGTTCTCAAGAACTCCTTCTGGATATCTTTTCGATCGATCAGCTAGGACAAGAGCGATCCTAGTGGGATGGAAATCCATCAGTCTCAATCTCACAGCCACAGAGTATGGCATGAGATTTATACTTGAGCCAAGATCACACAAAGACCTCTTGAATCTGTCTTTGTAGATAGAACAATCTAACATAAAACCACCTGGATCCTTAAGCTTCTCAGGAATCCTACCATGAATAACCGCATCGCGTACTTCAGAGACCATCAAGACGCTTTCTTCTTCAGTCATGTTACTAGAAATTAGGTCTGTAACCATCTCCTCACCATAGGAATGTTCTTAACAGCATCAATTAACTGGGCTTCAGTTAGCTTTTCTCTCATCTTCTCCATGCACTTTTCTAGCTGAATTTCTTGCTTGGACTTCTTAGGGAAAGGAAATTTTGGTTTGTAAACTCTTTCTTCAACCTCAATCGGCTTCTCTGAACAAACTGGTTGCTCATGATTCGAGAATTGTGTCGATCGATGCCGATGTGTGTCGATCGACACAGTGTCTGCAGCTCGAGAATCTCTCGGATTTTTCAGCTCCAAAACCTTAACATCTTGATTCTGCTCAGCTACATCTTCTGCCAAAGCTGCCTTAACATGTTCTATTTGCGTACTGGCTTCTACTTGCGTTATCCTAGCATCCAACTTGTGAACTCTGCTTGTCAAAGTCTCCAATTTTCCACTCAGATCCTGATACATGAAGTCCATCTTTCCATTCAGATCTTGTGTCATTTTATTATGTCCAAGAAGTAGCTGCTCAAGCATAGACTCAATCCTTGTTTGCTCATTAGTGGGAGGAACTTGGTGAGGTAAGTAGCTAAAATCATTTGATATCGGAGCTTGTCTCTGTTGACTTCTAGATGTATGTCCATGAAAATCAGCTTCATCTACATAATTCACCTCTGCAAATTCTTCAACTACTGCATCAGATCGGATTTGCCTCTTCCTAACTACCATGTTGTGGACAAAATCCACCTTGTCCCTTAAATCAGCTATCTGCGAGCTATCATCTCTTCCACCAGATTTATGCCTCTCCTTGTTAGCATTCTTGACACTATTGCTAGTTGTCAAGTTCTCAATAAGCTTTTTAGCTTCCTCTGGAGTCTTGGTATAGAAGTTCCCATCACTTGCTGCGTCCATAGCTTTCTGATACCAATAGTCCAAGCCTCTGAAAAAGGCACATAAAAGCTGCACCTCAGAGAAACCATGGTGTGGACAATCTCTTTGATACCTTTTGAATCTAATCCAAGCTGCCTTAAAAGGCTCTGTAGGTTCCTGCTTGAATGTCAAGAGGTCATGTCTAAGCTGTTCGGACCTAGCATCGTCATAAAAGTGTCTAAGGAATTCCTTCTTGACTGCATCCCAAGTGGTCAAAGATCCTGGCGGTATCTGTTTCAACCAGTAAGCTGCTTCTCCATTGAGAGAGAATGGGAAGAGCTTACAGAAAAGATAATCAGTAGACACTCCTTCAGCCTTGATGCTGCTAGCAAATTCCTCAAATGTGTCTATATGATCCATAGGATGCTCACTAGAAAGACCATGGAACTGATGCTGTCCAACCAATGCGTAGTACTCTGGTTCCAGCCTAAACTCAGCTCTGGCGAACGGAGGTGGTCTAATCGCAGACCGATTAGCATATAATAGATCTGGTCTGTTATAATCAGCGAGTGTCTTCTTCTGACAAGCCTCTTGTGGATGTTCCGCGCCCACGGCAACATCTAGTATGATGGGGTTTCCTTCCCCATCTAGTTTCTGACCCTTCGCGTTGCGTATGTGACCCTATAGGTCTCGTAAAATACCGTCCTCACCGCGAATCAGAATCACAGGTTCCATAGGGAAAATCCTGCTAAATGCTCAAGCTCTCGGTATCACTGGTCGCGGCTTGTGTCGATCGATGCCTATAGGGTGTCAGTCGACACAGTGCGATTCCTGCAACACCAAAGAAACAAAAAAAACCGTAAGTAAACTAGAAAAATAATAAAAATGCTTAGTCTAAATCCTAATACTGAATCTATCGGCGAACTCAAAAAGTCCCCGGCAACGGCGCCAAAAACTTGATAGGTCAAGAATTATGCCTATTCTACTGCAAGTGCACAGTTAATGCAATTATAGTATAAGAGGTATCGAATCCCACAGAGACTCTCAGTCACACGATAGATTATAAGTAATTCGAATTAAGCTAAACGAAACAGATTGTAAAGCAGTAAACAAAATAGCAAGTAAACAGATCAAGCGAGGTGGATGTAAGCAATCAGACGAATGCGTTAGGTTTCGCGAATTTCTTAGGTTATCAGGAAATCAGATTAACAAACAATCATGATTCAATCTATGGGCGTTCTTGAACTAGAATCACAGAAGTAAAACTAACCAGCTTTCGCTGCGATAATTATCTATATCTAACAACCTAGCAGACCAACTTTCGTTGCGAATCGTAGAGTTCTAGACATGCATTAATTCCAAGTTTGTTTGTTCACAACTTCTCTAAACCAAATTTCTTTGCGAATAGATAAGTTGCTCACCTAAATCAGATCTAGTTAATTAACCAACTGTCGTTGTGTAAATCAACCTAATATCAATAATCTAAGTGGCCAGTTCAGATTAAGCGTTAAGAACGATTTAGATGAAGAACTAGATGATAGATCATAATCAATCAATTATTCTAACATTCCTTCAAATCCCTAATGAGAGTCCCTAACCTAACAAGAAATCTACTCAGACATAGCAATCATGACAAATAACATGGTCAAAACAGATATCATATAATAATTAGAAAGAGTTAGAACAAAGGTTCGAATCTTGTCTCTCTCGAGCACAAAATCAGCCCCAAATCTCCTAATCTCCAGAACAAAAATAGAATCAAACTTAGAATGAAAACTTAGCCTAAACAATGGCTGTAAAACCTAATAAAAAGCTAAAACACGATTTGGGTCACTTTGTAATTATGATAAACTTCTGGGTCAAGTTGCAAATCTTCATTAATCTGCCAAATCCTCTGGTCCGCGAACTGTGTCGACCGACACAACAGTGGTGTCGATCGACACCGACATCAGATATCGGCAATGACTTCTTCTTCTCGGGCAAATGCTCTAAAATACTCCAGAATGTGCCATAATGTCCAAGTAAACTCCAAATGTGGTAAAACCTGTAAAGTACCTGAAAGGACTCGATAAACACTGTAAATGACTCTAAAACACCCTTATATCATGGCTTAAAACAGGTAAAAACCATGATATATCAACTCCCCCACACTTAGCTCTTGCTTGCCCTCAAGCAAGTAAAGAACTAAAGTATAAGAAAAGAGGTTTGAAAACAACAGAAACTCATTTCGTCCTAGGAAATTTCGCATTCACATTCACATAGTAAACCACTGAAAACTTTCCCACAGAACTCAAGACCACAATATACTTCCCCCACACTTAGCAACATTCCCAAGTAAACTCCACAATCAAGTTAGGACATTCAAGTTCACCACACTAGCCTCTGTATACAATTAGGTGCGGTCTCACAGAGGGAGTATCGAATCAAAGGACACATGGACTCAATCAATTCAGTATCTGACCACCAAACTGTCGGTTTCTGGTTTCTTTCTTTTCCCTTTCTCCTTTAGCACTGATTTTTCCCCACCGGGTATCATTTTTTTTTTATCAGTGCTCTTCCCTTTTTATTGGGGATTACTTTGGACACATTCCATGAATGCAGATGAAGTAATAGTGTTTGCTACTACTCCGGTGACCACTTCGGAGCTACTAGCTCATCCTCAGTTTATTATTATTATTTTTTTTACTTTCAAGGGAGGGGAAAATCAGAAACCATACTTAAGAACAGGATCATAGACTGTGCCAAATACATCAAAGGAATCCGACCCAAAGATTACCAAGCCCCTAAGCGAGAAATTTAAGTCAATATTAAGTGAGACTAGTAGTGGATCCTCTGAATACCTGGTTAGATATGGGTGTCCCGAGAAAAAGAAGTCACTGCCAAATCCTCTGGTCCGCGAACTGTGTCGACCGACACAACAGTGGTGTCGATCGACACCGACATCAGATATCGGCAGTGACTTCTTCTTCTCGGGCAAATGCTCTAAAATACTCCAGAATGTGCCATACTGTCCAAGTAAACTCCAAATGTGGTAAAACCTTTAAAGTACCTGAAAGGACTCGATAAACACTGTAAATGACTCTAAAACACCCTTATATCATGGCTTAAAACAGGTAAAAACCATGATATATCAGAATGACAGTAATTCGTTCCCAGCGGTTGCTTCGACCAGTCGATCAATATGCGGCAGTGGGAAGCTATCCTTTGGACAAGCTTTATTGAGATCCGTGAAGTCGACACAGACTCTCCACTTCCCGTTTTTCTTTTTGACGACGACCGGGTTAGCAAGCCAATCGGGGTACTTAACCTCTTGAATCAAGCCGGCATCGAGTAACTTGTCTACCTCATCGTTGACCACTTTGGCCCTCTCGGGACCGATCTTACGCCTTTTCTGCTTAACCGGCTTATAAGTCGGGTCAACATTGAGTTCATGAGTCGTGATTGTAGGGTTGATACCCTTCATATCTTTGACTAACCATGCGAAGGTCGTGACGTTTTGCTGTAAGAAAGTGATCAACTCCTTTTTGATATCTTCGGGTAATTCCGCGCCGATCCCTACACACTTGTTTGCGTCAGAGTCATCGATAACGACCTGCTAGATAAGTTCCTTTTCGGGACCTTTCCTTCCTTGTTCTGCATTGATCATACATGAGGGTACTCTTATCTTACGTTCTCTCGCGAAGCATGACCGACTTGCTCTTTGGCATCCCTTAACCGTTTGGATTCCCTTAGGTGACGGGAATTTCAGACACTGATGGTAAGTCAAGGACACCGCCTTCATGCTATATAGCCATGGGGTGCCGAGGATAACATTATAAATGGTCGGTTTGTCGATGACATGAAACTTAACCATTTTGTTAACTCCCCCTGCGTAAACCGGCAGCTTGATCGTCCCGATTGTATATGTCATCTCGCTTGTAAAACCCGTGAGTGGCTTAGCTTTCTGCTTGATATCTTCCTCCTTGATCTCCATCTTCTTAAGTGTATCTAGGAAGATCATATCTATTGAACTTCCAGTATCAACCAATATCCGAGATACCTGGCAGCTTCCGATGAGTAGCTCAACCACCAGTGGATCGTTATGGGGATAATGGGTTTCGTAGAGATCTTGGTCAGTGAAGACGACAGGAGGATCGCCAGACAGGATTGGTTGAGGCGCGTTCTGCGCAGCTAACGCCAAGCGCTCGTACACTTTGATTGACCGTACTGAATCGTTTACGGAGATTAGTCCGCCTATAATCATGTTGATTCTTCCGTCGGCCTTAGGAGTCTCCTCTTTGTCTTCTTCTTCCTCTTCTCGGTCGCGTTTCAAAGCTATGCTTTTGATGCGCCGCTGCTGTTTCCCTTGCTTAGGCGCTTATCTGTCGACCTTTCGCTCTTCTCGTTGTTGTCCGGATTCTTCCCTCAATCTGTCTATTGCCGCTTTGATTTCTTCATCAGAGAGTCGGGCATATAATGCGTCTTTGAGGTTCCGACATTCAGCAGTATCGTGCGAGGTGGCTTTATGATACTCGCAATACTTTTCTTCCGTAGTGGAAGCAGCTTGCGGTGCCGTTTCTTTTCCTTCTTTGCTCCGCTTGTTCCAAGGTTTCGATGAGCGCTGATTGTCGGTGTTGCCGACAACCATCGTCGTCTTGGCCCATTTGTCGTAATGTTTCATGGGTTCTCTGTCTTCCTTTTTATCGGCCTGTTTAGTCGTGCCAAATTTCCTTGCTAGGGCTACCTTCTTCTCTTCTAATTCCACGAATTTGTTTGCTCGATGAAGGGCGTCCTTGATGGTCAATGGTGGGTTGACGACTAGGTCCTGATAAAACGGTGACTCGTGCCAGACGGTGTTTGTCAGAGCCGCAATGGTGAATTTATCTGGGGCTTCTGCTCGTGTCATGGTTGCCTTAAACCGGTCTACGAAGGTTCTTAATGTTTCCTTCTTTTCTTGCGACATGGACATCAGCGCGTTTAGCGATGTATCTGTTGGGATTGTGTCCTGAAATCACATTGTACTTACTCTAAAGATAGTTGTATTGTCGAGATCGAACAATTCATGTGATACTGGGTAGTCATAATGTTTTGCTAGAAACCGCTTATGACAAATGAGTTGTAACTCATTTCTAGTATCGTGTGAACCTACAGGGTCACACACCTAAGCAAGCTGGATACACTTAGTATGGGATTGATAATTGGCATATGATCCGATCAATGTGTATTGGATATGCATTGAATTGAGTTTAGAAGAGTTGTGTCGATCGATGCAATGAGTGTGTCGATCGACGCAGGTTTTCGAAAGGGTGTGTCGATCGATACAGTAAGTGTATCGATCGATGCACATTGGGCTTCGAGACTTAAGTTTCGAGTTAATGACTTAAACGAGTCGGGTTTGATCCCAGGTCGTTTCAGTCATCCCAGGTCGATATATAATGACTTATATGATCGACCTGAGCCCTAGCCGTGAGTGTCGCTTCTCAGAGAGAAAGTAGAGACACAGAAACTCACAAGATCCACAGGAGATCCGATTCCCAGCACTAGCATCCCGACGGATTCCAGCTTGTGTGCGTGTGGACTACGATAGAGGCACAGCGATTGAGACGCTCTAGATCTCGTTGACCTGCTCCAATTTCCGCTGCCAATCTCTAGGTAAACACGAGGTCAGTTCTTAGATTCAATTACATAGACCCTGGATCCTAGGGAATACAACAGTGGTATCAGAGCTGTAGGGTTTAATCCATTGAATCAGTAGCCTGGAATTCGATTGAAATGGTATTTGATTGAATTGATGCTAGCTAGGTTTCGTTTTGATAAATGTAATCTCGGATTTAATTGTATCGAAAACGAAGAACTGTGTTTTCGCACTGTGTCGATCGACACAAGTTTGTGTCGGTCGACACACCGCGAAAACGGCAAAACTGTTTTAGAGTTTTCGCACATCATCGATCGATGCACTGGGTGTGTCGGTCGATGCAGCGCGAAAATGCAAAAGAATTTGTGTTTTCGCATAGCGTCGATCGACACAAGTTTGTGTCGGTCGATGCACCGCGAATTCGCCTATTAAAACATTGGGTTTCGATTTAGAAATCACACTGTGTCGATCGACACACCGGGTGCATCGATCGACACAGGCTGTGCGAAGGATAGATCGGTTCAATTGGATTGAACCGGTTATCTCGCATGGTTATGACGGTTTAATTCGATTAAAATTCTCTGATGCCCTACTGTATCGATCGACACAGGTTTAGTGTCGGTCGACACAAGCCTTGCGATTGGTTGAATCGGTTCAATTGGATTGAACTGGTTATCATGCTTGGTTAAGGTAGTTTAGATCAGTTTGATTGGATAAGTCGGTTCAATTGAATTGGACCGGTTATCGCGATTAGTTAAAACTGGTTGAATCGGTTCAGTTGGATGAACCGGTTGAATTGGATTTGACCGGTATCTCAATTGGTCTAAAACCGGTTCATTTGGTTAAAACGTAATCGCTTGTTTTTGAACCAAATGATTAAGAAACCGAACCAAATGACCTAGCCCACTTCAATTAGAACAAGCAAAACTTAATTAGAAATTAGAAGTAAAACATGTTCTAAACCTATCTGGTACACATTGGATGTGTATTAGATCAAAGTTTAGTTTTCAATATGGTCAACTGACAAGACTCATTTCGTTGTTGTGATAGTCTTGCCAAGAGCTTGGTGTCCACAATTACATGAGTAAGGCAGGTAGTAGTGTTGATGGTCTTGCAGTGCTTGACATCAACAATTACGTGACCTAAGAGATTGAATTACTAACTTTAGAGTTCCGTTTCCTCAACTAAATATCAAGCGACCTTGATGTCTTTCCCAATCTTGTCTACTGTCAAGACTCATTTCGTTGTTGGATAGTCTTGGAGTCCTTAGTATCCACAGCTACATGAGTAAGGCAGGTGATCACTGATAGACTTGCAGTGCGACTGTCAATGATCACAAGACTGAAGAGATTGGTTTACTTGACTGGGCTATCAGAAGTTCTGGGCCCAGAGACATCAGAGTGGACGAGACATGGATTGTCTTATCTGCGACCAAGAGTTGTACTGGGTACAATTAGCAATGATTTGCTTACCTAGATGACTAAACTATGGGTGATGACGAGTCGTCCACTCAGATTTTAGTGATGTATGGATCTTGGATTATTATATTCATAGAGGAAACATTGTTTGAATATAATGCGAGTTTTCTTATTAGATAAGATTTCTCATTTCCTGAACTTCATAACTAAAATTTTCTTTGCTTAAAATTTTCAGCCTATGTCTAAAACTACTTTCTCGTTACGATCCGTCCTTGAGAAGGACAGGTTAAATGGATCAAATTTCCTGGATTGGTATCGCAATTTGAGATTAATCCTCAAGCAGGAGAGTAAGGACTATGTCCTTGAGAAAGCTCTTCCAGAAAGGCTTGGGACCAATCGCTCGAATGCAGTATATGATGCTTGGAATAAGCATTATATTGATGTGGTAGATGTGCATGGTCTGATGTTGGCTACCATGGAATCGGACTTAAAGAGTCAATACGAGAACATGGAGTCGCCAATAGAGATTATCACCAGCCTGAAACTGAAGTTTCAGGATCTGGCACGAGTTGAGAGATTCCAGATGGTGAAGTCTCTCACTGGGTGCAAGCTACCAGAGGATGCTCCAGTGAGTCCTCATGTCATTAAAATGATGGGTTACATTGATAACATGGGGAAACTGGAATGTCCTGTCAGCTTAGAGTTGGCCACTGACATCATTCTGCAGTCACTGCCGTCTAGTTATGATAAGTTTATCAAAAGCTATATCAAGAATAACTTGACGAAGACGTTGACTGAGCTGCATAGTATGATCAAAACAGCAGAGCAAGACATCATAAAGGGTAAAAGATTTGAGAAATCTTGTATTGACAAGGGTAGAGGCAGGGCCGTCCAGATTTGGAATCAGGATAGGCCTGTGTCATCTTATAAGCCCAAGTCCGGCCCATCTGGTGTTAGAAAGTGCTTCTACTGTGATGAGTCAGGGCATTGGAAGAGAGATTGCATTAAATTCTTGGAAGATTCACAAGAGATGAAGGAGATGTATGGTACTTCTTCTTCAGGTATTGTGTTATTACTTCAAGTTCTACGTATGTATTGGATACTTGTTGTGGTACTGATATTTTGGAAATATGCAGGGCCTAAGCAACAGTAGAACGTTGAGGAAAGGACAAGTAGAACTGCGTGTCTGGTATGGAGCAATGGTTACTACATAAGCCGTAGAGATTCTCCACTTGTAGGAGCCTTTCAAGCTTGTTTTTTGAATTAAGTAATTGCTACTATGTACCTGCTTTATGCAGAGATGTCTTTCATTTTCTTGTAAGAATTTAGATGTTTTTCATTCTGATAAAAGACAAGTTTTGCTCTTTTGATCTTAATGAAATATTATATGGTAGCACCCATTTTTGATAAATGGGTTTTATGTCTTAAACCAATATACACCAGAATATAACATAAATACCAAACGGTTTAAGTCTGATGACTTGAACTCGATTTTTCCTTAGCATAGTCGTTTTGACCACATAGAGTGAAGCGGATTCAGAAGTTCCATTGTTATGGGCTTTAGGCTCATTTGATTATAAATCATTTGAGACATGAATTCTACTTACTGGACCAAATGACTAAGGATTCTTTGGCAGAGCTAAAGAGAAGGGCCAAAGGCTTATTGGGCCTTGCTCATACTGATGTGTGTGGCCCGATGAGCATAAATTCCAAAGAAAATCTTCAGTACTTCATTAACTTATTGATGGCATCAGTAAGTATGGCTGTGTTCATTTGATGAGACACGAGTATGAATCCTTTGAGGAGTTCCAAAAATGAAGTATAGAACCGATTTGACAGAAGTATTGAGATCCTTGATTAGATCGCGGAGAAAAATACTTGAGTCAAGAATTGGGTGATCATCTAAGTGAGTGTGAAGTCATATCACAGCTCTTTTCTCCTGGAAAACCTAAATGGTGTTTTTGAGAGAACGAATCGGACCTTATTAGATATGCTCCGATTAATGATGAGTCACAGGAATCTTCCATTAACCTTTTAAAATACGCTCTAAAATGAATATGTTTACGCAAATTAGTTTTCTATCAGAATCAGTTGAAAGACACCACATTGGATGTGGACTGGGTGATTTCCAAGTATGTTTTTCTGATTAATTGGGATTGCAAGGTTTGTGTAAGACAGTTGTCAACGAACAAACTTGAACCCAAATCTGATAAGGGCTGCTTCACCGGTTGTCCTAGGGAAACCGAGGCTTAGTACTTTTGCAACCAATCCGAGAACAAAGTTTTGTTGTTCGGAACTCTGTTTTTCCAAGAAAACAGTGGGAGTAAAAGTACAGCTCGAAGAAATTCGAGAAACACAGGAAGCTGTTAAACCTGTTAAGGAAGAGCGGCGGTTGGATCTACAGAGTGCTGTAGGATCTGAACCTGTGGAGCCTAAAGTTCACTGATCCTGATGGATCCGTCACTAAACCGAGGGTGATTCCTCATGACCGATTGTTGTGATCTGTTGATCATTGAAAAGTGACGAGCCTGCGAAATTCAAAGAAGCGAAAGGTGAGCCCCAACTCCAAAAATTAACTAGGAATGTACGTTAGCTTCACCGATCCATTTCTGGATTGAAGCAAATAACTTGGAGTTGGAATCTATGTTCTGTTAAAACAGTCAAAAGTTATTGACTTGATCAGGAACATATAGAAACCGTGCGTTTACAAGTAAACTAATGAAAGCGTAGTTGCAATTCTCACACCTTATGTTTATAACATACTTAATCTCATAAACGACGTTCCGACGTTATAGTCTTGTCAAGATTTGGGTCGGAAGTCAAATTTAACGATGGACATGGAAGAAGCCGCGAAAGTTCTTGGAATAAGGATCCATTGAAATGGATTGCAAAGACCAATTGGATCGTGTCAGAATCCTTATGGTGATAAGGTATTAGACAGTTCAAATGTGCTTGATTCCAAGAATGGCTTCACACCAAAGGTCTTATGGCAATAATCTTAGCAAGATGGAGTGTCTTTGACACTGGCTGAGCTAGTATTGATCTTAGCAAGAAGAAGTGTCTTGGACACTGGCTGAGCTAGTATCTATGAGTGTGATTCCTTTTTGCTTATGCACTAGAATCTATCATGAATGCCATATTTTGCACTCGTCTAGATGCAACTGACGCATAAAGCATGACGAAAAGATACCAATTTGTTCCAGTAAAAGTCACTGGACAGTTGTAAAGAATATCCCCATGTGTTTGTGAAACACTAAGGATAGTTCTTGTTCAACTGAGGAAAAAAAAATGATGAATCTGTTATGAGTAGTTAGACGGACAAAGATGATTCCCGGTTCCCACCTGGTTATGTCTCTTTGTCTGTGTAGCGGCGCTATCTGTTGAAAACGTCTCCAAGCAGTGGACCGTAGAATAGTGCTTATTAAAGAATAGCGGTGTGGTTTGTTGGAATGGTCCCAAGCAAGAACACCGCAGCATCTCTCACAACCTAAGCATGGTTTTCGTACTGTTGCTATAGGTACTAGATATCTGAAGGCGTGGTCTTGATTCTAGTGGGAGTTATGTTAGTTATGATGTTCAGATAGACATGATATGGTCATGTTTATGAAAACTGACATCAGCATTATTTGATTATTGGTTAATTAAATATTGGTCCCAAAGTATTTTATGTTCATTTTATAGGTCATCAAGTTGAGGACTTGATCATGAAACCCTATAAGTAAAAGATGACATAAATTATGATTGTCCCTAGTCGAGATTGTCAAAGTGGGACACTGACAACCGCGAGAGACTATCTTGTGAGGTGACTGTTGACTAAGTTTCATGGAGTCAACGATATGAGTATCACAGTCAGTCACATAGATATATGTTGGTGAACATATGATCGGACATGACCCGCTAATGAGAACTCTACAGGATAGTTATATATGTGTCATGAGAGTTCCTCATTACGACTATAGAGTATAGTCCTTAGACTTAAGTTCATCATGCTTTCTAGCATATGAATTGGTACACTTTGACCTTGTCAAACGTCGATCCGTAAATGGCGGCTATAAAGGCATTGCTTAGGTGTATCATGAAGTATGTGTAGAAACAGGGATGGAACAAGAAGGGATTTGTCCCTCCTATATAACAGGAGATAAATATCTCATGGCCCATCGAAGATTTGATACTGAGAAAATGCATGGCCGTGCTCAAACGAGGTGATTGTCAGTCGTTTGTTTTATCAGTATAGATCAGGAGTTCGATGAACATGATGTTGGCTATAATAAGGATGACACAGTTCCTTGCCTTATGCCATATCGAGATATAGCGATAAGGGATTATGGGAATAGATGATTCCAGTACAAGTGGGAGATTGTTGGGATTGTGTCCTGAAATCACATTGTACTTACTCTAAAGATAGTTGTATTGTCGAGATCGGACAATTCGTGTGATACTGGGTAGTCATAATGTTTTGCTAGAAACCGCTTATGACAAATGAGTTGTAACTCATTTCTAGTATCGTGTGAACCTACAGGGTCACACACCTAAGCAAGCTGGATACACTTAGTATGGGATTGATCATTGGTATATGATCCGATCAATGTGTATTGGATACGCATTGAATTGAGTTTAGAAGAGTTGTGTCGATCGATGCAATGAGTGTGTCGATCGACGCAGGTTTTCGAAAGGGTGTGTCGATCGATACAGTAAGTGTATCGATCGATGCACATTGGGCTTCGAGACTTAAGTTTCGAGTTAATGACTTAAACGAGTCGGGTTTGATCCCAGGTCGTTTCAGTCATCCCATGTCGATATATAATGACTTATATGATCGACTTGAGCCCTAGCCGTGAGTGTTGCTTCTCAGAGAGAAAGCAGAGACACAGAAACTCACAAGATCCACAGGAGATCCGATTCCCGGCACTAGCATCCCGGCGGATTCCAGCTTGTGTGCGTGTGGACTACGATAGAGGCGCAGCGATTGAGGCGCTCTAGATCTCGTTGACCTGCTCCAATTTCCGCTGCCAATCTCCAGGTAAACACGAGGTCAGTTCTTAGATTCAATTACCTAGACCCTGGATCCTAGGGAATACAACAGTATCCTTGTTTACGTAGGCAAAGTGATGCCTTACGAACGCTCTTGTTAGGTCTGAGAAGTCGTTAATCAATTTAGGCGGTAGCCGAGAAAACCAGGTTAGTGCATCTCCTTCTAGGGTTTCAGCAAATAATTGACAAAAACCGATGTTGCGTTCTCTGGATGACAAGAACCGCGCTTTAGCTGCCATGATCTTGAAAGTCGTTAGGTGAGTGGCGGGATCCTTCGTCCCATTGTACATCGGCAGACTGATCTTTTCTTTCTGGCGTATATATGTATCTGTGATGCGCGACGTGAAAGGTGTCCTCTGAGTTTCCTCGATGATCCGGTCAATCTCGGGAGCGGATCCTTTGACGCTGTGAATCTCGCCCTTTAATTCTTTTAGGGTATCTCTGAGCTCGATCAGCTGCTTCTCAACTTGGTTACGGCTCGCTCCGCGAATAGGCGTCTCATGAGCCTCCTCGTGGGATGTACCTCGCTCGTGGCGATGGTTATCATGGTGCGAGTCGTTCTCATGTCGCGAATTACGTCTATGCTGTGAGCCTCGGTCGTGTCGTGTTTCATAATCAGCACGCTCATCCTTGTCGGGTGAGTATCTTTCTTCGTACCAGTCGTCTCGCTTTTGGCGTGAACTCCGCTCATGCTTATCCCCATCATCGCGTTCTCGGCGTGAGTTTCTCTTGGGCTCACCGTCTTGGCTTTGTTCTTGATGGTCTCCTTCAGGTGTATCATAGATTAGTCATCTGGCGACTTTATCTTTTACCTTTGGAGGCACCTCTCGTTTGGATTTCCTTGACTGTTGGTCCGAACGGATTCGATCTTGTTCTGACTGCAACAGGTCAATTCTTTCCGAAAACTCTTTGATTAAATCGTTCTGCGAATCGATTTTGGCTATCAAAGTGGCCAGAACTTCGTCTCTTTCGACTTGTTCTGATGTTTTGTCGAGTGACGGGATACGTTTACCGACGTCTCAACCCTTCTTTGACTTAGCGTCTCGCGGTTGTTTGCCGTTGAGTGCCGCGTTGTCATCTTCGTGATCACTCAGATCGTAATCACTTCCTTCGGTTTCAACCCTTGGGTTTTCTAGATCTATCTCGTTGTTACTTCCAGGCATCTCGTTCAGAAATTTCTCTTAGAAATCCCCACAGTCGGCGCCAATTTTAAGATCTCAACTCGGTCTATCCGGAGATAACAAGAGTTTTAGGATTTTTCTTAAGGGATTCTAAAAGAGGATTTAAGAACACCGTGCGGATATGGAAATTAGGGTTTCGCTTTAGGTTTCCGAGATGGAATAAAACGGCGTAGAAGAATGTTTAAGTCGCCGGAGAGAGATTAGGTCAAAGTTGATTTGCTAAGTCTCTCAGGCAAAAAGTATTATGAAAAGCATATTCTTTATTGAATAACGAGGTTCCCTTTTATAGGGTTTACAAAGTCGGTTTAATCATCTAAAAGGAAATTAAGATAAATACGAACTTTTCCTAATATCTCGGCATCGAATATCGGGATATTTTCCTTATCTGAATGCCGCAATATCTCATGCCGATTTATCTTTAAATGATTCTCATCCTTCCGAAACCCTAGATGTAAGCCGGCCGAACCGGGTCGGGTTTAACCATGTTTTACCGACTTGGGCTCTAGACCGTCTTTCCACTCTGGGCCAACCTAAATTCCTGAATAGGCCTTTTAAGGAAAGTGCTAACCTTGACTCCAACACCATTCTCAAGACAATACAATGAATAATTTCACATTTCACTTCAACATTGCTCTACAAAACACTTGTGGATGATGACTTGATGAGTGCCAAAGATAAGCAAATTTTGCAAGATCAAACGCAGACATGTTTGTGGAACATCAGCGAGGTAGTTATCCATCATTTACACTGTATAAAAACATTCAAGACTTGCTAACAAATAATGAACAAATGTTTGGTTGAATACGAGGTAATCACGGGTGAGCAGAACTAGAACATCAAAACCAAAGTCTCACAACAAGTCCACCAATATCTCTTCCCTTCTACTTGAATGTTTGCAGAAGATCATATTTATATGATATCATCTAGTTCAATTGCCGGACTGATAGATGCCTTGATGATCAGCTCATATGCCTGTGCACATCCTTCCTTGAGTTCTATCCATTAAGATAGGTTCGTATCAATTGGCCTCAAACTTATAACAGCCAGGCAAAGCAACACCAATCAGCAATCAATGAGAAGAAAACATCAGTGTTAATATAATGTCACTAGAAACCTCCTACCGATATAAAAATTAAGAATGAGCCCGTCAGATATCAAACAAATAATATAGAGATTTCTTTTCTGTCAAGCAACAGTAACACCATAAAGAAAGAATCGTATTCATAAGTTGTCTTGTTTCGCAAGTTAGTTATAGACGCCAAAGAGCTTCACCGTCTTCTATCAGTCTTTGTCCGAGAATGTAATCTTCTTACCGCAGAAGATTGCCTGCTGTTTCTCCAGATTCGATTGGTTCGGTAAACCAAAGCCTTTTCGTCGAAGGTTGTCTTCATACCTGAATATATCAAAAAACCTTTGTCATATGTCCATGTACACCAAACACTACAAGAAAACAAGGGAAAAAGTGACGAAAAAACTGACGGATTTTAATCCGTCAGTTTTTAATGACGGAAAACCGACGGATTAATGACGGATTATAATCCGTCGGTTTTCTGTCACTAAAAACTGACGGATTCCGTCATTAATCCGTCGGTTTTCTGTCACTAAAAACTGACGGATTCGGTTTCCATCAGTTTTTTAGTGACGGAAAACGGACGGATTATAATCCGTCATTAATCCGTCGGTTTTCCGTCATTAATCCATCATTTTTTCTATCCGTTAATATTCCCGTTGCAATCTGAACGTTATGATTTCAAAAGAACCGACGGAAAACTGACAGAACGGCTATTTCTGTCGGTTTTCCATCGGTTTTCCGTCAATTTTAAAATTTTATATATATTTCATTTCTCATTCTTCACACTTCGCAAATCTTTCACTTATATCCCTCTCTCTTCCTCTCACTCGAAAACGTTTTCCGTCGGTTTTTGAATCCGTCGGTTTTCCGTCGGTTTTTGAATTCGTCGGTTTTTGTATCCGTCGGTTTTCTGTCTGTTTTTGAATCCGTCGATTTTTGTATCTGTCGCTTTTCTGTTAGTTTTGGAAGTTCCGTCGATCTTCCGTCATTTTTAGAAACCGTCAGTTTTCCGTCGGTTTTTTAAACCGTCGGTTTTCCGTCAGTTTAAAATTCTAATGGATCAACCGTCGGTTTTGGTTCCGTCGGTTTTTCGTCAGTAATTACCGACGGATTTTGTTTGTCCGAATACCGTCGGTAATTTATGACGGAAAACTGACGGATTTAAAAAACCGGCGAATTATAACTGACGGATTTTTTCCGTTATTTTTCCGTCGGTTATAGCCAAAACTGACGGGAAAATGACGAATTTTCCGTCATTTTGAGCTTTTTTCTTGTAGTGAAAAACTTCACCCAAATGTGCTCTTGATAACAAAACTCAAAAATAAAATAGTTAAATCCTACCAAAACTGCTCTGCAAGGTTGTGCCTATTTAAAAAACATAATAGAGTTAATCTTCTGTTATAACATCAAAACTATAGCATTAAGTTAGAGAAACCAGTTGACACAAAAAAAAAAAAAAAAGTTAGAGAAACCAAACTTCATATGGAAAATAAATTTACTTGGGTCGGAAAGGGTATGGAGCTGTCTCAGCCATGTTAACATAAAGCCCAGCACCTTTCTTCTCTTGCACCGCCTACAATATAAAAGATAAAATCAGCAATCGCAGTACATTCTTCTCTTGTATATTTTTCATCATAACTCATAAGTATACACTAGTCTCACCTTCTTTGCTTGGTTAGCAGAAGCAAACTCAACAAAGCAACAGCCCACAAACTCACCCATGTGGTCTACAATATATCGAACCCGAACAACTTCTCCAACATCTTTGAAGATATTGGTGCTGTAAAATAAAGGATACAATATTCTTCATGAAAAACTTGCTCCACGAACGAAGAGGATATTAAAGGTGCTACTTACATCTTTTTTATGCAATAAAATTTGTCTTCTTTCATAGAGAGATTGGCAACAAAGACAGTCTTTTTTTCTCGAGTTAACTTCCTGAATTTAATAGCCAAGTATGTTAGCAAGACTCATTCCCAGAATAATTCATCTTTCGACTTTTTGGCAACAGTAATTCTTCTGATCTTAACATATTTAAGAACAAGTACCTCAACAAAATCGGGAGTTTCATCAAGTCTTTCCACTGCTGCATCTTCTTCTATCATAAGGCTTTTTCGTCTAGGGTAGTTGTGCCTGGAATATCAAAAACACTTGTGATCTCTCCATGTATACCACAAACTTCACCCAATGTGCTCTTGATAACAAACTCAAGCTTCAAATCGTTAAATCTCTTACCAAACTTTGTGATCTATGCAATGCCTAATTAACAAAAATAATAGTATTAGTGTTCTGTTATAGCATCAAAACGCTAGCAATAAGTTGCAACATAACAAATCTACATAGCATGGAATATAAATTTACTTGGATTGTATAGGGTATTGAGCTGCCCTGACAACATCAAGAAAAATCTCTTGATTGTGCAAATATTCACCGTTCTTTTCAAGTGCCTAAAGAATAAAAGATTTAGTCATCAATCTTGCTTTCAAATAACTACTTATATCACTACAAGAAATCGGAGTATTAATAGCAGTAGAAGATAGCGTTCTATGTCTTTCTGCTATAGTTTATATACCCCTCACTTTTAGATAGCGTTTGTTAAAATACAA
This sequence comes from Orychophragmus violaceus, assembly GCA_030180135.1. NCBI lineage: Eukaryota > Viridiplantae > Streptophyta > Magnoliopsida > Brassicales > Brassicaceae > Orychophragmus > Orychophragmus violaceus. The sequence goes on from CM058232.1 coordinate 97,666,496, forward strand.
ACGCTATGTTTGGTGATCCGATTTTAGTTATACAAACGCTTTTTAGAAACATAGTATACATAGCACTTTTTTAGTTTTAAAACGCTATGAATAATCGAAGCGGAAAAATAATTCATTTTCCCGCTTAACACTTAGCGAAAAACAAGCGCCTTATATTTTCAGATTCCCTCTAACATAATTATTTCCCTTCCTCTTTTTTCTCTCAAACAAAATAGGGTTTCTTTTCACCTCTTCCCATTTCCTCTCTCACGCCGTCATCTTATATCCTCCCTAAACCCTAAACACTAAAACATTAATTATATATCCTAAACACAAACCCTAAACCCTAAACTTTTAATATTTAATTATAAACATTAAATTTTTAAATTTTAAAACCTTAACTGTATACCCTAAACACAAACCTAAACCCTAAAATTCTAAACATTTAATCATACACAAAATCTTAAATTCTAAACCCTACACTTCTAACCCTAAACCCTAAACACTAAAACATTAATTATATACCCTAAACACAAAGCCTAAACCCTAAAATTTTAATATTTAATCATAAACACCAAAATTTTAAATTCTAAAACTTTTAACTCTATACCCTAAACACAAACCTAAACCCTAAACCCTTAAACCCTTAAACCCTACACTTCTAACCCTAAACCCTAAACACTAAAACATTAATTCTATATCCTAAACACAAACCTAAACTTCTTAAACCTATATTCTAATATAGGGTCTAGGGTTTAGGGTATTGGAATATAAAATTTAGGATTACAAACATAATCCATTTTGAACTATAAAAATTATAATCCATTTGTAAATCAAAAACTTAATTATTAAATCCTAAATTATGAACTATAACCCTTAATTTTTATTCTCAAATATATTATGAATCCTAAGTCTTCCATCTCAAATTCAAAAACCCCTAATCATGAACACTAAAAATTTAGTTAAGGTATATATAGGGTTTAGGATGTGATATAAAAATATATCAAGTATAAAATATTTAACCTCATACCTGAATTTAAACTCTTAAAATATAATATTTACTTAGTTTTTTCCAAATAGTTCTTAACATATAACATTTACTTACTAATTTGTCATTGGCTAATATTCTATCACATGGATAACACTCTAAGCCATTAGATTCCATCTATTGTTTAATCTCAGCCATCCATTTCTCTTAACCCTAATTAATTATGTGTCTCATCTTCTTCCTTCCTTCATCTCAACAGCCGTAACACCTCCCCATTTTTTTTGTATCAACATTTCCTTTCAGATATAGAAAGCTCATCTCTTCATTATGTTTTATCTCTTCACGCTCTCATCATCTCTTCGTCTCCGTTTTGGCGGTGGCTCTGCAGCGACGGTTATGACTCGGACGAAGACGAATCGGACGAAGACAAATCAAGCTTCCTCTCTTCACGATCTCGTCGCCGGAGCTTCAGCGAGAGAGACGAAGACGGGCACGTTCTCCTCCCCTGCCAGCACATCCTCTCCACCGTCTCTTCGCGGTGGCTCTGCCCTGCGCTTGGCCTAGGTCACGGTGGTTGCGAGATCTGCAGGTCGGGTATGTCTCTTCGTCTCCGTTTTGGCGGTGGCTCTGCAGCGACGGTTATGACTCTTCGTCTTCGATCTCCCTCCTCCGACTTCTCAACGTTTTCTGGCTCTTCTTGCGTCGATTTCATGGCCTCCGCCGGTGTATCTCGGGTTCCCTGCTTCTATTAGTCGGTCTTGGCCTCTGCTAGCCCAGGTTCTCTGCTTCATTGATTTCATGGCCTCCGCCGTGTTATTCTTCCTGGGAAGAAGAGGAAGCAGACGCAGCCACCGCGTTGAAGACGGAGTCGTCAGATCTGCATTTTTTAATTCATTTTTTTTTATGTTTTGTTTAATAATTTATTGTTTTAGTTAAATATTTTATTATATTTTGTAAATTGTTTAAATTAATAAAATATCTTCATTTTATTAGTCTTCAAAGTTTTTTATTTTATATATTCAGAAAATAATAATTTATAAATCCAAAATCTATATATAATCAAAAATCTATATATATAATAAATAATAACAAAAATAAAATGCTATTGTATATAATATAATAGCAAAACATTAAGCGCTATTGTAAATAACTCTATTGTAGCATAACGAAAAAACGTTATATAAAGTGCCTGATCTATTATAACGGGGGCAGATAGAGCGTTTACTAAACCGCTATAATAGTGATATATAGCGTTTTTCGGGTGCTATATATACTCCAATTTCTTGTAGTGTATAATCTTCATCATAAAACTTTTCAAATGACTACTAAAATAAATAATTTTCAGTGTTACTATAAACAACTTACGCACCATCGCTGCTTCGTTAGCAGAAGCAAACTCAACAAAGCCAAAAGTTACATGCGTGATCTTGGAGTCTACAATAAGTCGAACATGAACAACTTCTCCAACATCTTTGAAGAAATTGATGCTGTAAAAATGGAGGGTAAATTATCAGCCATGAAAAAAATTGCACCGAGAACATAAGTGGTAATTTAAGGTCCTATTTACATATCTGATATTTTAGTTTGGCCCGACAAACGAGCAACAAAGAGCGTCTTATTTCTTACAGTGGCAACTTCCTGAATTTAACAGCCAACTAAGTCAGCACAACTCTAAGGAGAAAATGACTTAAATCAACCGAATTAACCGAACCGAACTGAATTATAATTCGGTTAATTTCATTTTTTTTTTTGAAAAACCGAACGGATCCGAAGAACCGAACTCCCAGTCTTAATTCTTATATTAAACGCTAATTGTTTCTTCTGAGTGCGACATATTTTGAAGATTATAAGAAGGTACCTCAGCAGAACATGGAGTTTCTGTTAGAATTTCAGAGTATGAAAGAATAATTAAGTGAGAATGGAAGATTAGAAGAGTTTTGAGAGAGCAAGAACAAGAGAGATTAAGCTTTAGGGAAGAATAAAATCTCAAAGTTAAAGTATCATAAGTGTTTACAAGAGTATATATATGCTATACAACTAGGGCAACAAACAGAAACCATGTCGCCGACACCATCGGTAACACATGAAGTTCAGAGTCTTCTTTAGCGTCTATGTCGCCGACACCTTCGGCAACACATGAAGTTCAGAATCTTCTTTAGCGTCTATGTCGCCGACACCGTCGGCAACACATGAAGTTCAGAATCAATATTTATCTCATGATCAATACTCCCCCTCAAGCTTAGACTTTGGAATCACCCTAAAAGGCTAAGCTTGGAATGATCATGGCAACACCTCATTAAAAACCTTGATGTGAAAAACCACGTGGGACAAAACCACATCAAGGGAAAAAGAGTATGCTGCACATGAATCAGGAGAGTTCTAATCATGGATGGATACAAGTCCTAGTTTGGGAAAGATGTGATCACAAACCTTGAGACTTGCAGCCTTGGTGAAGATATCTGCTAATTGATCTTTACTTCTTGTATAGCAGGGTAGGACAGTTCCATCTTCAATCTTCTCCCTGACCTTGTGACAATCAATTTCTATGTGTTTAGTCCTTTCATGAAACACAGAATTTGAGGCTATATGGATTGCAGCCTGATTGTCACAGTGGAAGGTAATGGGACTTGATTGCTCAATGCCAAAGTCCTTAAGGAGAGCCTTCAGCCATGTCAACTCGCTTGTGAGCTTCCTCATTGCTCTATACTCGGCTTCAGCACTCGAACATGAGACAACCTTCTGCTTCTTTGTCTTCCAAGTTACCAAATTTCCTCCAATGAAAGTGCAATAACCGGTAGTAGATTTCCTATCATTTTTATCACCAGCCCAGTCTGCATCACAATATCCAACAATCTCAGTGTTATCATTCTTACCCATCCAAATGCCTTGTCCTTGGGAGCCCTTGAGATATCTGAGGATCCTTTCTATCATGCTCCAATGGTAGACAGTAGGTGTTTGCATGTGTTGGCTTACTTGATTCACAGCAAAGCAAAGATCTGGTCTAGTGAGAGTAAGGTAGATGAGCTTCCCAACCATTCTTCTGTATAAAGACACATCCCTGAATTTATCATTATCCGATTTCTCCCCCTTTCTTTTGACTTGGTAGCCATCTTCAAGAGGAGTCTTAGCTATCTTGCTATCTTGCATTCTTGTTTCTGTCAACAAGTCCTTCACATACTTTCTTTGAGATAGAAACAGCCCATCCTGAAATCTGCAAACTTCAATTCCCAAGAAGTATTTCAACTCACCAAGATCCTTGATGTCAAATGAACTCTTGAGGAAGGCTTTGGTGGATTTAATTCCTTCTTTATCACTTCCAGTAATGATAAGATCATCCACATATATCAGTACCACAACCACGCCTAAAGAGCTTTGAAGAGTGAACAAGGTATGGTCAGATTGAGATTTCCTGAACCCATGATCCATAAGAGTGTGGCTTAGCTTGTGATACCAAGCTCTTGGTGACTGCTTCAGACCATATATCGCTCTTCTCAGCCTCAGAACTTCACCTGGTTTGCAAAGATGTTCAAGACCTGGTGGTGGTGTCATGTACACTTCTTCTTCAAGTTCTCCTTGTAAGAAAGCATTTTTGACATCCATCTGCCATAGATCCCATGAAAGGTTGGTAGCCAAAGAGAGAGTGACTCTCACAGTGTGAAGCTTAGCTACTGGTGCAAAGGTATCAGTGTAGTCTTCTCCATAAGTTTGAGTGAATCCTCTCGCAACCAGCCTTGCCTTATACCTCTCTATATCCCCATTGCTCTTATACTTGATTGTGAATACCCACTTGGAGCTAACAGCTTTCTTTCCCTTTGGTAATGACTCCACATTCCAAGTGTGATTCCTATCCATAGCCTTTTTCTCATCAATCACAGCATCCATCCACACCTTGATGTCTTTAGCCTCTTCATATGTCTTAGGGACCCAATCAGCATCAAGAACTCCCATGAAGACTTTATGTTCTGTTGGAAAGTAAGCAAGAGTGCATGTTGCTTGGATTGGATGTGCAACAGCCTGACTGTTATAGTAGATGAAATCCTTCTTTCTCCATTCAGATGGGTCCTTCTTAACCCTCGTACTTCTCCTAAAGGTTTCAACCGGTTGATCAGCCTCTCTTTCCTCATGATCAGACTCCATTTGAACTGGTTGATCAGCCTCTCTTTCCTCATGATCAGACTCCAATTCTTTTTCCACTTCTCCTCCTTGATCATGAATGGCAGAATTATCTTGTTGAGATTGTGATTCTTCATTGTCCCCCTCATGATCACGGTGGGTATCATCAGCAACAACTAAAGGTTCCTCCGGAGTGTTTGCCTTCTGATCTTGATGTTTCTGCCTTGGTTGACTGATCAAATCACAGGTTGGTTGACTGATTCCAAGGTTTTCCAAAATGATCCTCAAGTTTGTGGCACGATCAGATGGATTATTGGATAGATCCTTCAGACTATCCCAACTCTTCTCAACATAATAGCCTTTTGATTCCACAAACTTAACATCCCTGGATACCAAGACCTTCCTGGTTTCAGGTACATAACACTTGTAGCCTTTCTGAGTTGTAGAGTAACCAATGAACATTGCCTTTGTGCTTTTTGCATCGAGCTTGTCCCTTTGTTCTCCTGGTACCAAAACAAAACACATACACCCAAACACCCGTAAGTGATTAATTGAGGGTTTGGTTTTGTTTAATACCTGAAATGGTGATTGATCATGCAGAACTTTGGTAGGTGTTCTGTTGATCAGATAGCAAGCTGTCATAACAGCATCTCCCCAAAACCTTTTTGGAACATTTGTGTAGAACATCATAGACCTTGCTACCTCCATTAAGTGTCTATTCTTCCTTTCAGCAACTCCATTTTGTTGGGGAGTGTAAGGACAACTGGTTTGATGAATGATTCCATGCTTGGCTAGATGATGTTTGAAGGCGTGGCTAGTATATTCTCCACCGTTGTCTGATCTGAAGATCTTGATCTTGGCATTGAAATTGTTTGTCACATAGTTCTGAAAGTTGGTGAATGCTTCCAACACCCTATCCTTGGTTTGGATCAAGGTTAACCAAGTATACTTGGATTTCTCATCAATAAAGGTCACAAAGTACTTATGACTATCTCTAGACACGCAAGGAGCAGTCCATACATCAGAATGAACAAGATCAAAGCACTTCTCATAAATGGTTGAAGACTTAGGAAACACAGACTTGCAATGTTTTCCAAGGATGCAAGCTTCACAATCATCATTTGCAAATGAGACTTTAGGCAATAACAAACTTAAAGCTCTTGAATGAGGGTGTCCAAGTCTAGCATGCCAAATAACATTATCAGCAGTAGCGAGGAATGAGTTAGAAGCCTCAGAACAGAGATCAGACGACGGCTTAATGCTATCTAGAACATAAAGGCCATCTTTACTTACTCCTTTCCCAAGTACCTTGCTAGTCTCAATATCCTGAAATTGAACATCATCAGGACTGAATATGACATTGCAGTTTAAATCGGTGGTTGCCTTTTTCACAGATAGCAAGTTCGATGTAAAGCTAGGCATATAGAAGGCTTTTGATTTCTTGTCAAACAACCGAAGATTCCCTACACCTTTTACTGGTATTCTATCTCCATTTGCTATCACTACATTCCCTAAAGCCGGTTCAACATTAGTGATCAGGTTTGAGTCACTAATCATGTGATGAGATGCTCCAGAGTCTATAATCAATGGCTTGGAGATAGTAGGTGCATGGAGAGGTTTACCAGACACATTACCAGAATCTTTAGATGCTTTCAAGGCATCAATGAGGGCATATATATCTGACTTCCTCAGAACATCATGTTGAGAAGACACCAAAGCATTTCCTTGTTCCTCAATGAACCGCACATGATAACTCTTTATGGCTGAGACCGTTAATAGCCTACTGAGATTTGAAATATTTCCAAATACCTTCTGAAGAGTAGTCCACAACTCTCTTGCAGTTTCACAATATGAATAAGCCTCCAATATTGAAGCTTCAAGTGAAGTTTGGAGAATGAACAGAACCTTCTGGTCTTCTCGAATCCACTTCTCCACATCTTGGACCAGCTGGGTTGGAGCTTCATCACTGACATACTTCCATAACCCACATCCACCAAGGGCAGATTTCACCATTCTTGCCCATAACAAGTAATTTACCCCCTTTAGGGTCACTGGAATGAATATATGCTCTGAGTTCTCCATGGTTAAACTTAGTTATACCTTAGGAGGGAATATCAGGCACAAAAACAACTCAAAGAAATCGAACAGATTTGAAGGAACAAATCTTTCAAGAACAGAGATTTTGAAAGGTAAAAAGATGAAGGATTTGCGGAAAGAAATTAAGTTTAGGAGCTTAATAGCTTTGGGAATTTCGTCGAACACTTGGTGGGCGTTTTAAGAAATGGTGAGAAATTTGAAAGTTTTGGAGAATTTTGAAAGAGAGACAAGAGAGAATCAAAAGAGTATATTAGAATCAAGATCAAAGCTCTGATACCATGTTAGAATTTCAGAGTATGAAAGAATAATTAAGTGAGAATGGAAGATTAGAAGAGTTTTGAGAGAGCAAGAACAAGAGAGATTAAGCTTTAGGGAAGAATAAAATCTCAAAGTTAAAGTATCATAAGTGTTTACAAGAGTATATATATGCTATACAACTAGGGCAACAAACAGAAACCATGTCGCCGACACCATCGGTAACACATGAAGTTCAGAGTCTTCTTTAGCGTCTATGTCGCCGACACCTTCGGCAACACATGAAGTTCAGAATCTTCTTTAGCGTCTATGTCGCCGACACCGTCGGCAACACATGAAGTTCAGAATCAATATTTATCTCATGATCAATAGTTTCATCAAGTCTTTTCATCAACAAAATCCTATGATCGTGCAAATATTCACCATTCTTAGTTTCCAATGCCTACATTATAAACGATTTATTAAGTTTCAAATAACTACTTGTACACTTTTCAAACATACTATAAAAAAACTACTCACCCTCTTAGCTTCGTTAGCAGAAGCAAAGTCAACAAAACCATATCCCGCATGCTTATTCTCGTGGTTTACAATAAGTCGAACACTAACAACTTCTGCAACATCTTCAAAGAATCGGATGCTGTAAAAATGGAGGGTAAAAAACAAGTCATGAAAACTTGCTCAGAGAACGAAAGTGGATCAATTGAAGGTGCTACTTACATATGTAATATTTTTGTCCGTGGAGAGAGATTGACAACAAAGAGCGTCTTAAATCTTTTAGTGGTAACTGTCAGAATTCAACAACCAATCAAGTATGTTAGCACTTAGCACAACTCTTATGGAGAAAAAGACTAAAAATTTCATAACAACAAAAGGTATCCTCATCTGAAGATTCTTCCCCAAAATAACTAAGTCATCCCTTGACTTTATGGCAACGGTTTTGTTATTTAAAGCTAAGCATTTTCTGAGTGTGACATATTTTAAAGATAATAAGAAGAGGTACCTCATCAAAAAATTTGGGAGGTGTTTCTTGTTGAAGGTAGTCTTCTTCGCACAAAAACCCTTGTGATCTCTCCATGTATACCAAAAGTTGCATCCAATGTGCTCTTGATAAAAAAACTCAAGAGATAAATAGTTAAATCCCTTACCAAACCTTATGATCTAGGCAATACCTAATTAACAAAAAAAAATAGCGTTAATCTTCTGTAGTGGCATAAAAACTCTAGCAATTTTGTTCGACAATTTTACTTGGGAGGAAGACATCGAGCTCCCTTATTAGCCACATCAAGTCGAATCTCGCGATCGTGCAAACATTCACCCTTCTTATTTTCCAATGCCTACAACATAAAAGATTTAATAAGCAATCATACTTTATCAAAATAATAAGAACTAGCTAAATACTTTTCATCATTACTAAAAACTACTCCTCACTTTCTTTGCTTCATTAGCAGAAGCAAACTCAACAAAACATTGGCTCATATAATTATCCTTGCGGGATAGTAGAAGTCGAACACGAACAACTTTTCCAACATCTTTTAAGAAATCGATGCTGGAAGATAAAAATATCAGTCATGAAAAAAAGAAACCAAAGTGGAAAAAGGTGATACTTTACATGTCTGATATTTCTGGAGGGAGACGAGAAACAAAGAGCGTCTTTTTTTCTATGGCATGTTCCTGAATTTATTAGCCAAGTGTGTTAGCACGAATCTAAGGCCTTAAATTTCCACACAAAAAAATTATACTTACGGCAGCCTTCTCAAGAGTTTCATCAACTGAGATTAAATTAGCCTCATCAGACTTTGTCTCCAACAACCCGAGCTGGAGATCATCAGCAACAAATCCTTTTGTTGTCTCCTTCTCCACGGATATTTCCTTATGTCTCTTCAGAACCGGTTCAGTCTCCAAACCATCGTCCACTGTCTTCTCTTCTGTTACATGCGAGAACGAGATGCTTTAACTGAACATAAAGCATACATGCAAAATATCGAACACACATGTATAATATTCAAACTTCCTTAAATTATACCTTCACTGAGATAATTTTATTAGTCTCTAACAGCTCGATCTGCTCTTGCGTTGTCTCCTTCTCCTCGGATATTTCCCTATGTCTCGTCAGAACCGGTTCGGTCTCCAAACCATCTTCCGGCGTTCGCTTACCCAATAAAATAACTTAGGCGTTGCTAGAACTGGCCATGGTAGAAGATGTAAACAGTGATCAGAGGGTTTATTTCCCGGAAAGAGTTAGAATAACCCTAGAGCTTTATTTATAAGAACAGTCTGGTTAGGGCTGGGCTTTTATTGGTTGGATTTATGTTCATTAGAGGTGAGCGTTCGGATACAGGGCTTTTCGATTCAGATATTTTGGATTTTCGAATTTTCAAATTTAGAAATATAAAACCCATTTGAGTTCTTAGAATTTTGATTCGGATTCCTTTCGGTTCCATCCGAGTTTAGATCGCGTTTGAATCGGATCCGTATATTCAAAATATAAAAATAAAATAAAATAGTTAAATTAAATAAATTTGGTTAAATTCTAACAAATATAATTAAATATTTTATGAGATTTAAGCTATTTGAGTATTTCAATTATTTTAGTTTTCAAAGATTATATCGAGTGCGGGTTTAATATTTGGATATTCTTTGTTTTAATGATTTGGTCAATCATAAATAATTGGGCTCTCTTTTTTTAACGTCTGGAGTGAATAATATTAAAACCTTGTTCATACAAAAGGACAGCTTTAAAATCCTAAAAGAAGGATGATCAAATGCTTCTTACTTCCTCCTGTTGGAGTCTCGAGTGCAGCCATGTCGGGCCTCCCATGGCTAGATAAGATTGAAATTTGCCATACCTGTTCACACTCTTTGCAATATCCCTCGAAACCAAGTTGCAAACAACAGTCTCTTCTTCAAAGAAGCAGCTATGAAAAGCATTCCTCAGATCAAGAATTCTCTTTAACAGAATCCGATATCTTGGCCACATTGTAGGTTTGGATAAAGCTTTAATAGCTTGTCGAAAGTCTAAAGCTATAATCACCTCACGCACTCTGAGATCTCGAAGGCTAATGACCATTCAATACAGAGAAGCTCAACTGTCATCCTGTTGGGTGTTCTTATGAAAGAATCTCTTGCATGAAAGATCGCCATTCCATTGTGGTTTCTGGCTACCCATGCTCCACCACTCATTAAGTCAGCATTTCTCCAGTTAGCATGAACATTGCATTTGATTGTTCCTAACGGAGGGGAAAGCTAACGTACAACTATAGACCTCTGATTCCCAGACACAGATTCGTCTATTGTTGACTGTTTGTTCGCTTCCTGCCATGCGTGTGCCTCCTCTGTGATTCGTTTTGCTATCATATGTACTGGTTCCTGAGAATTCGCTAATACAATTGCATTTCGTCTTTTCCAGATGTTTCATACACTCCATGGAATAGAATTTTGCGTACTACTGTTGATGCTCGGATCCTCTGTTTTATCCAGTAAAAAAGCCAAATTATCCTCCAGCGAGGCATAGAAACCATTTACAGGCTTTGGCATGTTAGAACTAGCCAATATATCAGAGGCAGCGGCATAATGGAAGAGAACATGATTTATACTCTCCACTGCTCCTTGACACACTTTGCACACATTATCCAGTTGAATGCCTCTTGATCTTAATCGCTCCGCGACCGCCAACGCTCCTGATACTGCTCGCCACCAAAAAATTCGAATCTTATGAGACATTTTTAGCTTCCAAATCTTACTTTTGAGTATCCTTCGTTGTTGTTCTCTGCCGGAAGGAGGGTTTACCTGCGGCTGACTCTGTTGTGAGAGCAGCCAATAACCGCTTTTGACAGTATAAGATCCATGCTTCGTATAAGCCCAAATGCTCCTATCATCTGTGTCTCCAGTGTGCAGCTCACATATTCTTTTAACATCATATGTAGGAAATAGCTCATGAAGCTTATTCATGTCCCACGATTTGTTCCCATCCATAAGGTCCGTGACTCTTAACTCGATGTCATACATTGTTTGCTTATTCATTGGACGACGTGGGTGCTTGTCAAATAGCCATTTCTCCGACCAAACCATAGTTGATTCCCCATTACCCACATATTTCCCCAAACTTTCACTAGGAGTTCCTTGCCAAATGTGATGCTTCTCCATGCATACAAAGGTCTTATACCTTTTCCACTCTCCAAAAAAAATTTATTCGAATAATAGCGCCCTTTATATAACTTTGCCAGTAGAGTGTTTGGTTCGTTCAATAACCTCCATGCTTGCTTCGCCAAGAGCGCTTGGTTGAAACCTTCGATATCCCGGAACCCCATACCTCCTTCCTCTTTGGACTTGCATAAATTCTGCCATGAAACCCAGTGGATTTTCCTCTTCTTTTCACACGCATTCCACCAGAAGCTGGCCATCGCACTCGTAATCTTCTGACATTGATGCTTCGACAAACGAAAACAGGACATAGCATAAACCGGAAGGACCATGGCAATTAATTTCAGCAGTACCTCTTTGCCTCCAAGCGAGAGCATCTTTGCATACCATCCATGTAGTCTCTTATCAAGATTTTCCGTGATGAAGTTAAGAAGCTGTCATTTCGACCCACTAAAACACTCCGGTAACCCGAGATAAGAGCCTGCCCCACCTTCGTTCTTAATACTCAAGATCTCAGCAATCAGATTTTTCATAATTGGGTCAATGTCCTTCCCAAATGTAACCGAGGACTTATGAAAGTTGATTTCGTGACCCAAAGCCTGTCCATATAGCTTTAGACAGTAGAGGAACTCAAAACATTCCTTCAGTGTTGCTCGACAAAGAAACAAACTATCATCTGCGAATAGCAGATGTTGTATCGATGGAAAATGTTTAGTTAGCCTCATCCCCGATATCCTTCCTTCTATTTCTGCATGATTCATAACATGTACTAAAGCTTCAGCACATGGGATGAATAAGAATGGAGACAGAGGATCTCCCTGACGTAAGCCTCGTTCCGTAGTTATGTGACCGTGTGTCTGTCCGTTCAGTAGGACTGTGTAAGAGACAGATCGAACACAAAGCATTACCCACTCAATCCACTTCTTATCGAAACCCATCCGATAAAGAAGCTCCTCTAGGAAAGCCCATTCCATCTTATCGTAAGCTTTTGACATGTCTGTTTTAATGGCTATAAAACCTTGAGAGCATGATGGGTTCGTCTTGAGACCATGTATCATTTCGTGCGCAATGAGTAAGTTGTCTGATATGAGACGCCCTGCAACGAAGGCTCCTTGTGTTTCAGAGACTAAGTAAGGCAAAATCTTCTTTAGATGAGAGCATAAGACTCTGGATACAATCTTATAAGATACATAACATAGACTAATATGCCGTAGATCCTTCATAAGATTAGGATTCGGTTTCTTTGGAAGTAAACAAATTTGAGTAAAGTTCCAGTCGTGGGGTAGTCTCTGCGCCTCAAAGAAAAGTTTGACTTCAGCTGTGACTTGATCACCAGTAATGTCCTAGAATCTTTGGAAAAAATGCCTTGTCATTCCATCAGCTCCAGGTGAGCTGTCGCTTTTTATTTCTTTCATTGCTTTCCTTATCTCTCCATCCGAAACAGGCTTGACCAAGTCTCTATTCATGCTGTCCGAGACTCTAGCATGCAAACCTCGTAGTAGCTCAGTTGCTGAAGCGGGTCTAGTGGATTGAAACAGGGTCTTGAAATAGTCCACCGCAATCTCACCTATCTTCTCTTCTGTAAAATGCTCGACACCCGCAGAATCTAACAAGGACGAGACCTTGTTTTTCATCCATCTTGTTTTGGCCCAGGCGTGAAACAATCTCGAGTTTCTATCTCCTTCCTTAAGCCATCTCACACCACTCTTCTGCTTCCAGTAAATTTCCTCTTCTTTCCACACCTTTTCTATCTCTGTTCTTAAGTGAATTAGCATCTGAAGATTAGGTGTTGACTTGGCAGATTCACTGTCGTGCTTCCTTCTTAGTCGCGTCAGTTTGTCCTTGGAGTTGTATTGAGAACGTATTTTCCACTTAGATAATTCTTTCCTGCAGGCACTGATCTTCTCCGACACTGATCTTATCCTGAGGTTCTGGTTCAACAACCACACGTTACGAATAATGCTTCTTACCTCCGGTACAGAAAACCACCGTTTGTCGAAGCAGAAACGTCCAGTCCGTCCTTGAGTTGATGATGTTAATCTCGTCAGGATTGGTCTGTGGTCTGATCCCAGTCTTTCCATGTACTATGTGACTTCTCTAGGGAATAGCCTGAACCATTCTGAGTTCCGGAAAGCCCTGTCCAGTCTACATTGAATCCATACCTTCTCTTTGGCTCCACTAACCAGGATCTCTCTCATCCCTTTCCAGGATAGCTTGTTACCCACGCTAGGAACCTCTTTAATTTTACAGTCTCTGGCGAAGGATCTGAATTGATAAAATGAGGATTCTGGTCGAACTGGACCACATATCTTCTCCGTGTTGTTCATCAGTTCATTAAAATCACCCGTTAAGAACCACGCTCCATTTCTACTTAAGCTGATATGAGCTAGCGCTTCCCAAACCAATCTTCTCTTATGTTGAACAGGATCACCATAAACAAAGGTCATGAAATATGAAACCGAGCCGATATGCACCTTTGTATCTATCATTCTACTATTGGACGTCAGAATGTCCACCTTGTAAGCATCTCTCCAAAACAGTGCCAAACCTCCACTTGAACCCACTGGGTTAACCAAAAAATGGTTATCGTAGCCCAACGATTCTTGGAAACTTGATACTTTATCACTAGAGTTTTTAGTCTCTATGAGGAATAGAAAATCCGGGAAATGGACACGACACATTTCCTCTAGGCGTCGAACTGTCAAGTCACTCCTCAAACCTTGACAGTTCCACTTGAGCGTCGTCATTGAGAACTGGATGGTTTCTGGTGAACCATCGAACCTTCAGCTTGTTTGATACCTTCACAGATGCCTTCTCGTTGTCAGAAAGTTTCCTGTTCACTATCTTCTACGAATCTCTGTTCCCATTTTCCGTATCATGCTCTTCTGATGCATGTGCTTTGCCATACATGTCTCTCTGCTTCCGTGTCCATGACTTGGATCTTTTGCCAGTCGCTCTTGATCTTCCACTTGTAACTAGTTACTTGATTCCAAAGCACCCATCACAAAGCATGTGTCCAAAGCAAGTAGATTCCCACCACCCGAGCCTCCTTGTTTCCCATTTGAGTTCCCCAGCACCTTATCCGCTTGTAGTGGATCATGACTTAGGATTTGCAGCTGGTTATCATCGTTTCTCATACTCCCTGGGGTCGTATTCATAGGTCCAAGAACCTCTATTCCTTGCCTCTCAATCATGCTTGTGTCACTCTGTATGGTTCGCTGCAGTGGTTGATCAGAGGATGATTCACGTTGTTGATCAGCAGTTCTAAAATCAAAGACCCTACTGATATTCATGTTCTGTAATGTTGATATGTGGTGTGATGTTTCCATACGCAGGTACGCTCCTTGAGTTACTGGGTCTTTGGACAGACGGTCAAGAGACATTCTTAATTGCAGTTCTCTCATTTCTCTCTCTGCTAGATTCCCGCTTGCAAGGAACAGCTTCATGTGGTCCAAGACTTCTGGCGCCACCAGGTTCGGAAGAGGAGCAAAACCCGGATGTACCGTAGTCTGCAAGAAAGGCATTACTTTCTCAGCAATGTTCGTGAAGTGTTATATATGCATCACTGGTACAATGCTGGCCTCTCGAGAAGGGTGAGCGGGTCCCTTCCCTTTATTATTTTGTCCAAGAAAGATTGAGCAACTATGTTTTTCATGCTCCAACCTTAGACAGTGGAAGCATTTCTTCTTGATCCTTTCGTACTCCACTTCTATCAGAGCTGTGTTTCCATTCGGTAAGTTTAGAATTTTTGTGTCTCTTACCGGCTGAGCCAAGTCTAGAATCACCAAGACGCGTACGTATTCATTCACCACCGATTTCTTCGGATCATACTCGATCTCCTTCACATGACCAATGGAGTCTGCTAGCCTTCGAATGGTCCCTATGTTGGGATTATGTCCTGAAATCACATTGTACTTACTCTAACGATAGTTGTATGTCGAGATCAGACATGTTGTATGATACTGGGCGATTGCAATGTTTTGCTAGAAGCCTCTTGCAGTCTGTAAGTTGTAGACTTACTGCCAGTATCATATGATCCTATAGGGTCACACACCTAAGCAATCTGGAAGCTTATATATGGGAATGATCATCATGGATGATCAGGATGATATGTATTAGATACATATCAATATCGATTTAAGAGAGGTGTGTCGATCGACACAGTTGGTGTATCGATCGACACAGGGTCGATTCCAAAATTGATGTTTCGGTTTATGACTTAGACCTTTTCGGTTAAACTCGAAAGATGGTTCAGTCATAACAGGTCGTATATATTGGATTATATGGTCGACCTGAACCCTAAGCCAGACAGTTTTCTTGATCGGAAAAACAGAAACTCTCTCTTGTCAAATCCCAGATCCGGCACTAGCATCCCGGCGTTCCAGGTTGTGTGCGTGTGGACTACGATAGAGGCGATGCATCTGAATCGCTCCTGATCTTGTCTTACCTGATTCATCTTCTGCTGCCAGAACAAGGTAAACGCGAGATCTATGATTCAATTACTTAAACCCTGAGATCCTAGGCTCGGAATTCAGACTTAGGGTTGCCTAATCGGATTAGGAACTGCTAGGAATTCCAACAGTGGTATCAGAGCCTTAGGGTTTTATCATTGAATCAGCCTGTTTAGTAGAATTTGATGATTTAAATTCGTTCATAAGATAGTATGAATAAGAACAGGTTAGATCGATTCAGATCGAAAACGATTCTGTGTTTTCGCAGAGTGTCGATCGACACACTATGTGTGTCGGTCGACACAGAATGGCGAATTCGACAGAATCGGCGGCTAGGGTTTTTCGCGAAGAAAAACCGAAAGCCTGCTGTGTCGATCGACACAGGTTGAGTGTCGGTCGACACAGAGCAGATTCGGTCGAGTGTCGATCGACACAGTTTGAGTGTCGGTCGACACAGACCTAGCGAATGGTTAATCGGTTCAATTGGATTGGACAGGTTATCATGCTTGGTTAAGTCCGAATAGATCGGTTTAAATTGGTTGAATTGGTTCAATTGGATTGAACTGATTATCTCAATTAGCATAAACCGATTTGGTTAAAATCAGTTTGATTGGATAAGTCGGTTCAATTGAATTGGACCGGTTATCGTAATTAGTTGAAACTGGTTAAAACGGTTTGAATTGGATGAATTGGTTCAATTGAATTGAACTAATTATCCCAATTAATATAAACCGATTGGTTAAGATCAGTTTGATCTGATAAGTCGGTTCAATTGGATTGGACCGGTTATCAAAACTGTCTTCGTTTTAGGTCCATGTCGACCGTCACACATGGGTTGTGTCGATCGACATGACCGGTTCAATGAACCAGGTTAATTGGATTAACCGGTTATTGAAGTCCGGTTTCATTTGGTGGTGTCGATCGACAGACATGGTCTGCGTCGATCGACACAGTGCTCGCAATTCTGGTTATTGAACCTTGAATTTGCAGAAACCAAACTAGACTTAAACCTTGATCAAAGCTTAGCTTCAATATGGTCAACTGTCAAGACTCATTTCATTGTGTGATGGTCTAGCCAAGAGCTTGGTGTCCACAATTACGTGAGTAAGGCAGGTAATTGGACTTTCAATGCTTGACATCAACAATTACATGACCTAAGAGATTGATATGCTAGCCTTTCAGAGTTTAGTTTCCTCAACTAAATATCAAGTAACCTTGATGTCTTGCCCAAATCTTGTCTACTGTCAAGACTTGTGTCGTTTGTTGGATAGCCTTGGAGTCTTTGGTATCCACTACTACATGAGTAAGGCAGGTGATCATTGATAGACTTGCAGTGCGACTGTCAATGATCACAAGACAGAAGAGATTGGTTATACTTGACTGGGCCATCAGAAGTTCTGGGCCCAGAGACATTAGAGTAGATGACACATGGATTGTCTTATCTGCGACCAAGAGTTGTACTGGGTACAATTAGCAATGATTTGCTTACCTAGATAACTAAAGTTTGGGTGATGCCGAGTCGTCCACTCAGATTTTGGTGAAGTATGGGTCTTGGATCATTATATTCATTGAGGAAACATTGTTTGAATATAATGCGAGTTTTCTTATTAGATAAGATTTCTCATCATATACATAACTAAATCTTTGTTTTTCTTGGATTTCAGCTTATGTCTATGACTACTTGGTATCAGAATTTGAGATTAATTCTCAAGCAGGAAAGCAAGGACTATGTCCTTGAGAAAGCTCTTCCAGATAGGCTTGGGACCAATCGCTCGAATGCAGCATATGATGCTTGGAATAAGCATTATATTGATGTGGTAGATGTGCGTGGTCTGATGTTGGCTACCATGAACTCGGAGTTGAAAAGTCAATACGAGAACATGGAGTCGCCAATAGAGATGATCACCAGCTTGAAACTAAAGTTTCAGGATCTGGCACGAGTTGAGAGATTCCAGATGGTGAAGTCTCTAACTGGGTGCAGGCTACCAGAGGATGCTCCAGTAAGTCTTCATGTCATTAAAATGATGGGTTACATTGATGGCCACTGACATCATTCTGCAGTCACTGCCGTCTAGTTATGATAAGTTTGTCAAAAGTTATATCAAGAATAACTTGACGAAGACGTTGACTGAGCTGCATGGTATGATCAAAACAACAGAGCAAGACATCATAAAGGGTAAAACATTTGAGAAATCTTGTGTTGGCAAGGGTAGAGGCAGGGCCGTCCAGATTTGGAATCAGGATAAGCCTATGTCATCTTATAAGCCCAAGTCTAGCCCATCTGGTGTTAAAAAGTGCTTCTACTGTGATGAGTCAGGGCATTGGAAGAGAGATTGCATTAAATTCTTGGAAGATTCACAAGAGATGAAGGAGATGTATGGTACTTCTTCTTCAGGTATTGTGTTATTACTTCAATTTCTACGTGAGTATTGGATACTAGTTGTGGTACTGATATTTTTTGAAATATGCAGGACCTAAGCGACAGTAGAACGTTGAAGAAAGGACAAGTGGAACTGCGTGTCTGGTATGAAGCAATGGTTGCTGCATGAGCCGTAGAGATTCTCCACTTGTAGGAGCCTTTCATACTTGGTTTTAGAAATTAAGTAATTGCTACTATGTATCTTCCTTGTGCAGAGATGTTTTCATTTTCTTGTAAGAATTTGGATGTTTTTCATTTTGATAAAAGACAAGTTTTGTTCTTTAGATCTTAATGAAATATCGTATGGTAGCACCCCGTTTGGAATGGGTTTTATATCTTAAACCATCGTGAGTTTGAATATAACACAAATATTGAAGGTTTGAGTCTGATGACTCGAACTCGACTTTTCCTTGGCATAGTCGTTTAACCACATAAAGTGAAGCGGATTCAGAAGTTCCATAGTATTGGAATCATTTGATTATTAATCGTTTGAGATATGAATTCTGCTCACTGGGCCAAATGACTAAGGCCCTTTTAGCAGAGCTAAAGGAAACGGGCCAAAGGCTTATTGGGCTTTACACATGCTGATGTATGCGGCCCGATGAGCATTAGTGCCAAAGGAAATCTTCTGTACTTCATTACCTTATTGATAGCATCAATAAGTATGGCTGTATTCATTTGATGAGACACGAGCAGGAATCCCTTGAGGAGTTCCAAGATGAAGTGTAGAACCGATTTGACAGAAGTATTGAGATCCTCGATTGGATCGCGGAGGAAAATACTTGAGTCATGAATTGGGTGATCATCTGAAAGAATGAATCGGATCTTATTAGGTATGCTCCGATTAATGATGAGTCACAGGAATCTTCCATAATCATTTAAGAATTCGTTCTAAAATGTCTGTCTTTGCGCAGAAAAAGGGTTTCAATCAGAATCAATTGAAAGACACCACATTGGATGTAGACTGGAAGTCTTTTCAAGAAAGTTGTTTCTGATGATTTGAGGATGATAGCTAATAAGCTTGAACCCAAATCTGATTAGTTCTACCTCGCTGGTTGTCCTAGGGAAACCGAGGCTTACTACTTTTATAACCGATACGAGAACAATGATTTGTTGTTAGGAACTGTGTCTTTTGAGAAAGATCTTACTTTCAAAAGGAACAGTGGGAGTAAAAGTACACATCGAAGAAATTCGATAAACACAGGAGGCTGCTCAACCTGTTGAGGGAAAGCAGCGGTGAGATCTACAAAGTACTGTAGGATCTACACCTGTGGAGCCTGAAATTCGCAGATCCGGAAGGATCCGTCACTAACTCGAGAGTGATTTCTCGTAGCCGACTGTCGTGATCTGTTGATCATTGAAAAGTGACGAGCATGCGAAATTCAAAGAAGCGATGGTGAGCCCCAACTCCGAAAAATTGGCTGGGTATGCATGTTAGCTTCACCGATCCATTTCTGGATTGAAGCAAACATCTTGGAGTTGGAATCAACATTTTGATATATAATGTAGTCAAGAGTTTTGACTTGATCAGAAAGAAATGAAACCATGTGTTTACAAGAAGACTAGTGGGAGCGTAATTGCAATTCTCACACCGTATGTACATAATGTACTCAGTCTCATAAACGACGTTCCGACGCTAAAGTCTTGTCAAGATTTGGGTCGGAAGTCAAATTTAACGATGGACATGGGGAAGGCCGTGAATTCTTGGAATAAGAATCTATTGATATAGATTGAGTAGGCTAATTGGATCGTGTCAAAATCCTTATGTTGATAAGGTATTGGACAGTTCAAATGTGCTTGATTCCAAGAATGGCCTCGCACCAAAGGTCTTATGGCAATAATCTAAGCAAGATGAAGTGTCTTGGACACTGGCTGAGCTAGTAACAATGTTATCAAGAAGAAGTGTTTTTGAACGCTGTCTGAACTAGTATTAATGAGTGTGATTGCTTATGCTGATGCAATAGAATCCATCATGAATGCCATATTTTGCGCTCGTCTAGATGCAGCTTACGCATAAAGCATGACGAGAAAATACCAAAAAAAAAATGTTCCGGTAATAATCACTGAGCGGTTACCAGAAATATCCCAAGTGTTTGAGGAACACTAAGGATAGGTTCGTGGTGAACTGATAAAGTGACGAACCAGTTGAAAGTAGTTAGACGGACAAAGACGATTCCCGGTTCTCACCTGGTTATGTCTCTTTGTCTGAATAGCGGTGCTATCTGTTGGAAAGTCTCCAAGTAGTGGACCGTAGAATAGTGCTTTTATCTGAATGGCGGTGTGGTTTGTTGGAATTGTTTCAAGCAAAACACCGCAGTCTCTCCCACAACCTAAGCACGAAATTTATTCTGTTGCTGTAGGTATAAGATATCTGAAGAGATGATCTTGATTCTAGTGGGAGTAATTTTAGTTATGTTATAATCTTTACATAGACACGCTATGGTAGTGTTTATGTAAGTTAAAACTGACATCAGTATTATTTAATTATTGGATAATTAAGTAATGGTCCCAAAGTATTTTATGTTCATTTTATAGGTCATCAAGTTGAGGACTTGATCATGAAACCCTATAATTAAAAGATGACATAAATTATGATTGTCCCTAGTCGAGATTGTCAAAGTGGGACACTGACAACCGCGAAAGACTAGCTTGTGAGGTGACTGTTGACTAAGTTTCATGGAGTCAATGATATGAGTATCACAGTCAGTCACATAGATATATGTTGGTGAACATATGATCGGACATGACCCGCTAATGAGAACTCTACAGGATAGTTATATCTGTGTCATGAGAGTTTTTCATTACGACTATAGAGTATAGTCCTTAGACCTGAGTTCATCATGCTTTCTAGCATATGAATTGGTGCGATTTGACCTTGTCAAACGTCGTTCCGTAACTGGCGGCTATAACGGCATTGCTTAAGCGTATCAAGAAGTATGTGTAGAAGCAGGGATGGTACAAGATGGGATTTGTCCCTCCTATTACGGGAGATAAATATCTCAGGGCCCATCGAAGATTTGATACTGAGAAAATGCATGGCCGTGCTCAAAAGATGTGATTGTCAGTCGTTTGTTTTATCAGTATAGATCAGGAGTTCGATGAACATGATATTGGCTGCAATAAGGATGACACAGTCTCTTGCCTTATGCCATATCGAGATATAGAGACGAAGGGATTATAGGAATATGTGATTCCAGTACAAGTGGGAGATTGTTGGGATTATGTCCTGAAATCACATTGTACTTACTCTAACGATAGTTGTATGTCGAGATAAGACATGTTGTATGATACTGGGCGATTGCAATGTTTTGCTAGAAGCCTCTTGCAGTCTGTAAGTTGTAAACTTACTGCCAGTATCATATGATCCTATAGGGTCAGACACCTAAGCAATCTGGAAGCTTATATATGGGAATGATCATCATGGTGATGATCAGGATGATATGTATTAGATACATATCAGTATCGATTTAAGAGAGGTGTGTCGATCGACACAGTTGGTGTATCGATCGACACAGGGTCGATTCCGAAACTGATGTTTCGGTTTATGACTTAGACCTTTTCGGTTAAACCCGAAAGATGGTTCAGTCATAACAGGTCGTATATATTGGATTATATGGTCGACCTGAACCCTAAGCCAGTCAGTTTTCTTGATCAGAAAAACAGAAACTCTCTCTTGTCAAATCCGAGATCTGGCACTAGCATCCCGGCGTTCCAGGTTGTGTCCGTGTGGACTATGATAGAGGCGAGGCATCTGAATCGCTCTTGATCTTGTCTTACCTGATTCATCTTCCGCTGCCAGAACAAGGTAAACGCGAGATCTATGATTCAATTACTTAAACCCTGAGATCCTAGGATCGGAATTCAGACTTAGGGTTGCCTAATCGGATTAGGAACTGGTAGGAATTCCAACACCCTATCGTGAAGTGGTTCACCAGGATCTTCTTCAGCCGTATCCACATTGGAGCTGTCTGGAGGAAAGACGGAGAAGGAGACTCGACCCATCGATCCATCACCATGCCCCAGTCATCAAATGTCCAGATTCCATGTTTCATAACTGTCTGGATATCAGTCTCCAAATCAAAGATGAATTGGAAGCTTTCATTTGTCAAGGCCACACCCCTGACCATGTCATAGATCTTCCAAATATTCGGCATAATCTTAAGCATCTTGGACATGTTCTGCGCTTCTGGGTTGAGGAGACGGACAATAAGACTTCTCACACTTCTTGCAGCTGTGCTGTATTCTTCCCCCGCCGGTAGGTCAATCGGAATATCATCCTCCAAACTCATCGATCCCATGGCTTGGTTCAAAAAGTTGTCCATTAGCAGAAGAAAGATCTCAGCAAAAGCCTTTTGTCTCGTTTTTGGAACGATGTAGCCTGTGGTAAGAGGCGGCTGATGAACGAAGAACCCTAATAAAACACTAGGTTTCCTTGAGGAATCAATGCAAACCCGTTTTCTGATTTTCTGGAGCCAAAAAGGCAATACTGATTTTTGAAACTTTGGCCGGCAAGAAAAAAATCCTTTTGTATGGAAACTCTCCTCTCATTGGGCAAGGCAAACCCTCCACTTGTGAGAGAGAGAGAGAAACCTGGGCGAAAATAAGACATCTCTAATTTTTTTAGATGTCAATATTTGGGCTCTAGAATTTCTAAATTAAATTAAAATTTATTATAATTTATGAGGAGATAACTAGAGAAAAATTCTGGTTAAAATGGAAAAAAGTAAAAATCTTTTTCCCAAACCGTGTTTGCCTTTTTCATTGCACACAATTTTCTCTATATACATAGAAAACTCAGTTGATTTGGTTCTTTATAAATAGGATTGACATTCATAAAAATATCTAATGAATTATGAGTTCAATATATTATGTTTATGAAAAAACGGATATTTCTTGTTCATTATTAGATAATCACTTCTTCACAAATTTAAAATCTCAATGTTAGTAACAAATGAGAAGATTCCCGTTATAAGCGATCTTATGAAACAAAGGTTAAAGGCGAAAAAACTATTATTCTGTATTCCATGATAATTTGGGGTGAATTGCACTCTCTATATCTTTTTATCTTTTTCAGTGCAATTTAATATCTTTCCAATTGATTTTACATTTATGTATCTTTTTTGTAGGACCTACCATCAAAAAGACCATTTTATCCTTCATACTCTCTTTCCTACTCCTTTTTTAATCTTCTCATCCACCGAGAATCTATCTATTCTTCTTTTATTATTTTTTTTTTTCTTTTCTTTTCATTTTCCTTCTCTTTCTTACTTTTACTTTTATTTCACCCCATTTTTTTAAACGGTGGATATCATGCAATGTGTGAGGTTTCCGGTCATATAGTCCGCCGAAATGGAGTTAGAACCGCTCGATCTACCGGAATTCAAAAAAACGGACTTAATACGGAAATTGCGAATGGATAGTTGAGGCTAGTTGTCCATAATATCCATCCATGTGGATACTACAATGATCATATCACATGCAAGACCACCTATTGTCCATCATAAACCATTTTGTTAAGCATTTGACCACCGATTGTCCATCATAAAACGTTTACCTATGGTAAGCATCATGTTAACAATTGTCCATCATAAGCGTTTCTCATGGTAAGAATCTTGTTAAGCATCTTGTCCATCATATGTTAAACTATCTTGTTAAGCATGAGATGTGATCGTCCAACAACTCTCGATCACCTATTGTCCATCATAAACGTTTACCCATGGTAAGCATCTTGTTAACTATTGTTGATCATAAGCGTTTCCCATGGTAAGCATCTTGTTTAGAATTTTGTCCACCATATGTTAACTCCTATTGTCCATCATAAATGTTTAACATGTGATATAATCATGTTAGTGTCCACGAATAATCGACTGCAACGTACTTTTGTGACCACATATCGCAATAATGTTATCTTCGGACCACCTGTTGTCCATCATAAAACGTTTACTCATGGTAAGCATCTTGTTAACTATTGTCCATCATAAACGTTTCCCATGGTAAACATCTTGTTAAGCATTTGACCACCTAGTGTCTATCATAAAACGTTTACTTATGGTAAGCATCATGTTAACAATTGTCCATCATAAGCGTTTCTCATGGTAAGAATCATGTTAAGCATCTTGTCCATCATATGTTAAAATATCTTGTTAAGCATGAGATGTGATCGTCCAACAACTCTTGATCACCTATTGTCCATCATAAACGTTTACCCATGGTAAGCATCTTGTTAACTATTGTCGATCATAAGCGTTTCCCATGGTAAGCATCTTGTTTAGAATCTTGTCCATCATATGTTAAATTATCTTGTTAAGCATGAGATGTGATCGCAATAATGGTGGTAGTATCCACGTGGATGGATGTTGTGGACATCTACTTTAAAGTTTTACATATTAAACTTTTTACTAAGCCTCGGCGTTCGGGTATCCGTTCGGGTTCGGTTCGGGTCTTTCGGGTATTCGGATTTTCGGGTCTAGGCATATAAAACCCATTCGGATATTTTATAATTTTGGTTCGGGTTCGGTTCGGTTCTATTCGGGTTTGGTTCGGATCCGGATACCCAAAAAATCATAATACAAAAATAAAAATTGGTTAATTTGAACAAAATTTGTTAAATTTAGACAAATATAGCAAGAAATTTCATATATTTCGTTTATTTTGGATATTTTAACTATTTTAGTCTAAAACTAACTAACTATTTGGGTTTGTAATTATAATTTTGTATAATTCTGTTATATTAAGTCTAAATATTACTAATATTTTGGATATATATATAATTATAGTTCGGATATTTTGGGTATCCATTCGGTTTTCGGTTTGGGTCGGGTTCGGTTCCGGTTCTTCGGGTATAGAGGTTTAGGACCCATTCTGATAGTTTGCCGGTTCGGGTTCGGTTCTTCTTTTTCGGTTCGGGTTCAGTTCGGTATTTCGGTTCCGATTTTTTTACCCAGATCTACTTTTTACCATTAATTCCAAATTTATTTATTTATTTGGTTTCGTATGGTAAGCATCTTGTTTAAAATCCATAATTTATTTATTTGGTTTTCGGTTCAGTTTTATATTCGAATTTGATTCTTCGGATATAAAAGTTTAGGATTCATTCGTATACTTTAACAATTCCGGATTGGATTTGATTCTAAAAAGTTTGGTTTGAATTTTCCTGTTCGTTTCCCGTAATGTTCACATTCACTTTTGTGTTTTGTTCGCTTGCCAACATTATCTGGAAAATGATCCGAATAGAAGCGAATAAAATATAAATTAAAAAAAAAAAAAACTAAACGCAAAACCCTCCTTAAACCCTTCATCAATTCCCCCCTTTCTTATTTCGAAACCCTAAAGCAATCTCGCCGCTTCTGAAATGAAATCCATTTTCCGCACCATTTCTACCCGCCGTCAAACTGGCCATCGAAACTTCGCCGATACGGCGGAAGATGCCTACAAATTCGTTAGAGACAGAGGTCTAGACCACGCGGTGGAAAGAGAGAAGAATCTCAGACCGCTTCTCGGCATCAAGGACCTAATCAGATCGGAGCCTGCCAAATCAATTCCGATCTCCGTCATCACAAGCCAGAAAGACTCCCTACGAGTTCCCCTCCGTCCGATCGAGTTCATCCGAAGCTTCCCCTTGGTTTTCCAGGAGTTTCTCCCTGGAGGAATCGGCATCCACCCTCACATCAGTCTCACGGCGGAGATTCTCAACCTCGACGCGGAAGAGCAATTGGTTTACGGAAGCGAATCTTACAAGCAGGGATTAGCTGATAGGTTATTGAAATTGCTGATGATCAATAGGATCAACAAAATTCCTTTAGAGATTCTCGATTTGTTGAAATGGGATTTAGGTTTGCCTCAGGATTACGTTGAGACCATGGTACCTGAGTTCCCTGACTATTTCAGAGTAATCAAATCGAAGTTGCGCGGTTGTAGTGGTGAACTAGAACTAGTTTGCTGGAGCAACGAGCATTCTGTATCTGTGTTGGAGAAGAAGGCTAAAAGAGTATGTAAAGGTGAGTTTTCCAAAGGATCTCCGATTGCTTTTCCTATGAAATTCACAAACGGTTTTGTTGTGGACAAGAAGATGAAGAAATGGATCGATGAATGGCAGAAGCTCCCATATATTTCTCCTTATGATAACGCCCTTCATCTCTCGGCGACTAGTGACGAGTCTGACAAGTGGGCGGCTGCTGTTTTGCATGAAATCTTGAACCTTTTTGTGTCGAAGAAGGCTGAGAAAGATGTGATTTTGCATCTTGGTGAGTTTATGGGGTTGAGGTCGAGGTTTAAGAGAGTTCTCCATAACCATCCCGGTATTTTTTATTTGTCAAGTAAGCTTAGGACTCACACTGTGGTTCTTAGAGATGCTTACAAGAGGGGAGTGTTGGTAGAGAGTAATCAATTGGTGACAAGCCGTAACCGGTACATGAAACTCATGAGTAAGGTTAAGAAAGAAAACAATGCAGTGTCTAGCAGAAAGAGAGAAGACAAGGGGAAAGTAGAAGGAGAAGTCTGTGACACTGATGCAAAAGCTGGGGATGATGAGATTTCTGGTTCTGAAGTCGAGGATGAGCGTGAAGATGATCTTGTTGATGACGACGACGAGGATGATGATGATGATGAGGAAGTGGATCAAAACCAGAGTTTCAAGCGTGGTCGTAGAAACTCAACTCCAAGAACTGGTAGGAGGAGTTTTGGGAGTTCAGGTTCACAGGAGAAGCCACATTCAAGATCAAGAGCAGGTAGGAGGAGTTTAGGGAGATCAGGTTCACAGGAGAAGCCACGATCAGGACGCAACAAGGTCAACCTAACGACAGAGAAGAGGAGTCAGATGTCTTAAAAGTCCAATCTTTACTGGTGGCTGCATTTTCAGCTGGTTCGTTTATCCTCCTGTTTAGTAGCTCTATAACTTATTTTTTTCATTCTTACTTCTCAATGGTAAAAACCAAGTTTTGTTAAAGAGTTTATAATTCCATACTTGCTCAGACCTTAAATCTGACTTTTCCAGGTGATTTTGGAGACTCATGATATCAAGTAGTTGAATTGCTAGTGTGGAATATCATTTAGCAGTACTGAATCTGCCATTAACAATATCAATGTAATAACTAAAAACCACCTTTCTTGCAGAGCTACTTGGGTTGAGGTCTGGCCTCAATGAAGAATTGTGTACTTGGCGAGATGGAGAAGTTCAGAAAAGTTATGAAGAGATGTGAAACAGAACAGAGAAAGGACCTCTGGTAAACTACATCAATTGAAGATTAGAGACCATATCCCAATGTCATAAGCGGACCTCTGGTAAACTAATCACTGGATAGTCATTTGAGATCACCTGTTGTGTACTTTAAGAGTTTCATCTGCTGAGATTCTTAGGGTAAATCTTTCTTGTCTCTCTATCTATATGCAATAATTTTAGTGGTATTGGCCTACTACATATCTCTGCCATTTTTCGAGGTTCTAATATAAAGTTGTACAATGGACCTATATAAATGTTACTTTATGATTAAGGAGAATAACTTAACCTTATTCTCCCAAATAGGCTAGTGCTAAATCGGAAAGCTTTACCTAAATCTACTTCCCTCTTTCTAACTATAGCAAGCTCTGTTCACGAGACAGAAATCGAAATCACAGGCTTGTAAGTTGTAACAAAGAGATGGGTTTAATGTTTTCTACATTTAGCAATCATAAAGGAAATTGCTACAAACCGCAGTTACCGCACCTCCTCATCTACTCCCAATATGATATCTCTCTCTGATTTGTCGAGTTTCATAACCTCAAATTAAAACTTCTACTCTATTGTGTTTGGTCACAATGTCATGAATTTCTAAGATTAACCTGAATTTCTAGTTCTTACAGCAATTATAAATGTAAACCCGGTCGTTATTGATCAAGGTATGAAACGGATTGGTGTGTGACACCTTTCTTCTAAATTCATTACACCATTTACATCGAAGGTGTTGTAAAATTTTTTTAACAGTTGTAAAAAAATTTTGAGCTACAATGGAAATATTGTAAAATTAAAATCTTATGTGGCAAAAACTATTGTTGTAATGTGAAAGTTAATTGTGACATTATATAATTTTTATATCAAATTTCATCATTTTCGTACTCTATAAATAAAAAATTGTTTTATTTAATTCAGATACAAAAATTCGTATTTTTATTATTAAAAATAATAAAAATAAAAAGTGGTGGGATAGAGTGTTGTAATTTTATTATACAAAACTATTATAAATAATAAAAAAAATGTGAAAAAAGAAAAACTGATGTAGAAAAAAAAATTGCTGTAGAAAAAGTTGATAACTCAAACGATTGTACATAGTCTTGGTGCTTAACAAAAAGAAGTCTTTTGTATGAGGCTAATATGACAATGGTATGTCCCAAAGTTTTGTTTTTCTAGAACATTTCGTGTCTCAGGCTTTGAATCATTGATGTATTTGTACCCTTTCTTCATCATCATTTCTTACCCAACTTGACATAATTATAGACATGCATTCAATGTTGTTTGGCTTAATGTGGCCCAAAAAGGTTTCTTAGAAGTTTTTATTATATTCCCCCTTTTCACCATTTCTGCCAAAAAGTCATATATAATATTCCTTTTTATTTAAACTGTTTTATTAACAATTTTTCAACATCTAAAATGATTTAGCTCAGAAGATTCCAAATTAGCAAACTCATTAAAAATAAAAACCAAAATGGACAGAGAACATTAAAAGCATATGCAATGCATTGTTGCATTTTTCATCCCAAAATAAAACAATTACAAATGCAATTGGATTTCTCTCCAATGTATTATTTTGTATTTCATTTCAAATATATTATTCGAAATGGATTCGACCGCGTAAACGTTAATTAGAAATTACATATTTTCAAAATTTATAAATTGATCAATTCATTTAATTTCATTCAAAATTTTCAAAGATTATTATATTTTGTTAAATTTAACTATTATAATATAAATAAAATACATTACAATGTATAAAATAATAAAACAAAGTAAATTAAGTTTAATCATGTTTATTTGAATATTTTTTCATAAATGACCAAATAATGTATTTTGAGGTGAGAAATAAGCGTTTTTTTATCTTAGATTTTTCTAAATCGAGCAAGAAAATTTTGGAACATAATATTATCTTCTTCAACTATTACGACTTTTGAAATTGGAGTTTCTCTTTCAACTTTTATTAGTGCATTGCGATCGTGCTTATCTTTGATTATCATATTGTGTACAAATTTTGTTCCAAGACTTGAGCTCGATAGAAAATCTGAATATTGGTATATATGTTCAAAGTGAACAAACACATATTTTATGAAAAATGATAGAACAAAAGCAATATCTACAAATTTAAATTATGTTATTTTTAATTTTGGTATTGTAAATATTTATAAATTTATTATGGTTTTTGTTATTATTTATCAATATTTTTCCTTAAATTTGTCATTTGCATTTAATTTTAGAGATTCGAGTGTTTTAATATTTATAACTATTATTAAAAAATCATCATCAAAATAATTGTTTATATTATAAATAAAAAGTTCGATTGCAAAATACAATTAAAATTAGATGATTCTATATTTGAAATCAAAAATAACATTATACCATTTTTCAATTGAAAATGAAAGAGTCCGAGCAATTTTTTTTTTCTAAAATGGAATTTGACATCAAATATGAAATAAGGTTAGAAATGCTCTTCATCAAACAACACTCACCACTACTTAAAAAAAATACGCCCAAAATACTATCAAAGATCAACCAAACAACAATAAGTCGTTCTCAAGTTTTTTTTTAACCCACAATTTTTTTCAAATTATTACAAAACATCACTCAACTTCTCATCACTCTCATGACAATCATCCAACAACAACGACTCTTCATCTTTCCCAATTTTCTTCATCTCCAAACTCGTCAATCTCATCGCTCTCACCGCTTCTCCTTCCCAATCTGTCCTCGCCAAAACCACATACAATATTGACACCGCACAAGCCGCTTGAGCCGAAAGCAACCCAAACCACAACCCACTAAACCCAATTTTCAATCAAAATGCTAGTCCAATTGCTACAGGCGTCCCAACAAAATAAAACGACCCAAGATTCACATGTGCCCCAACCGTAGGTCGGCCTGTCCCTCTTAGAACCCCGCAACCCGTAGTTTGAGGGCAATTCCCTAGCTCACAAAGCCCCACAATTGGCATAACCGAAGCAACCAACGCTTTGAGTGGCTCGTAACCAGTGAAAAGCCCTGCCCAATGTTTTTTTAGAACCACAGTCCAAGCCACATTCAGTGTGCCTACTACAAATGCACAAGCTAGAGCCACGTTCGCCGCTAGTCTTGCTTTGTACGGTCTACCTGCACCGAGTTCGTTTCCAACCTGTGGGAATATTAATGAAAAGTTAGTTATTGAAGCCAACCATTTTGTCACGTTTAAAGGAAACATAAAAGGACAAGTGGGTTTAGATGAGGTTGAAGAGTGTCATGAGATTGACAACAATAAAATAGAACATACTTGACTTCTTTCTTTTCAACCACTTTTTATTGTACTTTTATTTTTAGGTATATTTATGTCCAATCACATATCACGGGGTCACCTATTAATGGAAGTTGATGCAATATTTTTCACAATCCCTACATCACATTGCACGTTTTTTATTCCTTTTTTTTCATTTTCTAAAAAGTTATTAAAATATTTTAAAACAATTTAATTTTATATTATTAAACAGAGGGATTATAATTCAGAGCAAGTAACAATGGCAAAACCATTATTAAGTCCTCCGAAACACTCAAAACATTTACAAAAAAAAACTTATCCTAATACCAAAGTACATCAAATCTTTCTTGAGTAAACGGAAAGTAATTAATTAATTAATTTACTTTTAGATTCTCAAATTTAAGGCAATAAAAAGGGAAAAAGACGTTTCATCATTCTACATTATGATTTTTAACTTCAGTTTTCTAACGCAAATCAACTTCATCAATCATTTTTTACTCAACCCTGGCCACTTAATCAACTTAGTCAATAGTCTTTGACTCAAATCTTGACCAGTTAAATCCACAGAAACAGAGAGATAAAGACGAGACACGTACCCGAGCAGAGACGCATCCAGCTAAAGCCATAGGAACAGTATACATAAGACTCGTTGTCTGAATCAATATCCCAGTCGCAGCAACGGCAAACTTAGGATTCTCCAAGTAACCACCCATCACAATCACAATCTCATACCACCACCACTCCAAACATATCCCCAAACAACTCGGAATCGCCACTCTCATCAACGGTCCCAACCCTCCAACCAACTCCACAACCGACGACTGAGCCGCCGTGGTAGCCACCATAGACCCACTAACTCTCTTCTGCAACTTCCCACTAACCCAAACATAACCCACCAAAAGCCCAACCATAATCAGATTCGTCACAACGGAAGCAGTAGCCACACCAGGAACACCCCATCGCTTCACCATCACAAGCCAGTAGTTCAACGGCACGTGGAACGCCACCGCCACTAACGTGCACCACATCATCGGTTTAGTCACTCTCTGTGACCTTAGATAAACCCGTAACGGCTGAAGCATAGTATTCGTCAATAGATCAGGAAGCGCGTAGAGGCAGTACTCTGCGGCTGTAGCGGTTATCTCTGGGTCTTGACCCATGAATAGCATGATGGGTCCGAGGTTGATCCATAGAAGGCTGATGGGCACGGAGGCGATCAAGAGAATTACGACCATACGATGGAGAGAGTGCGAGAGGAGATCCCAGTTTTTGCTACCGAAGGCTTGGCTACATACTGGCTCGAGTCCTGAGGCGAGTCCTACGAGGACTGAGTATCCTGTGATGTTGGTGAATCCGATTGAGAGAGCTCCTCCAGCTAGCTCGAGGCTACCGAGACGGCCGAGGAAAAGTACGGAGACGACGGCACGTACGTAGACTAGACAGTTCATTGCTGTGATTGGTAAAACCATAGCCCAGAGCTCTCTTAGTTCCTCTGTGACTTGAGGAAGAGTTGGATGTTTATGGGAAGAGAAATTGTCTGACTGATTTTTTTCCTCCATTGATTTTTTCCCGATTTTTTTCTGAGATTCGATCAAACAGTGCGCTTGATAAAGCAGAACTCTAATAATTTGGTGAAAGTTACACAAGGAGGAGAGAAGGGGACAAGTTGTGAGCTTTAATATGGAAGACCTGAAACAGGGGAATAATTAGAGAGAAAGTGAAAGGAAAAAAAAGCTGAAATAAATTAAAGATCTATCCGTTTGTCTCCTGCAACTGAAATGAGATGAGGAAAGCTGCAATAAATAGAGGATAAAGAGTTTTAGAAAAATTCCCTCTTATGTTTTTAAGATTTTTTAGGTTTTAAAATAAATAAAAATTTACATTTCTAAACAAACTTAAATTTTATATAAAAATTGTGATCAATTATATTATATATTTTACTAGAATTTATTTTTATCTTATACACTAGTAATAATATTTTTAAATGAAAAAGATTGTTAAATATGTAATTTTAACTAAAACATCTTATGTTTTAAAATGGATTAAATATTTATAAAATTTTAGATTAAAAATATCTATGAATACTTTTTGTAACAAATCGGTAGTTAAAATTTATGATAAATCTTTGTTAAGTAAAGTTTTAAATAAAATTTGTGTATAGAGAAAACCATGTATCTAAAAATCCAAAGATTCAAATATTTGTATCATCTCTCTAAGATAATTAATCATATGGACATCACAAAAAATGTTAATAGATGCAATATTGAATAGTAGATGCTAAAAATGTATTTAAAGTAAGAATAGTGTAGACTAAATAATGGACAATCTAATAGGAAAAAAATAGTAAGGAAACAAATATATATACCTCTTGCTTTTTATGATGATATTTGTCAGGTAGAGAATAAATAAAACAAAAAATGGTGGGGTGTCTGAGTGAATTAAGGGGTCAAAGGTAGGAGACTCCAAAAACCAGTTCCATTGCCATGATTATTAAATATTACTATCTCTCTCTTTTATAGGAGATTTGATTTTTCCAATTTTGAATTGTTTATAAGATATTATTTAAACTTTTTTACTCATTAAAAGAGTATAACCATTTCCATTGTGTTTTAGTGGTTGCGTTTTTGTATATCTTTGATAAGGACCACACTCAAAACTTTCATGTGTTACACTTGTAAACAATATTAAAAAAAACAGAAAGATAGGATGATGAAATGTTACCTATTTGATAGATTAATTTCATGATTCATGTCTGTGTTATGATTTCATATATAATCATAACCATCAACAAGGAAGACATTGTAAACTCCGACGAATATAGAAGCTCACATGTAATTTAGAACATGGTTGTGACGACAGGATTGGAGATTAAATTGGAGGAATGAGAAAGGCTCCATTCGCACGGTTAAGGTTCGAATCATGGGTGAGACGATCAACTTTATATCATGTAAATTGATGGTTGTTGTTGGAGATGAGTTTGGCAACAATCCAAAAATATTTATAAATAATAAGTCACAAGGAAAAATGTCATTTAAAACATCGCCAATAAACATTTAAAACAATCTAATATATATATATAGTATTTTTTTTTGCTGCCACATGATCATCCACATCATTAATCATTTCTAATTTATTTTTAAAATAAGTCAAAACACACATTACCAAACTCAAACCTAATAATTAGATAATGAGTGTAGGATTTAATGTTTCACTTATTACTTTTTATCTCTTTTACCGTAGTAATAGATGTAACAGATGTTTAACGGAAATGACAAATTTGATAAGCAAATTACAAAATTTCATGCCAAAACTATATTAAAATTTACAAAACTTCATATTTTTCTCAAACTTCTTGATAGCAGTGATATGGTTTGTGGAACGCATTTGATGACGACAACAATCAATTAAATAATATATATATATATATATATATATATACACACATAAGTATGTTTTTCTCTCTTCTCCACTGCCACATCATCATCCACATCGTTAATCATTTCTAATGTATTTTTAAAATAAGCTAAAACACACATTTACCAAACTCAAACCCAACAATCAGAGAATAAGCGTAGGATTTAATGTTCCATTCATTACTTTTTATCTCTTTTACCGTAGTAACAGATGTAATCAATGTCTAACGGAAATGACAAATTTGATAAGTAAATTACAAATATCATACCAAAACTATACTGAAATTTACAAAACTTCATATATTTCTCAAACTTCTTGATAGCCTTGATATGATTCGTGTTAACGCATTTGATGACGACAATATATAAAGTAAAATTTCATTTCTTCTCATGCTGCCACATCATTAATCATTTTTAATTTATTTTTAAAATAAGCTAAAACACACATTTACCAAACTAAAACCCAACAATTAGAGAATGAGTGTTGGATTTAATGTTCAACTCATTACTTTTTTATCTTTTTTACTGTATTAATAGCTATAATAAATGTCTAACGGAAATGACAAACTTGATAAGTAAATTACGAAATCTCATGCTAAAACTATACTAAAATTTATAAAAATTCATATTTTTTCTCAAACTTCTTGATAGCAGTGCTATGGTTCGTGTTAGCGCATTTGATGACGACAACAATCAATAGAATAATAGAGAATAAAGAAAATGAAATACGGATCCTG
Organism: Orychophragmus violaceus; assembly: GCA_030180135.1. Taxonomy (NCBI): domain Eukaryota; kingdom Viridiplantae; phylum Streptophyta; class Magnoliopsida; order Brassicales; family Brassicaceae; genus Orychophragmus; species Orychophragmus violaceus. The sequence goes on from CM058232.1 coordinate 97,701,555, forward strand.
CTCACTACCAGTATCAACCAATTTTTTTTTAAAGGTTAACCATTACAAAAAATCAAAATTTGGCTTCTATATATAAATACCCATAACTAACCCAAGAAAATCAAATTCTACATATTTTCAGTAATCCAAATCAATAAAGATTGTAGTGAAACCGAAAACAAATTAAATTATGCAAAAGAAAAAACAAATAACAAAAACTCTATAAATGCAATATCAAAGGAAAAAAACAATGAACACCGGAGTGGAAAAACTAAGAAAATGTCAATTAACCACTACACATACATAATCCTTTTATTCACATCTAATGAACTATATTGAAATTCAAGGATGAAATACACATAGCCAACAAGAATCGAAAATTTTCTAGAGACAAAGCGACGAATTCGTAAGTAAAACATCCCATAGACACAAGCCCAAAAAGAGAGAGTAAAACGATAATTAATGCATAAAAGACAACACTAAACTGATAACTACTCAAAGAAGTAATTAACATCAATCTAAGTAAAAATTGAGAGTAATAAGCCACTAAACATTAATAACAATAAGGATTGGATATTGTAGAGCATATTAATATACTGCTTCCAATCTATTGAAGCCAAAAGAGCAAGGAACCTTCAAAACACTTGGAAACCATTCAGACCATGAAAAGAGTTCCATAATCCGCATGTATTGACTCTTACTACTAAAAAATCACGCCAAACTAAAGCAATACAAGCCTCCTAACAGTTTTTTACACAAAAGAAGACAAAATAAGACCATCTACAAAAACAACAAAACATCATAAACGATAGAGAAAATAAAACAATACCATCAAGGAGGAGCAGCCACCGATTTTCCAAGGAAGACAAACCGCCTTCGACGCAGGAACCAATGACCTGAACACAAAGAAGATCGAAGACCATCAAAACCGACAAAACATCACAGAACAAGGACAAATTAAACTTCTCCGATGGAGGCCATATATGCAAACTTCGAGACAATCGGTAAAACCGGATACTCACTGACTGGAAAAGGTAGAACCGAGAAGCCAAACAGGAGAGGCGGCCTCCTTCTCCACCGAAACCTAAGATAGAACTTCTAACGAGACTAAACACCAACGCTGAGACTGAATGACCCACTAACACCGGTGAAAATGGAGAAGAACTCGGACGGCGTCTGTTGATGTCTTGAGAGAGAATTGGGCGAAGTCGTCTGGTTAATGTTCAAGATAGAAAGTATGCTTGACATACATAATCTTATAAAGGAAAAATTGTAAGACAAAGATTTTTTTTTAAAAAAGTAGTTTGAAAGATGAGAAAAAAAGTAAGAACAACACGAGTTACAAATAAAATAAACTAAAAAGTGAAAAACGAAACAGTAAATGCAATATACAACAGTTTACAAAAATTGATTGACATGTCCGCGCGTAGCGCGGATCAACCACTAGTATATATATAATTTATGTTTAATATATAACTTTACTGTTTTTTGTCAAACCACTTAATATTAATAAAAAGAGAGTTATGGGTCTAGAGACCCTCCAACTCCTTCAAAAGCTTTTTTGGCTATAAATCCGAAAGTCCATTACAAGATCTTTTAAAATATTTAACTGAAAAAGATCAAATAAGGATAAGATGATGAAAATGTTAGACAAGATTCCATAAACCTCAACGGTTGAGATTCCTGAATTGACCAAGTTGAATAGCTGAAAGAAGTCAGAGAATACTATGATCCTTCTAAAGAGGTGATCACAAGCTGAGATTAACGCCGCACGCATAGCCAAAGCTTCCGCCATCAAGGCTGAATTGACCATAGAAGCTGTTGCATAGCAAATATCCGGTTGATCTTTGTTCAGGTGAAAAACCCACCCTAGACCCGTGTTTCGCCAATCGCTCTTCCACGTCGCATTTGTGGTGATCGTAATTGTTGGATCCCCTAGGATCTAGGGTTTGATATATTGAATGAAAACCAACTTCGTTATTACCTTTGAACTGGCAGCGGAATGAGAATGGTGAACGAGATCAGTGGAGCAACGCAGATGCCTTGCCTCTACCAGATACACACGCACGCTCGCTGGAAATGGGATGCTAGTGCCGGATCAACGGGATTCGAATCTCTTTGGTGTGTCTATTATTTCTATCAAGAAAAGTCGACTACCTACTGTTTAGGTCGAAACTCACGAGTTTTATTCGACCTAAACATGCTTAACGGGCCAGACTTAATTAAGTCCCAACCCGAAAAGCTGTTTCGGAAATTCCGAACTGTGTCGACCGACACACAAGTTGTGTCGATCGACACAACACCATTATATCGATTATAATGTGTATTCAATATACATTAATATGATCATTACCATAATGATCATTCCCATGTCGTAGCTTCCAGTTTGCTTAGGTGTGTGACCCTATAGGATCATATAATACTGGCAGTAAGTATACAACTTACAGATTGCAAGAGGCTTCTAGCAAAACATTGCAACCGCCCAGTATTATACGAATGTCTGATCTCGACACACAACTATCACAGGAGTGAGTACAAGTGTGATTTCAGGACACTATCCCAACAATCTCCCACTTGTACTGGAATCATCAATTCCTATAATCCTTTTGTCTCTATATCTCGATTTGGCATAAGGCAAGATTGGTGTCATCCTTATTAAGCCAACATCGTGTTTATCGAACTCCTGATCTCATACTGAAACATTACAAACAACTGAACTACAGTTCGTTTGAGTGCGGCCACACATTTTTCCCAGTATTAAATCTTCGATAGGCCCTGAGATATTTATCTCCTGTTATACAGGAGGGACAAATCCCATCTTGTTCCATCCCTGTTTCAACGCACACTTCATGATAAACTTGAACAGTGCCGTTATAGTCGCCAGTTACGGGTCGACGTTTGACAAAGTAAAAGTGTACCAATTCATATGCAAGAAAGCATGATGAACTCAGGTCTAAGGACTATACTCTATAGTCGTAATGAGAACCTCTTATGACACAGATATAACTATCTTGTAGACTTCTCATTAGTGGGTCATGTCCGATCACATGTTCACTAACATATATCTATGTGACTGACTGCGATAATCATATCATTGGCTCCATGAAACTTAGCCAACAGTCACCTCATAATCTAGTCTCTCGCGGTTGTCAGTGTCCCACTTTGACAACCTCGACTAGGGACAAAACATAATTTATGTCATATTTAACTTATAGGGTTTCATGATCAAGTCCTCAACTTGATGACCTATAATATGTCATAAACTTATTTTGGGACCATTATTTAGATCACAATAAATAATGTTGAAATCAAATTTCATTAAAACACTTCCAAAGAATGTTTACAAGAGCATCTTATTATAACTAAAACAAAACTGAAACTCCCACTAGAATCAAGATTACATCTTAAGATCTCTAATGCCTACAGCAGTCGTATGACTCTCATGTTTAGGCCTTGGGAGTGATTTGGTCAGAGGATCAGCGACATTCTCGTCTGTCGGAACTCGGCTGATCTTCACATCACCTCTATTGACGATATCACGAATCAGGTGATATCTCCTCTCAACGTGTTTGGACTTCTGGTGTGACATGGGTTCTTTCGCCTGAGCAATGGCTCCATTGTTGTCACAAAACAAAGCCACTGGCTCCAAGATACTAGGAACCACACCAAGTTCAGTTATGAACTTCTTGATCCAAACAACTTCCTTTGCCGCTTCTGAAGCAGCAACATATTCAGCTTTCGTTGTGGAATCAGCTACGGTATTCTGCTTAGAGCTCTTCCAGCTCACTGCACCGCCATTTAGACAGAAGACATATCCAGATTGTGATCGGAAATCGTCTCTGTCTGTCTGAAAACTCGCATCGGTGAATCCATTCACCACAAGTTCTTCACTTCCTCCATACACAAGGAATTTATCCTTAGTATGTCTCAAATACTTGAGAATATTCTTGACAGCTGTCCAGTGAACTTCACCTGGATCAGATTGGTATCTACTCGTCATGCTTAACGCTTAAGCTACATCTGGACGAGTGCAGAGCATGGCATACATAATAGATCCTATTGCAGAAGCATAAGGAATCCTATTCATGCGTTCTCGCTCAGCATGTGTCGCTGGACACTGCTTCTTGCTGAGACCAGTGCCATGAGACATCGGTATGAAGCCCTTCTTGGAATCATGCATCCTGAATCTGTGCAGCACCTTATCAATATAAGTGTCCTGGCACAATCCAATCAGCCTGTTTACTCTATCTCTGTAGATTCTGATTCCAAGAATATACGCGGCTTCTCCCATGTCTTTCATGGAAAAACAACTTCCGAGCCAAGTCTTAACAGACGAAAGCAACAGAACGTCATTACCGAGGAGGAGTATGTCATCGACATACAGTACAAGAAACGCAATTTTGCTCTCACTAGTCTTCTTGTAAACACATGGTTCCTCTTCGTTCTTGATGAAACCAAATTGTTTAACTGATTCATCAAAACGAAGATTCCAACTCCGTGATGCTTGCTTCAATCCATAAATGGATTTATGAAGCTTGCATACCTTCCCAACATTCTTAGGATCGACAAAACCTTCAGGCTGTGTCATATACACATCCTCTTCCAGAATACCATTCAGGAATGCGGTTTTGACATCCATTTGCCAAATCTCATAGTCATAATGAGCGGCAATTGCTAGAAGTATCCGAATGGATTTAAGCATAATGACTGGGGAGTAGGTTTCATCATAGTCAATACCATGAATTTGCTTGAAACCTTTAGCCACCAACCTCGTTTTGTAAATCTGTACATTGCCATCCACGTCAATCTTCTTCTTGAAGATCCATTTACACTCAATGGCTTTTGTACCATTAGGTAAATTGACCAAGGACCATACTTGGTTTTCTGACATGGATCCCATTTCGGACTTAGAGGCTCCAAGCCACTTTTCGGAGTCCGGGCCCATCATTGCTTCCGCGAAGGTCGCTGGTTCGTCACTATCAATGATCATCAGATCATTTGAATCGGTCACGAGAAATCCATAGTATCTCTCGGGTTCGTGACGGATCCTTCCGGATCTGCGAACTTCAGGCTCCACAGGCGCCGGTTCCACAAAACTTTGTTGATCCAACTGCTGCTCTTCCTCAGCAGGTTGAGCAGTCTCCTGTGCATCTCGAATTTCTTCAAGATGTACTTTACTCCCACTGTTTTTCTTAGAGAGAAACTCCCTCTCAAGAAAAGAACAGTCCCGAGCAACAAATACTTTGTTCTCAGATTGGTTGTAAAAGTAGTATGCCTTGGTTTCCCTAGGATAACCAACGAAGTAGCATTTATCTGATTTGGGTGCAAGCATGTCAGAGATTAAACGTTTGACATAAGCCTCACAACTCCAAATCCTCAGGAAAGACAGACTAGGAATGTTCCCAGTCCACAATTCATGTGGTGTCTTTTCCACTGATTTAGATGGTACCCAATTTAGTGTAAACGCAGACGTTTCTAGAGCGTATCCCCAAAAGGATAATGGAAGATTTGAATGACTCATCATAGACCGAACCATATCCAATAAGGTTCGATTCCTCCTCTCTACACTCCATTCCATTGGGGTGTACCAGGAGGAGTGAGTTGTGAAATAATTCCACACTCGCTCAGATAGTCGCTGAATTCTTGACTCAAGTATTCTCCTCCGCGATCCGATCGCAGAACTTTGATACTTTTGCCAAGTTGATTCTATACTTCATTCTTGAATTCCTTGAATCTATCAAAGGATTCCGACTTGTGTCTCATCAAATAGACATAGCCATACCTACTGAAATCATCAGTGAAGGTAATGAAGTACTTGTAATTTCCTCTGGCAACAATACTCATCGGCCCACATACATCAGTATGAACAAGGCCCAATAAGTCACTGGCCCTTTCATTTGGTTTGTTGAAAGGGGCTCTAGCCATTTTGCCTATCAAACAAGATTCGCATTTTTCACATGATTCAAAATCAAATGAGCCCAGAAGCCCATTTCTATGGAGCCTTTGGATGCGTTTCTCATTTATGTGGCCCAAACGACAATGCCATAAGAAAGTCGAGTTTTCGTCATTGGACTTAAACCACTTTGTATTTATGTTAAAGACAGGCATTTCTTGGTTTAAAACATATAACCCATTATCTAATGGGGCGCTACCATAAAACGTACCATCACGATTAAAAGAACAAACTTTATTCTTAACAGCAAAATCAAAACCTTCCAAATCCAAAACGGAAACTGAAATTATGTTTCTGCTTATCGCAGGTACAAAGTAGCAATTATTTAAAATTAAAACCATGCCCGATGGTAAGGACAACTCGTAGGTGCCTACGGCCAGTGCAGCAACCTTAGCTCCATTCCCGACCCGTAGCTCCACTTGTCCTTTCTTCAGCGTCCTACTGTTTCTTAGTGCCTGCACATTTGTACAAATATGAGCACCGCAGCTGGTATCCAATACCCACGAAGTAGGACTAGAAGACATAACATTAAGTTCGATAACATAAATACCTGAGTCAGACGCATCATACGTCTTCTTCAGCTTCTTGTAATCTTCCATGAACTTCTTGCAGTCTTTCTTCCAATGCCCCAACTGCTTGCAGTAGTTGCACTTATCCTCAGGAGAAGGCCCGGATTTGGGCTTCGGCTTGGGCTTGTCCTGACTTTCAGCCTGGACAACCTGGGCCTTACCCTTACCCTTCTTCGGTTTCTTAAACCTTTTACCCCCTTGTACCATCAGGACACTGGGAGTAGCCTTCTTGAGATTCGGTTCTGCTGTCTTCAGCATACCGTGCAACTCAGTCAATGTCTTAGTCATGTTTTGCATGTTATAGTTCATGATGAACTGATCAAAACACGACGACAAAGACTGCAGAATCATGTCAGTGGCTAGCTCCTGGCTAATGGCACAGTCCAGTTTCCCCAGGTTATCAATGTAACCCATCATTTTAAGGACATGAGGACTTACTGGATTGTCCTTAGCCAGCTTTCAATCCATGAGAGATTTAACCGTCTGGTATCTCTCTGTGCGAGCTTGCTCCTGAAACAAAGCTTTCAGGCTGTTAATCATCTCAATGGGTGACATCACGTTCTCATATTGCTTCTGCAGCTCAGAGTTCATAGTCACCAGCATTAGACAATTAACATCTTTGACATCAGCTGAATGCTTATCCCAAGCATTATTTTCTGTCTGCGGGGCATTGGAACGTGGCCTCTCGGTGAGAACTCTTTCAAGGACATATTCCTTGTTCTCCTGCCTGAGAACTATTCTCAGGTTCCGATACCATTCCAAGAAATTAGATCCATTTAACTTGTCCTTCTCAAGGACGGATCTTAGTGAGAAAGTGTTGATGTGATTTGAGACAGACATAGCTGTAATTCAAAAGGTAGATTTTAGTTATAATGCTCAAGAAATGAGAATTCTTATCTAATAAGAAAACTCGCATTGTATTCAAAACTATGTTTCCTCAGATGAATACAATGAGCCAAAATCCTCAGATTACTAAAATTCGAGTGGGCGACTCGCCGTTACTCAAACTTTAGTTATCTAGGTAAGCAAATCATTGCTAATTGTACTCAATACAACTCTTGGTCGTGGATAAGACAAACTATGTCCAGTCCACTCTGATGTCTCTGGGCCCAGAACTTCCGTTAGCCCAGTCAAGTAAAACCAATCCTTTTTCTGTCCAGCGATCACTGACAGTTGCACTGCAAGTCTGTCAATGACCACCTGCCTTACTCATGTTGCAGTGGATATCAAGGACTCCAAGAATATCCAACAAACGACACGGGTCTTGACAGTAGACAATATCGGGCAAGACATCAAGATCACTTGATATTTGGTTGAGGAAAAGAATTATTTTATCTTGATGTATATCCAATATACATCCAAGAAGTAATAAGTTTATTTAAAACAATCAGTTTTATTAGTTTTAGGTTCATCTAGAACTTTTAGGATTAAACTGTTCTGGTATATGCAAATTTGTGGTCCAACCAGTATATCTGCGAATGTTGTGTCGATCGACGCCAACCATTGGCATCGGTCGACGCAACTCAACTTAAACCGGTCTTCGATAACCGGTCAAACCGGATCGAATTTACTTAACCGATTCAATCCAATTAAACCGGTTCGGTTTATTGGTCCTTGTCGATCGTCACACACTGTGTGTCGATCGACATTACCAGACCAGACCAGGACCAATTGGTTAATTAAAATTAACCGAGCGAGATAACCGGTTCAATCCAATTGAACCGATCTATCTAATCGCATTGCCTGTGTCGACCGACACACCCAGTGTATCGATCGACACAGCAGGAATACAGGTACTCGATCTCAGATCGTAACCCTAAAATTATTTGCGGATTTTCGCTTTGTGTCGACCGACACACGCTTTGTGTCGATCGACACCCTGCGACAAACCCTAAAATTTTACGTGTTATTTCGCGGCGTGTCGACCGACACACGCTTTGTGTCGATCGACACAGTGCGATTTCAATAGTTCATCGATTTTTCAACAGGAACAAAACCGAGAATAAAACATGAAAACACGATTTCAACATGCAACAATCAATTCAACAACATCAAGTTTCGAATTATTTGCATCAGATTCAATAGCTAAACCCTAACAACGCTCTGATACCACTGTTGGATCCCCTAGGATCTAGGGTTTGATATATTGAATGAAAACCAACCTCGTTCTTACCTTTGAACTGGCAGCGGAATGAGAATGGTGAACGAGATCAGTGGAGCAACGCAGATGCCTTGCCTCTACCAGATACACACGCACGCTCGTTGGAAACGGGATGCTAGTGCCGGATCAACGGGATTCGAATCTCTTTGGTGTGTCTACTGTTTCTATCAAGAAAAGTCGACTGCCTACTGTTTAGGTCGAAACTCACGAGTTTTATTCGACCTAAACATGCTTAACGGGCCAGACTTAATTAAGTCCCAACCCGAAAAGCTGTTTCGGAAATTTCGAACTGTGTCGACCGACACACAAGCTGTGTCGATCGACACAACACCATTATATCGATTATAATGTGTATTCAATACACATTAATATGATCATTACCATAACGATCATTCCCATGTCGTAGCTTCCAGTTTGCTTAGGTGTGTGACCCTATAGGATCATATAATACTGGCAGTAAGTATACAACTTACAGATTGCAAGAGGCTTCTAGCAAAACATTGCAACCGCCCAGTATTATACGAATGTCTGATCTCGACACACAACTATCACAGGAGTGAGTACAAGTGTGATTTCGGGACACTATCCCAACAGTAATAGATAAGATGGTCGAGTTCGGGTCAGAGGTCGACGATTAGGCCTGATAACTGAGCTCTGGGCGATATGTTCTTGGGATATATACCATTCACGGGCATCTTGCACTACTATGAGCACAGTTTCTGGCGCTGAGATGGATCGATTTTCCAAAATCTTCTTGTTTCGGGCACTCTAGATCGTCCATAGGATCCAAGGGAGGAGAATCTCTGCGCAGATTCCTATAGGTGGGTAGACCTGAAACCGCTTCAGAAATGATATTCCAGAATCCACAATGATAATAAGATTCATATCAATATTTGTCACAAAAATGTCTGTTGTCAAACTTCTCTCGGAAAAGGGCAATGAAAGAAAAGGTACGTAGTAGTTTCCTCTTCATTACACCTGCATCATTTTGGATCGTCTAAAATACCTCTTTGGACTAAGATGGCTCCCACTGGTAGTGCTTCTTAAAGTACCTTCCACATGAAGTTAATTTTGGAGTTGTTTTTGTATGCCAAACCTGCTTATTCCAATCAATGGGTGTAGGTGTGTGATCTTTAGGAGCTTCACTACTCAAAGACGAAACAACATATCATGATTTCATGGAGTAAGTGCATGAGGGATGTGCAAGCCACTTCTACGAGTTATTTGCTCCAAGGAGCTCGGTTTCAAGGTGAGAATTTCTGGTTTCCAATATGGTATAGTTTCATTGATTTTGTCCAATTTCCATGTCATAGAAACCGTATCAAGTAGGTGGTTGACTGTGAGTGAGTTTTGTTCTTCAATATATGGGCGAAAAAGCTGGAGTCTTTCTGCAGTAGATAACCACGAGTCATTCCATAGGTTGATTGATTTTCATCCCCCACTGCCCAACCCATATGATCCTTTAGGATATTGCGCCCTGCTAGAATGCTTCTCAAACATGTCAATCTGAGTTTGGGAATTGACATGTTAGGAAACCATATGAGGCACAATATTCCCGATAATCACTTTAGCTAGAAGGCAATCATGGTTGTTCCACCCTAGCAAGCAAAGCCACATGAAGGTGTGTATGTATTTGAAGCTTAATCCTCCAAGACCTTTAGGTTTAGTTAGCTTATCTCAAGCCACCCAACACATACCTTTCTTATCCAAAGATCTGTCCCACCAAAAACGTGTAAGAGCTGATTGTATTCTCTTGTGCAGGGATTTGCAAATGAGGAAACATGACATTGCGTATGAAGGCATATAAACAAGAACACTCTTAATCATGATAATGTTTCATGCCCCCGAGCAGAAATGAGATGACCAGCTTACTGCTCTCTGGCGAATTTTATCAACAATTGAAGTAAATAAGTCCTTCTTCCTGCCAAAATGTTCTGGTAGGCCAATGTATTTCTCAACCCACCTTCTTACTCTATCTTGAGAATCTGTTTTGCTTGATATCTTAAGTGTGTCGGTGTTAATCTTGAGAAAATTATAGAAGATTTGGAAAAACTAATTTGTTGACCTGATGCAGTTTATAGTCGTCTAGGATGGATTTGAGTTCTAAGCATGCTCTCTTCTTTGATTTGTAGAAAAACATGGTATCATCTGCGAAGAGAAGATTGTTAACATGTAGACTACTCCTAGTCACCTATATGCCTTTCATCTTTCCCTCAATCTGCGCTTTGGTACATAAACCAGATAAGACTTCACTACACATAATAAAGTGTTAAGGTGATAGGGGATTTCCCTGTCTAATTCCTCTCTTGTTTTAACTTTTAACTTTTGCCTCGCTGAACCATTACTATGTAGGCGTAAGTGAGTGAATGATTGTATTGCATAGTCCATGTAATCCATTTCTCATGGAAACCCAGTTGCCTTAAGATTGCTTGAATGAAGCTTCATTCTAATATGTCATATGTCTTGCTCATGCTTGTCTTTACGGCCATGGAGCAGTGTTTTTAAGCTTTGAACTCTATGGAAAGTGTAAGAATTCATGGGTAATGAGCACATTGTCGATTATAGCCCTCTTTGGAACGAACGCCGATTGATTTTCAGAAATGATGTGGGCTAGATGATGTTGAAGGCGCCTGGTTAACATCTTATAGATGACCTTGTATACCACATTGAACATAACTATTGGTCTGTAGTCAGAAACATTCCTTTCTCCAGTAGTCTTTGGTATTAGCCTGACGTAGGTGTCATTCAAAGTTCTTGGCATTTCTCCTGTTTCTAAAAACTCTTGGATTTCTCTCACAATATCTTTTTCTACAATCACCCAATTAGATTGGAAGAAGCTGGCAGAGAAACCATCATGACCATGAAATTTATCTGGATGGATGGAGAACATCACCTCTTTTATTTCTGCCTCTGAGGATATCAAGATCAGCTTTTAGTTAGTCTATGCTGAGATGGTTGGTTTAAAGGCTTTCTGAACTATCTGCTCCATCTTGTTTTGCTGACTCTCTTGGCCTTTATACAAGAATGTGTAGTATTTTTCTATAACTTTAGCTATTTTATCTCTGAGTAAACATGCACTTGATTTTCATCTTCCATCACTGCAAACTTGTTAATCATTAGCATGTTCTTTGTAGCCTCATGGAAATAGCATGTATTCCTATCACAGAGTTGTAGCCATAGATGTTTACTACGTTGCTTCTATTATTCCTCTTCCGACTTGTAAGCCTTCTTTAGTTCTTCTAATATAGTTTTAATAATGATTTCATTTGGTGGTCTAGCTGACAGAGCTTCATCCAGGGAATGTTTAAGTGCATCAATCTTTCTTTGGATGTTTATATGGTTCTCCTTGTTCCATTGGCTAGTGGTAGTCCCAACCTTGTCTATTTTCTGCTTGATTAAAAGAAGAGGTTCCTTATTCCACACTTTATCAACCAACTTAATGACTTCTTCATTGTTCTTTAATTTTTTTCCTTGTAAGTTCTGAGAAGGAGATGAGAGGCATGTGGTCATATCCTTCTAGTGTGAGATACTCACAACTTGCAGCCGGATACATAAGTGAACAGTCGCTATTGGAGAGGGCACAATCTAGTCTACACTTTACTAGTTCTTTCTAATTCCTCTCCAAGATAAGCAATCACCTATATGTTGTATGTAATTTTCTTCTAAGAAGGCTCTAAAGTTCCAAAAGGAACCTTCCGAACGCACAACACCACCTTATATTTTTGTGTTATTCAGAATGTCGTTGAAATCTCCTGATAAAAGTCAAGGAGCATTCCTAATCGTGGATAAGATAGTCAAAGTTTCCTACATAGTATTCCTTGCATTATAATCAATGTCACTATACATAAAAGTGGCAAAGAAGTCTTTCCCTTCGTATTTTATTTTTTAGCAATGTAGTTATTATAATCTGAGATTATTTCAAGATGAACCTATTGTTTCCATAATAGAATCAGTCCTTCAGCAGCTTCAGTTCTAGGTGGGATGGTACAGTGATTATCATACTTTAAATCCTTCAGCTTTTGTAGAACGACTTCGTTGGGATTTTTTTGCCTTCAAGAGAAAAAATATATTTGGATCTTGTTTTCTTCTTATTTCCCGGAGTCTACGAAATGTCTGGGGATTCCCTAACCCCTGACAGTTCCAGCAGGCTATTTTTAAGGAAAAAGATTGGATGGATTTTGAAATCCATCTTCTTCCTTGAGACCAGAGGAATCAACTTAATACCATTAGTTGGATTCGAAGTAGCTGCCTTAGACGAGCTTGGTTTAGATCCTGGTATAATTTTTGATTGTGATGCTCCTTTTTCAGATAGTTTCAGGGAAGCCTTGAAGAGTCTCTTGCGAGGAGAAGGCATAGCTCCTGAAACTCTTCTCTTTTTAATGTTCTGACTTGCAACCTTTTTTTAAACTCTAGTTTCTGATTTTTTCCCCGGTGGTCGACCTGTTTTCCTTTTCTGAGTTTTGTCATTGAGTCCTGGTGGATGCTGTTTGCAGGTTCAATCCGAGGTCCCAGTCTTAATATAGCTAGTATTCTTTTTTGATAATCTTGTGCAGGGACATGCTCCTCTTCATAGTTTTGGGTAGCCAAAGATGCTCAGACAATTCTTGCAGCAGTCTTCTCAAAATTAAATCACCTTGTTCCTCTGCTAATCTATGTCGTTATTTTTGAGCTGCACTCTCTGAAGGGTCAGCATAACTTGAGTAATTTATCATTACCTCTTGGAGTTCCCCCATTGCATCATTAAGGGTTTGCTGAGGCAGATTTTCTATCCCTCGAGGGGGAGGGGGGGGGGGGAGACTCGCTGGTTTATTTGTTCCAAGGGGACCCACAATCTAGAGAAGGCAGAGGGTAAATGGTAATCTGGTACTGAGGATTGATTTGATTCTGATGGTCTAACTTTCTCAACCCACATATGGCTTGCTGGTTGGAAGTTTGATCTCTGAGAGTTATTATATCTAGACATATGAGGCTTGTAAGATTCATATCTTATAGAGTTTTTTACCTTGGGAAGAAAACGACTTCTCATGTCCATATCTCTCTCTGTTCGTGGGGTAGAATTTAGATTACTTTCCCACATCTCTGAGCCCGTGTCTAGGCATGTCTCTTGAGGTAAATGATCTAAAGGAAGATTCATTCTGGTTGTGAGCAAGACTCGAAGGAGCAGGTAGGTGATATAGTGAGGCTTCTCTTGAAATCTCAGATGCGTTTCTGGACGAGGCTGGTTCTCTTCCTGCCTCCTTACTGGTAATAGCATTCTCTTTACTTCGCGTTGGTGGCTTCTTTAAATGACAAATATTTTCGCTCATGGTCTAGCATCCAACCGAAAGAGCAATGGTTTCTTAGCTTTTCATAGATGAGGATAGCTTCCACTTCTTCACCATTCTCAAACTATATTATGTTTGATGTAATCAATGATTGTAATCCATTAATGAGTACTCTCACTTTAGCTTCTTTTAATGTGATGTCCACGTCTTGGAAAACCCCAATGTTGCGCGCAATACTGAGAAGAGTGGCTTCAGACCAAAGGTTCAAAGGGATTCCTTGAACATTTATCCAAAAAGAAATGAGTGAGGGGAAGGAATTAGCTGAGGTTGGCTCCCATCTTTGGAGTATAATCATCCAATGCGTAAAGTGGTACGTTCTGTATCCAGCACCTTTTGTATATCATCTTTTGAGGCAAATTGGAATTGAAAGAGCCTTTGGCCCAGATCTGCACCAATTTGAGGGGAGGATACTTTCCAATGTTTAGTAAAAAAACGATATTAATGACCACAACCTTTGGGACCTCGGGTTAGTTAGTCTACCCAATATTGTGAGGATATGTTTCTTCATCAGCTCTGTATTATCAAAGCTGGGGACCTTTATACTTTCGGCTCTCGGTGAGTCGGAAAAGGTATCCACTGCTTTTCCTTTCTTAGTGTATGAAATCCTTCGGCCTATTCGGTTACCTTAAACAACACTTCTTTGTAGGAAAATAGAGGAATATTGGCCGTTGTAGCTGTGTAAGCTTAATAGCACATATCTGTACTTGTGAGTATGAAAGTTCTATTTCGTTGTGATAACAATCGAGATGAAAGTTCCTAGAGTTCAACTTAAGATAAGAAGAGAATTAGAGTGACAAATAAAAAGCCACACACCAAAAGAACATTATTCATACCTTAACATAGTGAGGTAAGAGCTACAAGTACTGGTGGAAGTACTTCTTAACAAGCTGACTTGCAGGCTTCAGAGGAGAAGCTGACCCTCCGGCCAAAAGGCGGGGGTGGAACCGGAGGGGTAACAAGCATGGCAGTTTCAAGTTGGGTATTCTTGCTAAAAGAGGTATGAAATTAGGTAAAATTTTTGAGGGAACTCAAAACATGATATATATGAGAAAGGCAGCTAAAAAGGGAAAAGTTTAAAACTCTCTAGGGAATATCGCTTGGGAGATTTTTCTTCATTTATTGTCACTCACCTTTATATAATTATATTGTTAGTCATTCTGATGATAGAATCTCCAATGACCTAGATACTTTATAAACAAACTATGAATGGTTTGATCTTTTCTCGAAAAGTTATCTATAATATTTAAAACTCTTCTCATATGTCGATCATCCGATTTTTCCAACGACTTAATTTCTCTATGATAGCCGAGCTTTGAATTTAGTAATATGTGATTCTTTTAAACTTAAAATAATTACAATTATCTTTAGATATTTTAAAATGAAGTTCAATAATGTTCATGCAGTTGTAGTATATAGCAGTTGATTCTAATCATAAACATGAACAATGCATCAAAAGCAATCAATAAACATATTCCAGATAAATTTTTTTTGTCAAAAGGAATTCTGATGCATGTCCAGCTCAGCCATACTTCTTGGATTGTTCATATCAGCTCCCGATCTCGATCAAGTCTTTCCACCAGCTCTGCATGATGCGTTCCACATCCAGCTCTGTTGTGTCACTCCTTGAGCTACTTCCTGATTGATACACGATGTACCTCAGCTGCATCTTCAATCTCCCCCTTTTTAGGATTGTGTGTCTCTCAAGCATTTGCATTAAAAATTTGAACACTCCACACAAGAAACAAGTCGTATTCTGAAAAATAGTATTTTTATTAGAATTCTCAAATCACAAATACTTGGTTCATGAACACATAAAAAGAGTTTTAAAAAGTTTCTGCAACCTTAAAAAAAACAACCGAGATGTTAGAGTACTATTACAAAAACCAACGCCCCCATAATCTTAACCTTGCTACTAAGTGAGCCGATCTTCCCAAAAATAAAAAGAAAAGAAATCATAAATCAGCTTCACTCCCCCATAATCCTTGTAGCCAGACTAGCCGCTATCCTCTTCTTCCCCTGCTTGTGAGCACACAATATTAAAAACACACATTTAGTAACTAAAAGATTGACTAGGGAGAACATTCTTTACCTGGCATAACTCAGAGAAGACGTTGAACCTTCTGAAAAGGTTTGAAGAGCCTTAGCAGTGTACTCAACTGCTTCACGAGCTGCACGAAGACTGCAACTTCCAACGGGTACACGGACTGATCCAAGGTTAACAATTTCCTGCATTGTCTGAGCAGTGGACCGAGGAGCTGAGACACTGGAGCTGGTACGACGAGGAGTCTGAGTTCTTGGACTAGCACGAACCAGGGTCAGATCCAAAAACCTTTTTAATCGGGGGAACAATATTAAAATAACCAAGAATTTTTTTTAATCGGGGCACAATACAAAAATAACCAAATTTATTCTTTTGAACCGGGGGCATTTTGTGTTTTTCTCAATAAATTAAGAAGATTTAATCAAAATAACAAAAATTATTAAAGAAAAAAATAAAAGAGTAAGGGGGCACGTGACCCCGTACCCGCTTTACTCCGTCCGCCCCTGGCACAAACCACTTCCTTTTGAGCAGATTTGGACTCTGTTTTGATGAAGGCTTCACTAGACTGAGAATCTTTCTTATAAAAGATTGTAGCTATGATCTTTTCGCCTTTGAGCACATTTGGTTCATGCTGATATTTCGGAAGTCCTGTGATGATCCTTGGAATCAACCAACGAGAGTCACCTTGTATGACAACACCCAGAGACAGAACTTGTTTGAACATCATCTTTCCCACATATTTTCTTATACCGCGTGCAATCTTGTAGATCAGCTTGGCTTTATCTACTGAGAGATGATTCTTGTGCGTGAATGAAATACAATTATAAGCTGACATAACACTCAATGCCGCATAATGAGGAGGAAGACCTGTTGCAGTGTGTTACTTCCAAGTTGTTTTGCTCACTGAAACAAGCAACAATGGTCTCTATACTCTCTGATTCTACTTCAAATTCTGCCTGAACCTCTTCATCACTCAGTTCCTTGAGCCCCAAAACTTTATTGATAGCTGCAGCAGAGAGCTCATATATGTGTTGTAACGCCTCTTTCTCATTATCCGCTGACCGACAATCTGACCGGTCAACAATCAAACAAGAACATGACCAAGTCAAGCCCGAGCAAGTCAAACGAGAAAAGTTCATCACAAGACGAAGCCAGAGACAGATCTGTTTGAGACAAAGGCTCGCACTGACCCATCCTTGACCTCGCTATCCTCACTTCCACAGTACAAAGCTTCGCAACCAGTACTGTTTCCGTGAGTTGTGTCTGTTCGGACTAACCAATATATCAGGGAAGCATGTTCATTACTGAGTAAATAAACGTCTACAAAACGTTTACCGAATTACAAAACAATTTTTGCCATTCAAATACAACATCCAAATTACAATACAAAATGGCACCAAAGCCGAACCAATAAAACACAAAACATCGAATCAAAACCCCACCACAAGCGATCCCGAAACTACACCGAGGACCTCCCGCGTCCGTTGCTGCTAAACCTGAAAAATACAAAAGAGTCTAATGAGCAATCTAACATCACCCAGCAAGACGGCTCTCCACTACGGCTTCTAGTCTATTTAATATCTACAAATCCCCGCCCAAAACCCCCAAAATAACAAACAACAAAGAAAACGGTCGATCGTGCTACCACGACGTGATAAACCCACAACACACAAGCACCTGCCACAAGAAAGAGAAGCGATTAAGGAAACCAGGAGCACTTCGGTACATGCTCTCGATTGGGACTCGATCTATCTATCGCGCAACACGAAAACACGCACACACACGGGCCCTTTACGATCTCGGTAACTTCCATGGGTCTACATAACTACCGACAAGGTAACTAACCCACGAATCCCAGATGTAAACATGAAGTCTCACGACCTAGGACACTGTTCTCAGTCCATCGATACACAATGACTCAGGTACCCCACGGTAACCTAAGTTTCCATGTGATTCAGCCCTAGGACATGATCCCGTATTCTCCGAACCACACACCTACCGATGTCACTCAGTAGGTTAACGCCATAATCGGAATCACCACCCGAAGGCACAAGTTCGATTAGGCAGCTACCCGAGGATCCAATCGGGTCGGAAGTACTGGAACGTATCCAAAAACCTAGACTTGCGGGATCTAACGCACCTTAGAGTCCTAGTACAGAAATGTAAACACGCAGAACGTTGGGACTCTAGCACCAACCATAATAATCAACAACCACAACACAATATCCCGAAAGTCTAACTCACACACACCAACACCTCCACTTTGACTCAGTGCCGTACCGAGTTAGCAAGTACGAACTTAACCGGCCACGTGACCGGATTAAGTATCCACAAGGACTGCACGGCCCAATACCGAGACAGTCTAAACATGCCTGCACAGAAAGCTCAACAACAACAACCACACATCAACACAATCAACCACGCAAGCAAGCCTATTAGGGTTTCTAACATATTTTTATCCATTCTTGTCTGCTACCTTGGATTAGCGGATTTCTAACCCGTAGACGGATCATAACTCATTCTCGTCCGCTACCTTGGATTAGCTAATTGCTAACCCGTAGACGGCTCATAACACACCACTTTTAATTACTCCTTACTCCTTCTCTAAGTATCTTTTTACTAACTCCTCGATCCGTCGGTGAGTTAGTAGCTTACTAAACTCCCGACGTCTCATAATTAATTTAGTTCATTCATTGATTAACCTTTAACCCACTATTAAATCTAATCCCCGATCCCGTTACATAATCTATACGTTCATTTAGGTTTAACTCCATATTTTATTGTCGTCTTAATTCCCGGATATTGATTCGTTCAACATCGTTCTTTAATACATATATATGCATATAAAGTCCTAACCATGCAACGTCTATATGAATGCATCAATCAATATCTCTAACAACCGAGCGGCATACAACGGTTTAATCCTTAATCTTAACGTCCTAGCAAGCATCTCTGAACCCTAACCGGTTTATAGTTAATCAATCCGTTTCAATCATCAATCAATCATTCAAGTTTAAGTACGGGTATGCAAATCCATAATTCTACGGTTTCTCGATTCCCGCTATATATGCAATAAATATTCTACGGATTGAGCCGACTCACAGTGAATTGGCACGGAAAAGCGGATCTGATGCGGTATGAATCCCAAGACCCCGGAACTGAACCCCGAGCACACCGATATAAATCTCGAACACTCCCGAATCACTGAACGGCCGTTGACCGAGCGTTGACCAACTCGGTTTCATGCGTTGACTAGCGTTGACCGCGTTGACCGGCAATGTTGACTGGCGTTGACCGTTGACCACTTCTGACCTTTGACCTATCTTGAACCGGTTGACACAACTCTGAACCGGCTGAACCACCAAACCAAATAATAATTTACCGGTTTAATTAAACCGGATCAATGTCAACCGTTGACCGGGTTGACCAAAGCGTTGAACGGTTAACCTTAACCAATCCAACTCGCCTAACCAACTCAAATCCATCCCATATCAAGTGCTAAGCCACCTCAGATGAACCGACTGAAGATTTGATGGCAGAGGAGCTTCTCCGGCGGTCGGCTCCGGCGTTAACCGGCCGAAATTTGCTTCACCGGTGACTGACGGTGAGATCCAACGACTGATAACACTTCTAGAACCACCAGAAATCTACTGAGAGATGAGAGGAAGCTTGAAACACCAAAGGAAAGAGAGAGAACAAGGAGAACCTCGCCGGCGGTGGTTCTCCGGCGACCTCCGACGACCTCCACCAACGACAAAGGAGGGGTGGCGGTTGTAGAGGAGACTGAGAGGAGTTGAATGGTTCAAGTGGTGAGTGAATTAGGCTTATGGTTGAAGAGTTATAAGATTTCTTGTGTCACAAGTCTTGATGAACATTCAAGAACATGCAAGTGTTGTTGAAGTTTTCTTGAATCTTCAAAGCTTCGTCTGGGTTTCTGATGAATGCAGAGAGAGAAAGAGAGAGGAGAACGAGAGAGAGGCTAGAGAGAGGTTCAGATTGAGTGAAATGGTGAGATGAGTGACAAGATGTTAGATTCTTGCATGCAAAAAGATGCATGAACCAAAGCCATGCAATGACTCAGCAAGAGTGTGGTGGCGCCATCCTCACGAGACACCTGTCTCTCAGGGTGTTTTTCTGAACAAAAACCCTTCCCCAAACCGCCTTAACCAACTCTTAAACCCGTCTTGCCTCGTTGCTTCGATTTGTTCGTTTTCACGTTTAATATTTTAGAAATCCCTTGGATGTTCCCATAAATCTTCAAATCCCCTAAAAATGATTCTCCTTGATTTATATGAATTTATAAACTTTAATAACTTGGTTTTGAGTTCCGTAGCTCCTGTTATGAATTTTTAAAGTTTTCTCGGTTTAGTCGGTTTCCATTCTCGATAAGCCAAAAAACCCATTTTAGCTCTGTTTCTTTCACTTCTGGTCTTGTAAATATTCTCTATGTTAAAAAAAAACAAAAACATTTGGCCAGTCTCGGCTTCCGTCTCAACCTTTGGCAAAATTACCATTTTGCCCCTGGACTTTGGTAAAATTACAATTTTACCCATGTTGACTTTTCTTTTGCCCGTTGACCATATTTTTTGAAACAGGGTGTTACATGTGTCCTCTAAACCATACATCAACTTTCTCAGCATAAGCTTCCAATTTCACACTTGGTAATGCAGCATAGAATTCACATATATGCTCTTTGATATGACCAGCTAAACCAGTCACATTCGACACTAAGTGTCCATCTTTTATTAACCCAAATAACCCCATTCATCCTCGTCATCTATATCTATCAATATTTCATGCAAGATTCCTCTAGTTTTGAACAATTTGTACCTTTCTTGATCCAGAGATTGAGATGACTTGAGCTTCTTGGACATGAATGGCCTTCCATAAGAAGTCTTCACCCGAGATTCCTTTTGCTCTGGAGCTTGTTTCCTATTCCTTTTCTACAATCGCATTTATCTTTCCGATTATTTTCTCACAGAGATCTTGGTAGCAGATTCGTATATGTCAGATTCAGTTGCATGTGCCTTTGGAGACCCGATCTGTGCGGATTTTACTTCCTCAAAGCTCATGATGCTTCAATCAAAGTCGAACTTAGATCACAATCGCCTTTAGGTTTTGTCGATAGTGAACAAGAACAAGAATGACCCTCTTTTCATTTTTCCCGCAAACCTAAAACCATGACTTCCGAATGTCCAATTTTTTTTGTCTTTTACTGAGTCTCTCTGGTTTTGAATCAGACCAGTTCAGCTGAAATTTATTCTTGTACCACTCTTGTTTGCTGAGACAAACCATATTATTTTTTTCACAAGATTCATTAGGGCTGACATTTATCAAGCTTAACTACATCCACAATCAGAGTATGAGACTAATGAGAATATTCACAGATAATGAACTCCACTACACATGAATTTAGTGGCTTTTTGAAATAAATAAACTTGCAGGATTTTTTTTATATAAAATTTTTAACTTATTTTTATTTTTACTTTCAGACACAATGCATGTACTAGAATGTATCCTCAACTCATGTTGATTTATGCATATAGCCATCTAGACTGCAATAGCTAGCTTTCACACTGCCATTCCTTTATCATGCTTTTTCCAGTTTTCAACATTTATCATGTAGGAGAGAACAGTCTTTTCTTTTATCATTCATTTTTTTTCTTCTGTTTTTCCCTTTTTTTCTTGGGTCATTGATTGAGCTAGTTTTATCACTTGACTTCTCAAAAGACTAGCTCAGGACTAATTTCTTTTAGCTTTATGTTCTCTCTTTCTACGAAATTTGTACTAGATTTAGGCAGAACGACATCACATGTAGCTCTTTTCCACTGCATCATGTGACTCCAGACTAAATCTGAGCTTAATACACATCATGAGTCACTGCCTGTATCAGTTCTGCACAGCTTCACAAACCATCACATTTCACAAATACCAAGTGCATTTCTTAGTGTGACAAAACGATTAAAGTCAAGTGGTTTTGTAAAAAAATCAGCATGTTGAGACTCAGTGACAATGTGTTCTATCATTACATGTTTCTCCTCCACTAGCTCACGAATCAAGTGGTGTCTGATGTTAATATGATTGGTTCTGGAATGTTGCACCGGATTCTTCGAAATACTTATGGGCCTTTCCTATCATCCACATTTCTTGTCCAACTAGCATTACAGTATCCTACCAAGCTCTTGTTTGATCCTTTTGAATACCATATACCCAAGTTTACAGATCCATTGACATACCTAATGATACACTTGACTGCCTCCAAGGGTGATTGCTTAGGCTTAGCTTGAAAACGTGCACATGCTCCAACACTGAAGCTTAGATCGGGTCTGCTGGCAGTTAGATAAATAAGACTCCCTATCATTCCTCTATATGTTTTGACATCCACATCTTTACCCTCATCATCTTTTGTCATTTTGACCGTAGTACTCATGGGTGTTTTTGCCTCCTTGCATTGTTCCATCTTGAATCTAGTATGAAGATTCTTGGCATATGTTGCTTGTGATATGAATATCCCATCCTTTGACTGTGTAATCTGAAGTCCTAGGAAATATTTCAATTCACCAACCATGCTCATCTCAAACTCCTTTGTCATGTTTGATACAAAACGTCAACCAGTACTTGCGATGTGCCTGAAAAGATAATATCATCTACATAGATTTGCACCATCAAAATCTCCTTATTCTTCTCTAGTATAAACAATGTTTTGTCTACACTTACTCTGGTGTATCTTTGATCCAATTAAAATCCGGTGAGCCTTTCATACGATGCTCTAGGAGATTGTTTGAGACCATATAGAGCTTTTCTTAGCTTGTATACATGGTTTAGATTCAAGGCATCTTCAAATTCTTTGGACTGTTCCACAAAGACTTCTTCTTGTACAAATCCATTCAGATTCGCACTTTTCACGTCTATTTGATAGACTGTAAAGTAATACAGGCCATTCCAAGGAATAAATGAATTGACTCAAGTCATGAAACTGGAGCAAACGTTTCTTCAAAGTCCACACCTTCGATTTGTGAGTATCTCTGAGCAACCAGTCTATCCTTGTTCCGTACCACAACACCTCCTTCATCAATTTCTTCTTGAAAATCCATTTTGTGCCAACGATGTTTACTTGATCAGGCCTTGGAACTAGCTCCCACACATCATTACGAACAAACTTTTCCAGCTCTTGTTGCATATTGATGATCCATAACTCATCTTCAATAGCCTGCACATGTGTCTTTGGTTCAATTATGGATACAAAGCATGCAAACTTTACCATTTCTATGAAGTTGAGTTGAACTCCTCTAGTCTTTCTTTCTTCTTCTGCTTCACCAATGATATCTGTAGTAGAATGATTCTGGGGAATATGCAGCTCTTTAGTTGGTTTGACTACATCTTGAGTCTGATCTGTAGCTTTCTCATTTCTCTTTGTTTTAAAATTTAGCTGAACTCCTCTAGTTTTCCTCTCTTCTTATGCATCTCCAATGATGTTCGTAGCAAAATTATTTTGAGGAACACGTAACTCTTTCCATAGTTGAGATATAGTCTGAGTCAGATCAGTCTGAGTCAGATCTCTAGCTATTTTATTCCTTCCTGCATTATCTGATTCTCCTTCAGAGTTCACTCCTTCCCACTGAGTAAATGAGTAATCATCAAACTATATTCGCTGACTCCATATTGAGACATGTTCTATTATTGTATACTTTGAATGCAGTACTACTCTATGGGTAACCAAGGAATATCCCTTCATCACTCTTTGAGTCAAACTTCCTAAGATGGTCTTTGTCGTTCAAGATGTAACATTTGCATCCAAACACGTGGAAATAGCTCAGATTAGGCATTTTTCCTTTCCACAGTTCATAAGGTGTTTTTGTAGATCCCTTTCTGACATATACTCTACTGATAATGTAGCTCGTAGTGTTAACTGCATCTGCCCAAAATCTGGTTGGTACATTGTTCTCATGTATCATTGCTCTGGCCATCTCTTGAAGAGTTATGTTCTTCTTTTCCACTACATCATTCTGTTGTAGAGTTCTTGGTGCTGGGAATTGATGAATTATCCAATGATTCTCACAAAACATCCTCATTGTGTCGTTCTGAAATTCCCCTCCATGATCACTTTAGATACGTTTCACACCTTCACATTCATTGATCAGTTGAAGAGCCCAAATCCTGAAGCTGTTAGCTGTATCAGACTTCTCTATGATGAATATGACCCATGTAAACCTCGTGTAGTCATCCACAAGCACCAAGACATACCTCTTACCAGCAAAGATTTCAACATGCATTGGTCCCATTGGGTCCATATGGACTAAGCCTAGATCTGATTTTGACTGAATGTCAGGAACCTTCTTGTGTTGAACCTTGCCTTGATTCCCTTGGTTGCACGGTCCACATACCATCTTGTCACATCCTTTGATCTGTGGGACTCCTCACACAATTTTCTTATTGACCAAAGTAGTCAAATTTCAGACATTCATATGTCACAACTTTTGATGCCACAGGTTTAGCTCATCCTTTGCACTATAACACTTTATTATGTCTCTCCACATGTAACAATTGTTGCCTGTCCTTACTCCTAGAATAACCACATCTCAACACTCATTAAGTGATTTACATTCAGTTCGCGTGAACATAATTTTCAATCCTTCATCGCATAGCTGACTCACACTGATGAGATTTTCCTTGAGTCCTTACACCAAATAAACATTCATCAGTTTTGAAACTTCAGTTTCACTATGTTGTCCTTTACCTAGAATATTTCCATGTCCTTCATCTCCAAAGGTAACTTTTCCTCCTTTGATTATCTTGACATTTTGTAGATTGTTCTTATCACCTGTCATGTGTCTAGAACACCCACTATCAAAGTACCATGGAGTTGTTTCTTTTAGACTGTTTGAAACAAAGGCCATGTTGCATCTGAAACCAAGACCAGTTCTTGTTCCCGTAGGTGTGGTCCTTGCAGTTTGATGTAGATCATACGTTTTTACCCATATTTGTTTCATAAAACCATTACAGAAGTACGTTACTTGTCTCCTTAACCAGCTAACTTTTTCCTTCAACCTTCGATAGTAGGCCTTGATGTGTCCCATGTCTCCACAGAACCAACATCCATATGTTCATGTTTTGCTCATGCTTGAATTCTTGAAGTCCTGATAGGCAAACCCTCCTGAAAAAAGTTGATGGTTTCTGCTTCCTCCATCCTCCTTCATGTGTATCCGAGACCTCTATACCCTTTTTCAGTTAGCCCAACACTCAGTATCTTGTCAAGCTGCGCATGTGAACCTTTTTGTAATGATGTGCCGGTTCTGACTGCAACCGTGCAAATGTTTCTCGTTCAGCTTTCAACTCATGTTCCATCTTATCAGCTTTTATGGCAAGATTCATCTTTGTTTAGTTAGGGTCAGACTCTCATGACTTATCTTCTTTTATGCCATGATTTCTAGGTTTATGGACTCAATGATTGCTTCAAGACGCAGATTTTCCTTGACTATCTCCATATTTTTCTTCCCTATCTTGATTAGAGTGTCTCTAACCTCATCTAAGTCCAAATATGGTTCTGATTCAGAGTCTTTTTCATATTCCTCTCCTTCAGACTCATTGATACCAACGAATGCCACAAAGTTGTTAATATCCTCCTCAATTTCATTACTCTCATCTTTAGTCTCTTCTTCTTCTGCAGGTAAGGATTTTTCTTTTCCCCTCTTTTGATCATTAACACATTCAAGCTGTGTATGTCCTATACCTTGACAACCAAAGCACTTTATCCCCCTTCTCTTTACCGTAGGACATTCAGTTATGTAGTGACCAAAATCTTTTCATTCGTGACATTTAATCTCTGCACACTTGGCTGATTTGTCTCCTTCTGTTTGCTTCTTGTAAGTATTTAGTTTCTTCTGGGCAAATCCTTGTCCTTGCTCAGTCCTTAAGCCCGATCAAACCTCCTGACAAGCAAGCTTAATGGATCATCTTCACTGATCGTATGCTTATTTGATTCACTAAATTCCAAAGCCAAGCTTCGTGGCTTCTTTATGCCTTATATTTCCAGTTTATGAGCCTGTAGCGTGCCTACAACTTCTCCAAAAGTAAGTTCATCAGTGTTTTGAGACACACTTAATGCTGATTTGTACGGCATGTACTTGGCTGAGAGACACCTCAGAAATTTCTTAACAAGTTTCTTCTCCTTGTACTCTTTCCCAAGAGTTGCAGCTTCCTGAGACAGTGAACTAAGTTTAGCACTGAAATCTGCAATAAACTCATGCTCATCCATCTTCAGATTTTCAAACCGTGAGGCTAGAAGATATTTTCTTGAGTTTTGGACCTTCTGAATTCCTTCAAAATGTGCATGTAGGATATCTCATGCATCCTTAACAATATCACACATTTGAATCATCTCGAACGTCTTCTTTGAGACACTGCATTAAATAACCCTTAGAGCCTTGGAGTTATATTTGGATCTCTTTACCTCTTCCTCTGTCCAAGTCTATTCTTGTTTGGACGTCTTTCACCCTTCTCATCCTTGATTGTAGGCTCTTCCCATGTTTCCATGATTGACTTCCATGCAAGCGGATTGATCCCTCTTATTTTAAACCTCATCCTTGATTTCCAAAAGTCATATTTTCATGCATCAAGGATGATTCTTGTGCTGTTTAAGAGTTCTTGATAGCCTTTCATCTTCTTCCACATGATCTCAAACAAATTCAAGCTACGAGTGGTAGCTCTGATACCAAATGAAAATGTAAGACTATATGTTTTCAATAACTAAGCAAATAACTCAAAGCTCTTTCTGAAAACTTGCTTTATTAGATCGATCTTACTGTGATCTTACAAGAAACACCTAAATCAAAATCTAACCTCCCAAGTTCAATGATCTATATCTAATCACTTGAACTCTCACAAATTCTCTCAATTATTCGCTCAACCTAATACACGACTTGTGCTAACCTATTTATACTCAATAAGTCGGCTAACACCTTTAGCCAAAACCCTCTAAAAAACATTATCTTCCTATAGATAAACATGAGAATCCTAACTTCCCTAAAATTTAGGATCCTCTATAATCTTTACAAAATATTGCTTTAATCCACTCAAAGATGCATGTACAGCTCAACCATACTTCTTGGATTGTCCACATCAGTTCCAGATCTCAATCAAGTCTTTTCACCAACTCCCCATGATGTGTTCCACATCCAGCTCGCTTATCTTACTTCTTGAGCTACTTCCTGAGCTACTTTATGACTGATACACGATGTACCTTAGCTGCATCTTCAGTGTAGTCTTTTAAAATCTTTTATACACCCCCCTTGTTCACAATTCGAGTAAACATACTCTGGACCCACAATACTCCCTCTGTTATAATGGATTTTTTTTTTCCAGTTTTTTTCAGACATATTAATGTTCTAAATGATAACCGTTGATTGAATGGTATGGATCGGTACAGATTAAACGAACAACACTATATAGTATAATTTAAATACAATTTAGAGAGAAAACACATATTGCTGTAACCGCGGATTGAATGGTGTGGATCGGTATGGATTAAAGGGATTATGTAGTACGATTTAAGTACAATTTTAAAGAAAAAACACATACTGAATAATATAGTGAATGAAAACATAAAATTAACCGCGGGACACACTAAAAACACTAAACATTCAAACCCTAAGAATTTTTTTTTGCAATGACATGTGTTACCCTTTTCTTAGTCATAAAAATTTTCTTCTTATTTATTTATTATTACACGTATATAGAAAATGCATTAAAACATATTGTACATTTTCTCATATTGAAGATCCTCTATTTCCAAATTCAATTTGGCCTCAACATTCATCATGACTGTCACTAACAATGTCTACATGTAGATAAGTGAATTTTAAACAAAATTTAAGTTTGAAATCAAAACTAAAATTGATCCAAAATATTAAATTTTGTTTAATGCCAAAAGTCCAAAATTATGTTTTTTTTTCAAATACACATATATATGTATATTCTGAATAGATGAACGAGTGTACGACAATCTTTTATCAATAGCATTTTCTCATAATATTGGTCTAAACATATTTATTATAAGTTATGAGAGAGAGTTGTCTTTTGATTTCAATAAAACCAACATTTTTTCCTGAAGATCTTTCAGGCAATCATAGCATGATGGAATGGAAGTTTCTTCATCAATAGTAACAGGTAATTTTTTGTTTTTCATAATTTGTATTTGGTACATCTTAATCTATTTCTTATATATTTTATATGTTAACTATATATAATTTATACGTTAATAAAGACATGAATGGCAAAATGCACGGACAGCTACCCATGAACTCTGAAAAAGATCGTGACAGGTCCAATAATACGACACGATCAATGTTTCTTTAAACATCACTAACACTTAATTAATACTCTATCTGTTCCTAATTGAATGATGTTTTAGGATTTTCACACATATTGAAAAGACAAATTAAAACATGTTCATAAATGCATCATTTTTTTTGTTATTTACAATTTTCTATAATTTTAAACCAATAACAATTTAATAAATTTTATTATCTCTCTTGAAGTTTACAATTCATCATCATTAATGGATAAAATATGCATAAAAACATAAAACATCAATCTTTATGAAATAAAAATAAAATCTAGAAAATCAATCTTTTAGGAACGGAGGGAGTATGTTTTTTTGGCTTTATAGGCATTTATTTACGTTTCGACTTGTCGACTAAAGTATATAGAGTTATTTATACAGAAAAATCGACGAAGTAATATTCTATCATTAGTGTCTCGTACGTCATAATCCGAAAGAGAGATGTCTTGCGGCTAATTCGAAATACAAAAGTTCCACAATTACATGAAAGTATTCGCGGTCTACAGATAGTACAACAGATTAATTCTCTTATATTTTGGATTTAGACTATAATTACAAAGATTTATTTTTTTTAACTAGAATTTACAAAAATTGATCTGGATATGTTAAAATTTATTGTTCTAAGATCCATAACTTCTATGATAATTAAAAAAAAATCACAATTATATTGAAGATGTACATGTTGTAGATTGAAAGACTTGATAATATTATTAATGTGAATGTATAAGAATATAATATACTGCTGATACAGAGGAAGCTTAGATATAAACAAATGACTCTCTAGTTCCTAAACATATATATCGTATATCTTCTATACGCCCCCTCAAAATGCAGGGAGGTTTGTCACTCCAATCTTGGAGCATGCCAGGAGAAAGCTTGTATGAGGTAAAGGCTTCGTTAAAGCGTTTACTAGTTGGTCCTTTGCAGAGACATGAGAGACTCGCAAGATGCCCAACTGAATTTATCCACGAATGTAGTGATAGTCTAGCGCCAAATGTTTCATACGAGAGTGGAAAACAGGGTTTGCACTGAGATAGGTGGCTCCGACACTGTCACAATAGATAACAAGAGCAGTTGGCAAGGCTATGCGAAGTTCTGAAAGCAAGTTGCAATTCCATAGAATCTCTGATGCCGCATTCGCAATGCCTTTATACTCTGCCTCTGTGGAGGATCTTGCAACTCCTTTTTGTTTCTTGGAAGACCATGAAATAGCTTGTTTTCCACTGTAAATCAGATATGCATTTCTCGAGATATAGTCGTCCGAGTCGCCAGCCCAATCTGCATCCATGAAAGCATGTAGCTGAATTGGATTATTTGTTTGCAGAAAGATACCTTGTGTCATGGTGCCTGTTAGGTAGCGTAGAACGCGCTTTGCTGCCAGCCAGTGTTCAGTCGTCGGTTTGTGCATAAACTGCGAAAGTCGATTCACTGCGAAAGAGATGCCTGGTCGAGTACGCTGAAGATATTGTAAGCTACCAACCACCATTATGTATTCGGAAGCATCGTCAATATCAGATTCAATGAACATCGATAGTTTTGGTGATGCTGACATTGGAGTAGAAACCGGTTTCACACTAGTCATGTTCGTCTTCAGGAGTAGATCAAGTATATATTTATGCTGCATCAGGTGCATCCCAGCCTTTTTTCTCGTTACTTCGATGCCTAGGAAATAACTGATGTCGCCTTGATCCTTTAGCGAGAATCTTGTACCCAAACTCGCAATCATACCCACAATCGCATCACTGTTATTGCCAGTGACAAGAATGTCATCAACGTACACAAGAATGTACATCAGAATGGAGCCATTAGCATAGACAAAGAGTGACGCATCCGCATAACTGTTCAGAAATCCTGTTGCAAGCAGGAAATTTTTGAGTTCCAAGTACCAGGCGTTTCAGGCCGTAAATTGCTTTGTTGAGACGGCACACGTGGTTGCGGCATCAACAAATACGGGAGGTTGCTCCATAAATACTTTCTCTTTGAGCGTTCCTTGAAGAAAGGCTTGATTCACATCAAGCTGTCAAACTGACCATGAATTCGTAGTAGCATATCCAAGTACCAGCCTTATAGTGACCGCCTTGATCACCAGACCGAACGTTTCCTTGTAATCAAGACCGTATTGTTGATGAAACCCTTTTTCTACAAGACGTGCTTTGTACTTGTCTAGCTCACCAGTCGGAAGGATCTTGGTTTTAAAAATCCAGCGGCAGCCAATAACATTTTGTGACGGTTCTAGAGGTACAAGATCCCATGTGTGCTTTTCGATTTGTCCATCATATTCCGTAGACATTGCTTTTCGCCAATGCTCATGCTTAAATGCTTGAGTGTACGTTGCTGGCTCAGGTTCATAAGAGAGTTTAAGTGCGGCATGGAGGATGAATTTTTATGGGTTTTGAGATCTGATTTTTGGCTCTAGTTCTCATTTTATGGTCATTTTGTGGTGGAGCTACTTGTGACGACTGTGGTTGTGAAGTCACAGTGATTGGTAAAACAGGTTTACGACCAGTGGGTTTTTAGGAAGTAGTTATAGGGTCATTTGTGGCTTGGTTAGGGAGAACTTGGTCTTGACCAGTGGGTCTTTCATTGGTGATCGTGGGTTGGTCAGATTGGGTGTGGGTATTTGGTATTTCGTTTTGGCTAGTGAGCCTTTGTGGGGGATTAGTAGTAACAAAGATGTCAGAAGGTAATACCTGTGCATTTGTAGAGGCCAACTGTTGAAGACTGGTACTGAGCATTGGTGGCTGATGACCTGAGTGCGCAAGGTGAAGACTCGAGCTTGGGGGCGCTTGGGGCAGAACCATTGGTGATGTAGTGATCGGTATTGTTGTTACAGTAGGCATGGATGCTGGAGTTGGTGATTCTATAACAGATATGGAACAGGCAGATTGTTGCTTGATGGAAACACAACCTCATCGAATTGAACATGACGCGATGTGAACACTCGTTCAGTAGGGATATCAAGGCATAAGTATGCACTTTCTGTGAGTGAATAACCAACAAACACACACCTCTTGGAGCGATCTTCCAGCTTGTGTAAAGTATAGGGACGCAGCCAAGGGAAGCATAAGCATCCAAACACTCGCAGCTTTTCATAGTTTGGACAAACACCAAAGAACTTGTTGTATGGAGATTGATTACCTAAGACCAGTGTTGGTAATCGGTTTATCAAATACACAGCGGTGTGAAAGGCATATGTCCAGTACTCTTTAGGCATTGACGCAGTGGAGAGAAGTGTAAGGCATGTTTCAACTATGTGGCAATGCTTCCTCTCGGAGACACCATTATGTTCTGGAGTATGTGGTGGTGTCGTAAGGTGTGAGATACCATGTTCTTAAAGGAAGCTCCGTAAAGCAACACATTCACCACCATTATCAGAATACAATGTCTGAATTTTTAGTTGAAAATGGTTTTCGACCAAAGCTTTGAAAGCAACAAAAAATTCTTTGACCTGAGATTTTTGCTTGAGAAGATAAAACCAAGTGTAGCGTGTGAAGTGATCAACAAAAATGAGATAGTATTTGTTATGATCAATAGAAAGAGTAGGGGATGTCCATACATCAGTAAAAAGGTATTGTAAAGGACGTGTAGAAACAATGGTCGTATGATGAAAAGGAATTTTATGACTTTTATTGATTTTACAATCCGAACAAAGCATAGTTTTTGAATTCATGTAAAGAAAATTCGAAAGCATTGATTGTAATAATGGTGGTGAAGGGTGACCGAGCCTTGAATGCCATGAAGCAACCGTAGTTTTTGGGCTTGGAGACGCAAACAACGCACGAGCGTGAGAGGTAGGCATCGGCCATTCATACAATTCATCCTTGGTTTTGCCTTGAAGTAGAAGCGCCCCCGTGCTGAGATCCTTCACCTGGAAATGTGCAGGGAAAAATTCAACTGACACTTGATTAGTGTTGCACAATCGATAGACATATATAAGATTTTATGAATATTAGGAACATAAAGCACTCGATGTAAAGCCAGTTCTTTGGATTGAGAGGGTAAGAAGGTGGAACCCGTGTGTGATATGGTCAGAGGCGAGCCATATCCAATGATAACATCATCACCTCCATTGTATGGTTGATGAAGAGAAAGGTTTGCAAGGTCATTGGTGATGTGATGAGTCGCTCCACTGTCGAGTAGCCAATTGTTTGGACTGTAGGATGACGCAACAGCAACGTTGTCCCGTGGTTGCCATGGCGTGAATGGTGTGGCCTGACTGAAGCTGCAAGTTGGCCCGTGGTTGCCATGGCGTGAATGATGACGCAACAGCAACGTTGGCCCGTGGTTGCCATGGCGTGCAACGTTGGCCCGTAGTTGGGGACAATGGCGAACACTGTGACCATGAACACTGCAAGTCTGACACTTCCCGAAATACAGTTTGGATTGACGAAAGTCAAGGTGAGGAGAGGCTTGGGTGTGATTGTTCTGCCACGACCGATTGGATTTCTTTTTGTAGTGCTTCTGTTGTGATGTGTTGTTGTTCCGATTGAAGGCAACATTCATAGAAGCAGGTACAGAGAGTGTCGTGGTTGCAGCCATGGCTAATAACTTGCTTTCATGATTAATAAGTTTTTCATGAAGCTCAGTTATGGTTGGAGCAGTGTCACGGCTTTCCACTTTATCAACAATGGTCTTGTAATCTTCTGGTAAACCGCTTAGAACTGCTTCAATTTGGTCTTCCAAATCCATAGGCTTCCCAATGATGGCAAGCTGGTCGACTCGGTGATGAATCCTTGAACATATTCACCAACTGACTTGGTGCCTTTGTTCCAATTTTTGAGTTGCGCCTTCAACTGATTGATGTGGCTTCTCGTTGGTTTAGCATACGTCGATGCTAGATTAGTCCAGATCTCGGCAGAGTTGATTGCTCTTGAGACAATCGGTTGAATCGTGGCTGAGATTGCACCGAGAAGCACACTGAAGATGAGACGATCCTGCCTCTTCCACACCGCATAGGCTGGATTAGGAGAGACGAGATCATTGACAATGATTGTTGGCAGAGGCATAGGGACGGTTCCATCAAGATACCCTGCAAGGTCGTAGCCATCGACGAGAGCATGAAACTGCAGGCTCCACATTAGGTAGTTGGTTACCGCGAGTTTGGTGACGTTGGATGTATTGATGTTGTAAATAGCTTGGTTGTGAACATGAATCAAGTCGACATTGTTGTTGTTCTGCTGGTTCGCCATTGATGACGTGAGGAAGAGGGTGACGGCAGCGAGAAAAAATGTGTGTTTATTTTAGGTCTTTATGGTATCGACGGCTCTGATACCATGTATAGTGAAAGACTTGATAATATTATTAATGTGAATGTACAAGAATATACACTGATGATACATGTAAACAAATGACTGTATAATCCCTAAACATATATATCGTATATCTTCTATACATGTAAATATTATAGTTCTCTAATCAATAATAAATTGTAAAAGGTTTTTTTCTTGGTATTAAAAATTGTAACATGTTCACTCCATTAATATATAATTTTCAACAATAAATTAATTCATATAAAATAAGTTTCATGCCAATAATAATATTTGACTACTAGTATTTTATTCGCACCGAGCGGAGATGTTTTTAATTACAAATCTAACTTTATATTGCATATTTTAAAAATTCAATTGTTTTGTGTAGATTTTTAAAATTTTAAATGTTATGGTGTATATATTGTTGAGCTTTAACGTTTTTTTTCTTTTGTATTTATTTGTTCTTCTTGTTTTTTTGTTTCAATTACTTTACAATTTTTTAATCAATTTTAAAATATTATAAATTTATTATATTGGTTTTAGGTTTAATTTTAAATATTTAAATACTATGTGTTAGATATTTATTTTGGTTTTTATTGTTTTTTTCTTTGGATTTCATTTTTTTTTGTTTTGAGTATTTTTGAAATATTTTTTGAATTTAAGTTTTAGATAACTGAGTTTATTTTACCAAATCAAACTATACTGTAGGATTTTATTTATTTATTCTAGAACTAATTTTTTATCTGCATTATTATGTGGGATTATACCAAGTAATATATTTTACCTGAAAATAAATAAATAAAAATTAAATACAAATATTTTTATATTTAAAATTTTATATTTTTGAAATGAAATTTAAATTTTTACCAATTTAATTTAATTAGATATTCATCATCTTTGATTTGGTTTTAATTTTAAATTTTAAATACAATGCATTACACATTTTTTTACTTTGGATTTCATTGTTTTTTGTTTCAACTGTTTTTAAAATATTCTGAATTTAAGTTTTAATCAATTGAGTTTCTTCTACTATTTAAAATTAAAATTTTAGACTATATTTTAATTAGAAATATTTTAATAAATTATTATATATAATTATGTTTATTTATTGTATAATTAATTTTCTTGAATACCAATTTTTGTGTTTAGTTTTTTTATAAATAATGTATATTTATAAGTTTCAACGTTTAGGATATGAAACGAGTTTATTCTTCATAATATATTACAAAGTTTTAATATGTTCGGACCATGATAATTTTAATTGATTTTTTTGTTTTATATTTTTACTTTTTATGAAAACTATAATTCTGACAATCTATATATTAAACTTATCATCCAGTAGGTTTTTATAATATTTTTATAATTAAATGTATTGATTAGTCATTTTAATCCATTTGGAAATTGGGTAAACATTTTATATTTTTAGATGAAACAAATTGTAAAAAATCTTAATTATAAAAACATCACATATTTTACTATATGATTGAATAATATATATTTGAATTATTTTTAATATTTTAATTTTATAGGTAAAATATATCAATTTAAATTTAATATTTTCATTTTTAAATTAAAATTTGAATACTACAAATTATTATTTTATTACTCTTACATTTGAATTTTTCAGTTTTCTAGTTGAAATATATTAAAAATATATTTATTTATGTTAACTTATGTATATATTTTACTAATCTTTAATTATTTATATTAATAACTGATGTATTAAATTATTAAATTATATATATCATTCGATTTAATATTTTGTATAAAAATATATTTTTGATGTCGAAATCCAAAACTATTAAATATATTATATATTGTACAATTTGATATAACACAATATTTGATAGTCTAAACTCAAAATTTACACAAAACATAGTATTTGATCAAAATAGCAAAAAAGAGAAAAATTAACCAAAATAGCATTTATTTAAGGGGGTAAAAACTAAATTAACCTTGAACACTAAATACAAAACCCTAAACTCTAAATCTTAAATATTAAACCATAAACTCTAAACATTAATCCCTAAATTAATTTTAATTTTTCTAAATTAATATCATCGGAAAGTCATAGGAAAAAAAAAAAAAACGCTCTCTTTCGGCGATGGAAAAGGGGATCTAGGGTTTGAAGATTCTACATGCGATTGGGGATTAAGGACGCGATTTATACTGGGATTGGAGATGAGGAATCGGCTAATGATATTCAGCAACTAGGGAGTCGAGATACGATTTGGGAAAAAATGGGTGTTGCGGAATCAGGCGAGGATATGGTATTGATGTGGCCATCCCGATGTTGGGATACTAATCAAAGGGGATTCATAGAAGATTCAACAAGAGGAAAAGGATTTCGATTTGGGTATGCTCGATACAAAAGATTTAATGGGGATTCAAATAAGGTATATGGGAGTCTCATGGATTCTGCGCATACCAAGAAACCTTCTTTACGGCGTAAAGTTGGGGAGGAGAAGAAGCAATTCGATATGGAAATTATGGGAATATGGATATCATCCTTTCGAAAAATAACAAAGGTAACAAGGGATTTTTTCACAATTAAATTTCTTGATTGTGGGGTGGAGATATGGAATTTTCTCATTCTGCCTTGGATCTGTGTTAATACGTTTGATACTGGCTGCACCAGATTTTGGAAACTCCGAGATTTGGAATATTTGAGGAAGTTATTACGGGAAGCAGAGATTGGGGAAATAGAGTGGGATGGTGACGACTATAAAGTACAGGGTCAGGCCAGAGGAATAATCACTTCAAACTTTTTCATTCTCAAGAAAATAACTTCTCTAATTGCAAAGAAGATGACACAGAGCAGAGCAGTGCTTTCGAAGAGTGAAGGAAAGAGGATTGCAACAATGACCCATAGACTGAAGATCTCGGTCCCTCGGTTTGATAATACCGAGTTGATCAAGGGGTACTCGAAGACGTTAATTGGGAGATGTATGAATCCAAGGAAGCAGGAGACAAAACATCTGGTGGTTCTGTTCCCTCGGATTTGGAACAAGGAAGAAAAGATTGCGGGTGCTGATTTGGGTCTTGGAAGGTTTCAGTTCGACTTTGATGATGAGAAAGATCTTGCGGAGGTTCTGAGCTTGGGACCGTTTCACTTTGACTCCTGGATGGTGTCTTTAGTGAAGTGGGAGCCGGTGATGGAGCCAAATTATCCCTCGGCTATAACTTTCTGGGTCAAGGTCATGGGTGTGCCTCTACACTTTTGGGCGGATGAGACGTTTATGAGCATCGGTGATGGTATTGGCAAGGCTGAGGTGGTGGATCTTAACAATGGAAGGGTCCGGGTAGTGATGGATGGCTTCAAACCTTTAGTCTTTGAATCAATGGTGGATTTTGGTGAAGGAGAAGAGATTCTGGTACAACTAAGGTATGAAAAGCTGCACGGATATTGTCGTCTCTGTTGCAGTATGTGTCATGAGACGGATTTGTGTCCAACAAATGAGGAGGAGAGGCAGAGAGACGGCAGTGCAAGGAGAAGGGATGATCCGGAACCAAAGGAGCCAGCGGATGGTTCTGGTGGCTTTAGTTATAAAGGAGCGGTTGTTATGGGGAAGAAGGACAACAACAAAGATGTGAGGAAGGATCATGGCACACATGGAGAATCATCAAGCACTGATAAGGGTCGGTCAAAGGGAGCCGATGTCAAGGAAAAAGATAGATCTGGGTCAGTAAGGCGGGAAACGAGATACGAATCTTCACGGTATGGCCGTGCGTATGGTGAGGGTTCATCAAGGGGATATAAAGGCCATTCTCCCAGGGGAAAACAGTATAGATCAAAGACGTACTACAAAGTCAAGGAAGATGTGAAGGTTTCCCAGGAAGCGGTGATTCTAAATGAGCAGGAAAAAGCTGTCCTGGAGGCCTTTCGGGCAAGTCTGAATGCACAGCAAGAAAAGGGGAACGATCATCACCTGGATCAAAACAAGGCGAGGAGGACAGAAGGAAAGAGTGGTGCGAGGAAAGGGCTTAAGTTTTCGGAGGACTCTCTGGTGAATACAAATGGTGGAGGTTTGATTCTGAGGGATCAGCATGCGCAGGTTGAAGAGGGAGAGGTAGATGTGGGACTGGAGGGGTTTGACATGGAGGAATATCAGTCAATGGATGTGGGAAAGGAGCTACAGAATATTGGGAATATTGATGACCTTATGGAGCTTCTGGAGCCCTCAGGAAATGAGGTAGATGGTTTTAAAAATGTTGAGGATGGTGAAGTGATGGCACAGAATAAGGAGGGTAATGAATCAGGGATTGAGGATGAGAACCAGATTGATGACTCTTTGGCTGGGCCAGATGATGAGGAAGGTGCAGGAAAACAGGAAGAGACGGTGGATGGGAATGTACACATGGGTGCGGATGGCGGAAAAGCAGGAGATATGAAGAAGCAGCAAGGTAAGAAGAAGGCGGGTACGGGTGCTTCAATGCCAGTGGGGCGTACAAAGAAGAGACTGATCCAGACCCTTGCTTCTCCGAGGAAGAAGATCATCCCTAGGATACCAGGAGTTGCTGAGAAGGAAGCAGGGGCAGGGGAGAGTAGGAACCCACTGCGCAAGCAAGACAATGGAAAGGCTTCGGACGTGTAAGCTTAGCCATGTCAAGGATCAGTTTTAAAGAGTTTTTGTTATGAGTTCAATAAGCCATCATATGTTAGTCATGAGAAGGCATTTGATTTTTGTTTTGCATTATTATGTTTTGGTCTTGTATGCGGTTGTACCGCTTGGTATCTGTCAACATTGGCAGCTTAATGAAGTGGTTATCTTTTTATGGTGTTTGTGTGGAAAGATTGATATGGGACTGGAGAATGTTACTTTAAGGGAATGTATGTCATATATGATTATCAGCAGGATCTTGGACCTGAGAAAAGAGTCAAGGAACACACTCTCGGCTCACAAAACTATGGGATCGAGGGTGGCAGGAGCGTATTATACAGTGGTCAGGAAAATATGGAAATTGATATATGGGTATGGCGTCATAAGGAATGATCGGATTGCAACGGCTTATTGGCTCAATACTCAGGATAAACAAGGGCACTACGTTGCTTACATAAGATGGTGGAATTATTACATTGCGGCAAGGGATCTAAGGAAAAGAGAAGTCCATCGTTATATGGTGGTGATAAAACAAAACTGCTACTTTTCAGCTTGTAAGAAACTGAGAGTACATGCATTTGAGTTCTGGCTTCATAAAAAGAAGCAACAACGGTGGTGGCAAAACCACGAGGATAAAGTATCCAGATTTATGATGGCAAAAGATAGGGTCCAAAGTGAATATATAGAGTTTACGAGGTCAGTGGAACATCAGGACCTGTATGTGATATTTATTATATATCAATACGAACTAGGTTTTTCAAACAAAAAGAAGTAATATGAGGATTATTAGTTGGAATTGTCAAGGTCTTGGGAGCAAATGGACAATTCGATATCTTCGGGAAATATGGTACAAATATAAGCCGGATTTTCTTTTCTTATCTGAGACAAAGCAAGATTTAGCATTTACGCATGGATTCAAAGGACATTTCGGTTACGATATGATGCATACGGTTGAACCTAGAGGATCAAGTGGAGGCTTGGCGCTATATTATAATCATACAGAAAACGTGGATATCATTTTCTCAAGTAATAGAATGATTGATATTGAGGCAGATATGGAAGGCAAGAGAGTGGCTATCTCCTTTGTCTATGGAGACCCAGTTCAAAAGTTGAGAGATCAAGTTTGGGAACGACTTACCCGATTTGGTACTACCAGGGATATTCCTTGGTTCATCATTGGAGATCTAAATGAAATCACAGGAAATCATGAAAAACAAGGAGGGAGCTTAAGGCATGCCTCAACTTTTTTATCATTTAACAATATGATCCGGGATTGTGGTATGATTGAGTTTCCCCACCTGGGAGACTCACTTTCTTGGAGAGGGCGCAGAGGGAAACAATTAGTAAGATGCAAGCTCGATAGGGCATTAGCTAATGAGGATTGGCACATGTTGTTTCCATTTTCATTTGTGGAATATCTAGGAATGATAGGTTCAGATCACCGACCATTAGTTGCAACGATTGAGGCATCGAAGAAAAAGAGGAGAAGCCAATTCCACTTCGATAAAAGATGGATAGGAAAAGAAGGAATAATGAACGTAATTAAAAATGGCTGGGAAGATAAAAACGATAATAGGGGAAATGATTTTTTCTCTAAGATTGGACGATGTAGGCACGAAATTTCAAAGTGGAGGAAAACTCAACAACCATATGGTAAAGAGAAAATTATGGAGCTACAAAGTGAGCTAGATATGGCGCAAAAAGATGATCACAAAACACAAGAGGAGGTATGGGAAATCTCCAATAGACTAAAGGAGGCATATAAGGATGAGGAATTTTATTGGCAACAGAAAAGCCGAACAAGATGGCATATATCGGGGGATAGATATACAAAGTTTTTTTTCGCATTGACAAAACAAAGAAGAGCACGAAATAGGATAGTGGGGCTCCACAACTCAGAGGGTGAGTGGGTAACGAAGGATACGGATATAGAAGGGGTGGCAGTAGATTATTTTACGAAAATTTTTGAAACAACATCCCCAACAGACTTCGACAACTTTCTAATGGAGGTCCCAAGGTCGATAACGGATATCATGAATAGCAAACTCATGGCACCTGCATCGGAAGAGGAGATAAGGGCAGCCTTATTTATGATGCATCCGGAAAAAGCTCCAGGACCTGATGGGATGACGGCTTTATTCTATCAACAATCTTGGAATATCGTCAAAAAGGATTTGACCCAATTGGTGAATGATTTTTTAACAAGTGGAGAATTTGATAAAAGATTAAATGCCACAAACATTTGTCTGATCCCTAAAACGGATCGACCAACTAGGATGACGGAGCTACGACCAATTAGTCTCTGTAATGTGGGGTATAAAATAATTTCAAAGGTGATATGTCAGAGACTAAAGGTTTTGCTGCCTAATCTCATCTCAGAGACACAATCTGCATTTGTGGCAGGGAGACTGATTTCGGACAACATATTAATAGCACAGGAGATGTTCCATGGACTAAGAACAAATCCGGCATGTAAAGGCAAATTTATGGCAATCAAGACGGATATGAGTAAGGCTTATGACAGGATAGAATGGAGGTTTTTGGAAAAAGTCCTAGAAAAGATGGGTTTTGCCGACCAATGGATACAACGGGTAATGCGGTGTATTACTACAGTCCAATATAAAGTTTTAATTAATGGCCAACCGCAGGGACACATTATTCCAGAGAGAGGGTTAAGACAGGGGGATCCGCTTTCTCCATACTTATTCATATTGTGCACAGAGGCCCTTATTGCAAATATAAAGTCTGCGGAAAAAATGAAGAAATTAACAGGGTTAAAGGTGGCAAGGAAAAGTCCAGCTATCTCTCACCTTCTCTTTGCGGATGATAGTTTATTCTTCTGTAAGGCTACAAAAGAGGAATGTCAGACGATTCTAAGGATTCTCAAAGATTATGAGGGGGTATCAGGTCAACAGATAAATTTTGATAAGTCATCAATACAATTTGGATACAAAGTGGAGGAAACAATAAGGGCTGAGTTGACAAACATACTGGGAATCACAACTTTGGGAGGAATGGGAACATATCTTGGAATCCCGGAAAGTCTAGGTGGAGCAAAGACGCAGGTATTCAGCTTCGTTCAGGACCGGCTCCATGGAAGAGTAAATGGATGGACAACTAAATACCTGTCCCGTGGGGGAAAGGAGGTGGTGATTAAATCAGTGGCCACAGCACTTCCAAACCACGTGATGTCATGTTTCAGATTACCAAAGACGGTAACAACAAAATTAACAAGTGTGGTATCTCATTTCTGGTGGAGCACCGGAGGGGGAAATAAAGGAATGCATTGGATGGCATGGGATAAGTTGTGCCAGGATAAAGATAATGGAGGGATTGGATTCCAGGCTTTTAATGATACAAATACAGCTTTCTTAGCCAAGCAACTCTGGAGGTTGATAGACAAACCCAATCTTCTCTTTTCAAAGGTCTTTAAAGGACGATATTTCAGGAACACGGATCCACTAGATCCAATACGATCATACTCACCGTCCTATGGGTGGAGGAGTATAATCTCAGCTAGATCTCTGGTTAATAAAGGACTAATTAAAAGGATTGGTTCAGGAACATCCATCTCAATATGGAATGATCCCTGGATTCCCTCCTATCGCCCGAGACCAGCAACCCGTAAATCTTGTTCAAACATCAATATATATACGGTTGACCAATTAATTGACCATCGGAGTCGCACGTGGAATAAGGCATTGATAGAAGCAGTGATTGATCAAGAAGATGCAAAGCTGATTGAGAGCATACCAATCAGTAGAGTCGCAAAGCCTGATACAT
The DNA here is from genome assembly GCA_030180135.1 of Orychophragmus violaceus. Taxonomy (NCBI): domain Eukaryota; kingdom Viridiplantae; phylum Streptophyta; class Magnoliopsida; order Brassicales; family Brassicaceae; genus Orychophragmus; species Orychophragmus violaceus. Next base: position 97,743,555 of record CM058232.1, read on the forward strand.
TAGGATGGCATTACACTAAATCGGGAAGATATACGGTAAAATCGGGATACACTACGGAAAGGGAGTTTCCAGATGTTGGTATCTATACTCAGGTTTTAGGTCCGGATATTAAGGGATTACAGTCACATTCATGGAAGTTAAATTGCCCACCAAAACTGAGACATTTCATATGGCAAGCATTAACAGGGTGTCTGGCAGTATCTAAAAATTTGAAATCAAGGGGAATACGTTGCGACACAAATTGTGTAAGATGTGGAGCTGAGGAGACTGTAAACCATGTCCTATTCGAATGTCCGCCGGCTCTTCAAACATGGGCATTGTCAAGAATTCCCACAAACCCGATATGCTTCCCTACAGATGCACTATATACGAATATAGATTACTTATTTTGGAGAATGCCTGCACTGGATACGAATGGGCAGTTTCCTTGGATCCTATGGTATATTTGGAAGAGCAGGAATGATATGGTATACAATAACGTCGACCAGGATCCCAATGAGACATTAAGACTGGCGGAAACGGAGTATTTGGCATGGGAAGGAGCACATGTCGGCGAAGAAGTTAGTAATCAGAGCCAAATGGGAAATTCAGGGTCAAACATAATTACGGAGATACACATAGGCCAATGGTGTTGGGTGGATGCATCTTGGAAGGAAGGGGATGTGTTTACTGGATTTGGGTGGTACAGCAGCTATGAAGGAGAGGTAAACAAACAGATGGGGGCTATGAATACTAGGCAAACCTTATCTCCGCTTCATGCGGAGTTTGAGGCACTAATATGGGCTATGGAGTGTATGGAATTCTTCGATCAAAGACATATAACTTTTGCAACAGACTGTTCAGAAGTGGTGAAGATAGTCTCTGACCCGGAGGATTGGCCAGCATTTTCAGTCTACACAGAAGAGATCCACAGGAGGAAGATGTCTTTCGCGACCTTTGATCTCAAGCATGTATCCCGCACACAGAATCAGACAGCAGATCGGCTAGCACGCAGTGCGAGGCTCAGGCAGTCATCAAGCACACATATTGGGCCAGAACCACCAATATGGATGATAGGAAACTAGTGTTCTTCTTTTACTTTGTTGTCAAAAAAAAAAAAAAAAAAAAAAAAAAAAAAAAAAATCCCTAAATACTAAACCTTAAACCATAAATACTAAATCTAAACCCTAAATAATAAACCATAAACTCTAAATACTAAATTCTACACCCTAAATACTAAACTATATACTCTAAATAATAAATCTTAAACCCTAGATTATATAAAGGTATAAAAGTCTTTATAATCAAAATAACACTAAATATGTCAATTCTTCCTCTTGTTGCTATATTTTTGACAATGTATATTTTGTGCTATTTTATGTTTTTTCTCGTATATAATTTTATATAAAATAAATAATTTATTTTAAATAAATGTAGTTAAATATTCAAAAAATAATAATAATAGAGTAATCAAATTTTAATTTACAATAACATATTAAATAAATAACACGTAAAGGATAATGTTAGTTCCATATTGCTTTTCTATTTAAATTGATTATATTGTTTCCTAAATTTTTGGAAAAATATTTTTATAAGATTTTATTTTGATAGAGAAAGAAAAGAAAAAATATTGAAAATATTATATATATATATATATACTAGATTTTGATCAGCGCATTAGCACGAGATAAATTTTTTTATTTTAAAAATTATATTATAAAATATTTATATTTTAGGTTTTGCTTTTTCAAAAATTATTTGAGTTTATTATAAGATGTTAAAATAGATAAATCCAACCGGTTTAGAATCATCATGTTTACACTTTTATATTTAAGACCCATTTATATCTATATGTCTAAACCCATTAAAAGTAATACATGTCTATAGAAATAAGTTTAAACCTATTTATAAATTTTATTTTTTAAATTTAATAAAAATATGAAAATCCATAAATTTTATGTTTTAAAATTAATAAAAATATGAAAATCCATAAGAAAATATAGTTTTTATATTTTACTTTTAGTTTTTTTTTACCATTTCATTCTTTGTCTAATATAAAGTCACAGTAATTATTTTCCATTTCTTTCTAAACCCGTTTAGACGCGCTAGTTGTTGGTCCATTTATATGTTAAAGAATACAAACTGAAAATTGAATAGAGTTGTATATACATCTTAACTTTGTTAAAATTCATATTTTGGTATTAAAAGAGATTGTAAAATATCCCCTTTTTAGAACGAAAAATAAGACTCAAGGTATGATTTATACTAAGATTAAGTTGGATATTATTTAGGGTTTTATTATAATGAAAATAACTAATATAGTTGGTTAAATATAACTAATTTATAAACTAAAATGATAATCACGAAGAGCACATCAATAATCGAATATTATTACCCATTTTTTTTTTATCTAAATAAAAATTGGTCCATTATATTGGTTTACCGACAGTAAAGACAAAATCCAATTCATCACAACAAAATAAATCTTTAGCCGACACATTATCATCAATAATGGAATCACATTTTCAGATCAATATCTGGTTTCTTACACGTTAATCACTAAAAAAACAATTCGGTGAATCACTTGAGCCCTCATACATTTTCGGTGCCAAATCCAATCAAGCTCCTTTTTCTTATAATAAAATCGTGCATGCTTGAGGAAGAGGAAAGCAATCATTGATCTGTAAGTTTATTCTTAACTTGTATATGTAAGTGTATACTCGATTTAGCCATGTTAATACAATCGAATTTGATAAGGTTAGCTTCGGCTGCTAAGCGATAATCTTTTAGATTTTGATTGAAATTTGTTTGTGAATCAAAGGAAATCGAAGCTATTATTATTCGACAAGGTTTCGAATCAGTGGAAGGAGAGAGGTGTTGTACTGTGAAGCTCTTTAAACATATGAATATTGGGAAGATTCGTTTCGTTATGAGGCAATCCAAGAGATTTGAAGATTTGTGTTAATCACTTCAGTATGTTTCCGTTTTAAGGTTACTTTATGAGGGTTTTGGATCAGTATTAGGAATCTAAATTACTTAATTTAGATTCTTCTTCATCTGAAGAATCTGTTATGGCTGTTCCAGAACATGTTATAAATGAAAAGTGAAAAAAAAACGATTGTGACTTTCCGACGGAAAATTCAAGTTACGTTAGCTTCTTCAGCATACGATGTGTTTAGGCTACAAATAATTTGATATTTTATGAATAGAAAAGTTTGGGAGGGATTTACTGTTATTAATTAGAGTTTATAATTTCAGTGGTTTCTGAGCTATTATATCCATAAACGATAAAGTTTGTATATAGTCGTATAGGTAGTAAAAATCATTTTTTGCTTCAAAGGGGCTATGTATGTCTTATATGATTTGTTTGGAAGTTTTCTGCAACTCTCACATCATTCTTGTCGTCTTTTTAGCAGATATTTCACCACCACGTCGAAGAAAATGTCATTATACACCTTCACCTGAACCTAACAGAAAACATGCCAATCGTGTTAGTTTGGATTCTGATTTTATACCAAATCGCAAAAGAAAAGCAAGGAATGATTTACCTTCACCCAAACCTGAAGTTAAAGTCCCAAAAAGTCTGAGTGAAGATCTATCTCCTCCTCAAAAGAGACATGTTCATCCTCCATTGCCTGAATTAAGCAAAAAGCGTTCAGATTTTGTTGAGTTAGATGGTGATTTATTGATGGCTTGCAAATAAAAATGATTTATATGGTTCACCTGTTTTAGATGTAAAAAAAGACAACAATCACTTTCCATCGCCTGAATCAAGTAGAAAGTCTTGAAAAAGTCATTTGTTTACTGGTTAACTCTATGCTCCATAGAATTTGAATTGCTAATCTGAGTATTGAGAAAAATATAGTTACCAACGTAATTAACTAGTTATTGTATTGAGATAAAATTGGAATGGAGCCAAGGTTTATCTCAGAAGCGTGAGGCTGAAGCTAGACTACATGAACTTTGAGCTTGAGAAGGAGAAGAAGCCATTTGCTCAGACCAGGTACTATATACAAATATTCTTCATGGGCAACAATATAACTCATTTTCGTTTGCACTGATATTAAGATAAGAAATGAAATTTATGAAAGTAATGATTGTGATCACGGTTTGTAATATATTTATAGTTATGAGTTATGGTTTAAGTTGTCACGGTACATAAATATTTATGAAGATATTTCGGCCATATTTTAGTTAGAATTGAATCTTATATTTAGTATGAGAATATTTTAGCTTGTATATGATCTTGCTATGTTCCCGTTTTGAAGGTTTAATACATTCAAGTTTCATATTTTTTTGGAGATTTGGTTAGTTAAAAATAAGAAATTTTGTTATTATTTGTTACTTGATTGCTTTATTCAAGATTGTATACCACTTGTTATGTTCCTATTTTGATGGCTAAATACATTCAAAATTTAATTTTGGAGATTTTGGTTAGTTGAAAATAGAAAATGTTGGTGGTTTTAATTAATTGTTTCATTTAAGATTTTGTTTTTAAATAGTAAAAATGAATCATGATATTATTTTAATTTAGGTTTAAATGCAATATTTTGTTTTTCGTTAGAATTGAGATTTTCTTGTTAGCATGAGAATATTTTTTTTTTATACACAATTTTCCTATATAGCCGTGAATAACCTATGATAGTAGTTTGTTCATAAGAATATTCGGTATATGCAAGCTATTCACTTTGTACACGAATTTTCTAGTTAAATGCAATATATTCAGTTTCTATGATAGTAAAACCATCCGGAATAATTTTATACGTGTAATGCCAGAAAAAGATCTTAACGTGCTTGTGTATAATTTGTTTGTATGTGCCATATTATTTTAGGAGAAAAGTAAAATACAATTGTAATCTTAATGAGTTTTGCAAATTAGTAAAGAAAATGAATGGCACATGTTGTAGTTAAAATGAAATCTAATTACATTTTTTTTTGTATACTTCTGTTTTAATAGTATAAATAATATTTAGTGGACTTTTACATTATTTTTTTTATATACAAGGAACAGAAATAAAAGAACAAGAACAAGATCAAAAATGAAAAAAAAAAAACAAAACAAAACAACTCATCCAAAACAAACAGTCTCTTAATGGATTTAGAAGAGCCAAATCCTAAAAAATGGAGAGCTCAAAACTGGTCCAAAACACAAATGAAAACTCTAGGTCGAAGGAGGAAAAATCGCCACTATCTAAAAAACTGTCATGCATAAATAGTGAACCCAAACAGCCAAGATCAACACCACCATCGAGAGAGATAGAGATAAAGAGACCTCCATAACACCGAAAGCAAGGGGGAGTTGGAAGAAAATGAAAGAGAGCAGCCACCATAGAAATAGAGCATGAAAGACCAAGCCTAGGAGAAGGGATGATAGGGGCGCTGACTCACAACCGTCATTTTTGGTTCATCCGCTGTGAAGCGGAGCATAAGGGGACGACGAGAGCAACCAAAACCTTCCAAAACCATTGTTAATCCATGACTCCCACCGCAAAACGCCACATCCAAACTTTGTCTTCCTCTAGCAACCAGAAGAAAGGAGAGGAGAAACTAAATACGAGATGCACCTGAATGCACCGCTATGGCACGACCTGTCCAAACATTTTAGCGAGACCAAAGACTGCCACAGAAGACAACCTAAACACCACGAATCCATAGCATCCGTACGAGAATCCACCGTAAACAACAGAGGATGGATACCACACATCAGATCTGGTCCCTACAGATATGGTGTAAGACTCAAAGATGGAGCCTCACAAGGTGGTTGATGGAAGAAACAGGCTGGCTATACTGCTCTCTCCTGTTACTCAAGGGATGGTCGTGTGTAAGGGATGGGATTGAACAGGCTGGCTTTGACGCTCTCTCCTGTTGAATCAGTTGATGGTAAGGCTGGTGGATCGAAGGCACCACAGAGATGATGAACGGGTCTCTGATACTGCACAAACACTTGTCCTCTTTGTGAATCACACACAAGGAACACAAGCAAAGCTTAGAACAGGCTGCGGCTGCTCAAAGGCTGAAACGCAATATTTTTATTGATATGTCAAAAGGTGACTTTCTCAATGATACAAGATATGTTTAAATGCAGAATTGAAAAGTTACAAAAAGGAAAAACAAATGATCTCGGAATTGAATGAGAATAACCGAGTTAGACAAGAAAGGAAAGTGTGTAATCTTTCCTTGGCGGCCAATCCTTGAGCTATGGGTGTGGGTGGGCCGACTTTCCTCATTAAAAACCTTGGGAGTAAAACCACTTTGGGATAAAACCACCCAAGGGAAAAAGAGTGCAAGAAAGTCCACCAACTCTCGGACTTAGCATGGGCTGGGCCGGATGGTGAAGACTTGGCATTGTCTGGCCCATGGTTCTCCTGAACGTGTCTTTGGAAGGTGCTTCATGCTGGTGAAGCTAGTGTCCTCCGAGCTGCCTTCATTCGGGTGCTCTGGATGAGAAGGTTCAGCCTCCTTGATGCTTAAACAGTCTAAGCCTCCTATGATGTCCAAATCGCTTATGTTGGTGTCTTCTAATGCCTCTTGCTTCTTGGACTCATTCTTGAGGTAGTCTCCAAGTTACATTGAGTTCAAGAGGTTCTCTACTGCTGTGTTGAATCCTTCCCGGAGTCTCCTTGTCCTAGATCGAGTCATTGGAGCTTCCTTGACCTCAGGTATGGTTTGTGGATCAGTACTTGGTTGGATGTCCTCATCATTCCCACCCTCTTCAGAAGGTTTTGTCCTCAAAACTAGATCATCTGCATCATATGGAGATAGATCAGCCACATTGAAGCTATGTGAAATATTAAACTCACCTGGGACTTCTAGTTTGTAGGCATTGTTGTTGATCCGTTCTAGAACTTTGAAGGGGCCATCTCCCCTAGGTGCCAGCTTCGAGTTTCTTTTCTGTGGAAACCTTTCAGGCCTCATGTGGAGCCAAACCCACTCTCCTGGCTCAAAGACTAACTCCTTGCGGCCTTTATCTGCTCGCCTCTTGTATTCTTCTGTCTTCTTGATAATGTTGTCTCTTGCTTTCTGATGTAGCTTCTTTACAAACTCTTCTTTCCTGAGACCATCTAGATTAACTTGCTCAACTTGGGGAATTGGCGACAGATCAAGAGGTGTTAGTGGATTAAAACCATACACAATTTCAAATGGAGACATCTTAGTAGCAGAATGTGTAGCATGGTTATATACAAACTCAATGAATGGCAAACATTCTAACCATGTTTTTAAGTTTCTACCAAGAGTGACCCTAAGCAAAGTAGATAAGGTACGGTTTACCACTTCTGTTTGACCATCCGTTTGAGGATGACAAGTTGTGGAGAATAGAAGTTTCGTCCCGAGCTTCCTCCACAATGTTTTCCAAAAATGGCTCAAGAACTTTGTGTCACGGTCAGATACTATGGTCCTTGGTATACCATGTAAGCGCACCACTTCCTTGAAGAATAGATCAGCAACTTGTGTGGCATCATTGGTTTTGTCACATGGAATGAAGTGAGCCATCTTAGAGAATCGATCGACAACAACAAAGACAGAGTCTTTGTGTTTAATCTTAGGCAACCCTAGCACGAAGTCCATATAAATATCCACCCATGGTGCGTTAGGAATAGGAAAAGGTAGATAAAGTCCATGAGGGTGTAACCTGGATTTGGCTTTGTGACAAGTTACACATCTTGCACAATGCCTTTCAACATCTCTCTTGAGGTGCGGCCAGAAGAAGTGATCAGCCACCACCGCTAGTGTCTTGTCCACTCCAAAATAACCCATAAGACCACCTCCATGTGCCTCCTTAAGCAGTAGCTCACGCATTGAGCATTGAGGAATGCACAGCCTCTTGTCTCGGAATAGAAACCCATCTTGAAGGTAGTAGGATCCGAATGCTCCTTTCCCACAGGCTTGGTAAGCCTCTCCTAGTTCTGGATCATCTTTATATAGATCTTTGATGTTCTCAAATCCTAGAACCTTAGCTTCCATGGTAGCTATCAGGGCATGCCTTCTTGACAAGGCATCAGCCACCACATTCTCCTTTCCCTTCTTGTACTTGATTACATAGGGAAACGTCTCTACAAACTCCAACCACTTAGCATGTCTCCTCTTGAGTGAAGTCTGACCCCTCAGATTCTTAAGTGTTTCGTGATCAGTGTGGATGATGAACTCCTTGGATAACAAGTAATGCTGCCATGTTTCTAGTGCTCGCACCAATGCATACAATTCTTTGTCGTAAGTTGGGTAGTTCAAAGAAGCACCACTGAGCTTTTCACTGAAGAAGGCCACTGGTTTCTTCCTCTGGTGTAGCACATCTCCAATTCCAATGCCAGATGCATCACACTCTACCTCAAAGACCTCTTCAAAATCGGGTAGGGCTAGAACCGGCGCTTGTGTAAGCCTCTCTTTGAGCAGTTTGAAGGCTGATTCTTGAGCTGGTCCCCATGAGAATGGCACATTCTTCCTTATCACTGCTGTAAGAGGTGAGGCCACCGTGCTGAAGTCCCTCACAAACCTCCTATAGAAGCTAGCTAAGCCATGGAAACTCCTTACATGCCTGATGGTTGTTGGTGTAGGCCACTCACGAATGGCCTTGACCTTTTCCTCATCCACTTGTAGTCCCTGTTCACTTACTACAAAGCCTAAGAAAACAAGCTTGTTAGTACAGAAGGTGCACTTCTTTAGGTTAGCATAAAGGCCTTCCTTTCGAAGTGATTTGAGCACTAGTTCAAGATGTGAGATATGATCATCTAGGTTCTTACTATATATAAGTATGTCATCGAAATAGACAACCACAAATTTACTTATGTAAGCACGAAGAACCTGGTTCATGAGTCGCATGAATGTACTTGGGGCATTAGTTAAACCAAAAGGCATAACCAACCACTCATACAATCCTTGCTTTGTCTTGAATGCGGTTTTCCACTCATCTCCTTCTCGCATTCTAACTTGATGGTAACCACTCTTCAAGTCCACCTTTGAGAAGATGGTAGAACCACTTAGCTCATCCAACATGTCGTCTAAACGAGGTATAGGGTGCCTGTATTTGATTGTTACGTTGTTGATTGCCCTGCAGTCCACACACATCCTCCATGATCCATCCTTCTTGGGTACTAAGAGTACTGGCACAGCACAAGGGCTGAGGCTCTCCCTGATGTACCCTCTTTCCATGAGGTCTCTCACTTGCTTCTCGAGCTCTTTAGTCTCCTCAGGGTTCATACGGTATGCTGGCTTGTTAGGTAAGGCTGCGCCAGGTACAAGATCTATTTGGTGTTCAATCCCACGGATTGGAGGCAAACCAGGTGGAAGTTCTTCAGGAAAGATGTCTTGAAACCTGTCTAACACATCCTGTACTCCAGTAGGTAACTCAAGCTCACCTAAACCTGAACTCAAACACTCTTTAAACAACATTAGTAGCACAGTGCGTTTGGCACTAAGAGTTTTGCAAACAGCTCCACTGGATATATAGAGACTGGTTTTGCTAGACTCACTTTCCTTGTTCATATGCACTTGTAATTCATGTACCTCAGATGGTGTAAGAGGTGCAAGGGTGAACTTACGATCCTTGTGCAAGAATGTGTACTGGTTAGTACGTCCATTATGACTTGTGGCTCGGTCATACTGCCATGGTCGGCCAAGCAAGAGATGTCCAGCTTGCATGGGTACTACATCACAAGTAACTTGGTCTTGGTACTTCCCCACACTGAATGGAACAATGACTTGTTCTGAAATCTTCAGCTCTGTCTCATCATTGAGCCATCTCAGCCTGTACGGTCTTGGATGCTTGGTCTTAACAAGACCTAACATGTCTACCATATGCTTGCTAGCCACGTTAGTACATGAACCCCCATCAATGATCAGATTACATACCTTGTCCTTGACAGTGCATCTAGTGTGAAAGATGTTTTCTCTTTGAGCTTTCTCCTCAGGGTTGATCATGACACTTAATATCCTCCTGGTCACAAGCAACTCTCCAACGTCAGGATATGCAAGCTCTTCTTCTGGTTCATTTGGATCATCCTCAAGTTCATCTTGTGATTCATACTCTCCATTGTTGTGAATAATCATTACTCTCTGGTTTGGGAATTCTCTAGCCATGTGTCCCCTGCCTTGACACTTAAAACAAGTTATGTCACGAGTCCTCTGATTAGTGTTAGGGAACTTACCTTGTTCTGGCCGGTTGTGCTTGGGAGCCTCGGCTGTTTTGCCCTTGAACCTTGAGTCAATCTCCACTGCCTTTCCTTTTTCAAATGGTTTGGAGCTACTTGCAGCCCATGGTTGTGTTGGTTTGCTGCGACTTGTCATGGCTGTCTTACGCTTGATTTGTTGTTCTACTTGGACAGCAAGATGCAACAACTCATGTAGACCACCATACTGAGCTTTCTCCACCTTCCTAGCAATGCGTTCTTGTAGACCATCAATGAACTGTGCCATGAGAGCTTCTTCGGATTCCTCTAACTCCATTGAGTTCATGAGCTTCTCAAACTCCTCAAAATACTCATCCACACTTCTTGTACCCTGTGACAACTTACGGGACCGCTTTTGTAAGTCTCTATGATAATGTTCAGGGACATACCTAAGTCGTAGAAGGTATTTCATGTCACTCCAAATGGCTACCGGTCCAAAGCGTTGCCTTCTCCTTTCAGCTACAGTTCTGTCCCACCAAGCTAACGCGTTCTCAGTGAGTTGTGCAGCAGCCACAGCAATCTTCTTGCGTTCTCCATAGCCATAACACTCAAATATATGCTCTAGCCTTCTTTCCCAATCCATGTATGCCTCTGGGTCTGACTTTCCTGCAAAAAGTGGAGGGGTTACTTTAATATCACAGTTTGTTTCTCTAGCCTCACCTTCTCGGGCTGGGTTCCTCCATAGAGGATCTTGACGCCTTGGCTGTGGACGTCTAAAGGGGTCAGGCGGTTGCCTATCCTCCTCTAAGTCTGGCATATCATCATCTTCATCTCCAGCTTGCTCTCTTGGTGGTATAGGTGCTCCTCGGATTGGTCCTCTCCTAGGTGGAGCTTCTATGCGTCCTATACGCTCACCAAACTCTTGGCGCATTGTGCCAACTTGCTGGTTCATGTTCCTCATCTCTTCTCTAAGAGCAGTTATCATTTGTATGATAGGATCAACGGGCTGTACTCCTTCATCTCCCATGGTTTCTATCCTTTTCTTAACCGGTTCTTATTGCACTCAACAAAAACAACAAGCTATCAAGGTACCACAGAATTGATAATAGCGTAAAACAAAAGTAAAGACAGTAATGTGTAACACAAGACAGAAATCGGTGTAAGCAAGAGAAAGAAAATTGGAAAACTAACAAAAATTTTTTTGACTTTTCTGGATTTTATGGAATAATACAACTAGCAAGACAGAATCAAAGCAGGAAAACTACTAATTCCTCAGAGAAAAATTCGACCAGGGAACTAAGAACAGGATTTTTATGGGGTTTTCTTATGGGTTAAACAAAAACAGAAGCAAAGAACAAAGCAAACCTAATTTTTTTTTTGGATTTTAGATTCAATCAAAAGCAATAACAAAACAACACAAAAGAGATAAGGGATAGAAAACCAAAGGCAGGAACCTTTGGCTCTGATACCAGATGGTGTAAGACTCAAAGATGGAGCCTCACAAGGTGGTTGATGGAAGAAACAGGCTGGCTATACCGCTCTCTCCTGTTACTCAAGGGATGGTCGTGTGTAAGGGATGGGATTGAACAGGCTGGCTTTGACGCTCTCTCTTGTTGAATCAGTTGATGGTAAGGCTGGTGGATCGAAGGCACCACAGAGATGATGAACGGGTCTCTGATACTGCACAAACACTTGTCCTCTTTGTGAATCACACACAAGGAACACAAGCAAAGCTTAGAACAGGCTGCGACTGCTCAAAGGCTGAACGCAATATTTTTATTGATATGTCAAAAGGTGACTTTCTCAATGATACAAGATATGTTTAAATGCAGAATTGAAAAGTTACAAAAAGGAAAAACAAATGATCTCGAAATTGAATGAGAATAACCGAGTTAGACAAGAAAGGAAAGTGTGTAATCTTTCCTTGGCGGCCAATCCTTGAGCTATGGGTGTGGGTGGGCCGACTCTCCTCATTAAAAACCTTGGGAGTAAAACCACTTTGGGATAAAACCATCCAAGGGAAAAAGAGTGCAAGAAAGTCCACTAACTCTCGGACTTATCATGGGCTGGGCCGGATGGTGAAGACTTGGCATTGTCCGGCCCATGGTTCTCCTGAACGTGTGTTTGGAAGGTGCTTCATGCTGGTGAAGCTAGTGTCCTCCGAGCTGCCTTCATTCGGGTGCTCTGGATGAGAAGGTTCAGCCTCCTTGATGCTTAAACAGTCTAAGCCTCCTATGATGTCCAAATCGCTTATGTTGGTGTCTTCTAATGCCTCTTGCTTCTTGGATTCATTCTTGAGGTAGTCTCCAAGTTCCATTGAGTTCAAGAGGTTCTCTACTGCTGTGTTGAATCCTTCCCGGAGTCTCCTTGTCCTAGATCGAGTCATTGGAGCTTCCTTGACCTCAGGTATGGTTTGTGGATCAGTACTTGGTTGGATGTCCTCATCAAGATACAATGTCGCTTCCGAGAATATACCGAAGAGCCGTTGTATCAAAGAAAAAGAGGTGAAAACCACCGCCAAACTAGCCGTTAGAAAAAACAGATCCACCATTGGAAAGTAAGGCTGAAAAGAAAATGAAAAAGATCGGAACCTTCTCCGGCATAAAGAAGTACCGGAAAGACAAAAATTTTCTTGAAAAAGATCGGTTTTAGAAAAAAAGTAAAAAAACTGGCCACTCAAAAATTCAAAAAAACTAAGATATTATATATATGAATTAATTATAATTTGATTGGATATTTTTATTTTTAATGTAATTTAATTTATAATAATATATTAGATAAATAACTAGGAGTTCATATCCTAGTGGTAAAAATAGTGGTAGTAACCTTCCGCCATTTGTGAAGCAACCGTGGTCTAGTGGTCAAGTGGTTAAAGCTTTACACCGGCAGGTACTGAGTTCGAATCCCCGAAGGCGCAGTTTTACAAGATTAATGGAGGCAAGCTTATAAGGAAGTTTTCAGGAGCAGGTGGAGCCGTTGATCATGACCGTTGATGGATTCTCGTAGAACGGAGGTAGTATTATCTGTAAAATTGTCCTTGTAATAGTTCTCATAATCTGTATCAGCGTTAAAAAAAAAAAAAAAACTTTCTGCCACTCAGATTTGAATCTTTCTATCCATATAACCGCATTTTAAATTTGGAATAAATTTCTAAATACCTACCCGGATGCAAGATTTCGTGGAATTAGTCTTTTTTTTTTTAATAACTATTTCATTCATTCATATGAGTCCTCTTCTAAAGAGAGGACATTTTGGATACAGGGGATCGGAATGAGAAAGTTTTGACCGATAATAATAAAGACCTACAAAACTAGAGAAAAAAGAGCAAAAGCAAGCCCTTCGTTACAAGACAGGGAAGCATAAGAAGCAAGCGTGAAGCAAGGAGATTACGAGCAGCATTAGTGACACTGAAACAATGCAAACCAGTGGTTGAGGAACGAATGATGATGAGAATTATGAAACCCATGGTCAAGCGGTGATGATGTAGATGAAGCCATAGACTCTCGATCCAGCCCAATGAGCTTAGCCCGCATGAGAAGACGAATGTCCTTGATCAGAACCCGGTCCGATTTATGTTCGTTTGAGTGAAGTCTGGAGTTGCGTTCCTTCCACAGGAAGTACACAGCCGCCTGAAGCAGAAGCCGAGAGATGGTCTTTATCTTTGGGTCAAGTGAGAGATCATTAACCCAATCGATAGCACCTTGAAACGAGGTCGGAGGAGACAGAGAAGGACTATCGAAAAGTGATAGCCAGAGTCTTGAAGAGAAGGGGCAAGCGAAGAAGAGATGATCCTTTGATTCATGATCCGAAGAACATAGCAGACACTCCACAGGGACATCAGTTCTCCATCTCCGAAGCCTGTCTCGGGTAGGCAATCTATTCTGAATTGTTACCCAGAAATGAAACGCATGCTTCGGAACTCTTCCCTGAAACCAAACAGAACGATGCCAAGCAACCACAGTATTTGAATGATTTAAAGATTTCCAAGTCTTAACTGAAGAGAAATTACCCGGTTCGCTATTTGCTCCGTTCCTCCAAAGGAAGTAATCTGAAGAAGAATCGTCAAGAGAAGGAGGAGAGGCCGGAATGCATTGCTTAAGAAGACTGATTAGCGGATGCCTCCCTCTTGGCAGTCTCCAAGCATTGATGTCACACACTTCCGAAACTCTAGCAAGAAGACGGATTCCTGAAACTCTCGGCCCTTGATCACCCACAATGTCAATGATAGGACCAAGACCGGTCCAATCGTCAAGCCAGAAATAAGCCTGCTCACCGGATACAATCGAACAAAAGACAAACGGTCTCGCCAAGGTCCGCAGCTTCATTAGTTGTTTCCAAATCCAGCTTCCTTCCATATAGAAATCCGTAGTCCAGAAAGGCCTATTCCTAATCAGATGAGCCTTGACCCAAGCAACCCACAAGGAACCTTCCGAAGAGAAGATAAGCCAAATTAATTTCAGTCCAAAAACCTGATTTGTTCCCATCAATCTACGAAGACCAAGGCCACCCGCTTTTTTAGGAGTACACACCGTTTCCCAAGCGATTTTAGCTCCTCGAGCTGAAGTTGATGATCCGTTCCACATGAAAGAATTGCATATCCTTTCTAGTCTGTCCAAACAAGCTTTCGGTAAAGGGAAGGCGGATGACCAGAAATTAATGATTCCAAATAACACCGTTTGAATCAATTGTAATCGACCCGCAAATGATAAATGTCTGACCGTCCAGGAAGAAATCCGTTTAAGAACTCGATCGATAAGCGGTTGGTAATCGTGGAATTAGTCTTTGAATCTAAAAAACCATTGAAATCTCCATATTTATTAACAAAATCATATAAAGATAAAATTAGTTTTATATTGCTCTTTTATTTTAATAGATTAGATATATGTGGAGTGAAGAATCTTGGATAGAGAGGCGGGAATTAAAATTGGCCGTCTGAGTGTACTATAGATTGTATTACATTATCACATAAAAGTTTATACATGGATATAGTATATAGTTTATATATGGCTAACATGCGATAAATGAGTATCGTTAATAAAATAACAGAGACACATAATTAATTCAACTAGATGGCAGACAACACATTCCTTTTGGTTTAAAAGCTATGCGTATCATGAAAGTAGATTCCTATATTTTGGTACAACCTTATTCTTCTTCCTTTTTTTGTCGTCAATATTTGATTGATGTACCAAAAGGCCAGTGTTACAAACGAGCCAAAAAATTACAAAATCATAAAAAATATATATAATAAATGGGATAAGGGTGCCGTGCGTCAACAACAATGATGAACACCAATTATGATCCATGCGTCACTTTTCTAGAAATTCGATCATGCAAACTCCGGCGAACACAGAGGAAAAATGTCACCGGGGCCGCCGAACCAATCTTCGTAATTCCTTGAAACCACTTGTCGATCTTCACTCCTGAAGAGATGTCACCCAACTCAACCGCATAAGAAATATAAACTGCTTTAAGAACTTCATCGGATTTCACCAAAGCCGAGGAGACGCCTTCACCGTCTAGGCCAAATATACTAACCTAGCATGAGTCCACCATTTTGCTCTTCCTCTTGGAATGGTGGCATGAGGACAATATTAATCCAAGAAAATTGAAAAATCACGATCAGAGACAAGAATAAAACGGTGAAGGATGACAGAGAAGTACCGAAGAGATTAGATAAAAGTCCAATTTAAGAGTCGATTTAAAATAAGTAGAGAAAAAAATTAACCCTTAAATCAGAGAAGAGTCCGGCATAGCAACCGGAAGCAAGAGTCCGATTAGACATTAGAAGCCAAAGTCGCCATATATGGCGAAGACAAAATCGGACAGACAAATCCAGATTATTGCGCCGATAAAAGAGAAACAAAGAGAAACGGAAGGGACTAACAAAAATAACCCAGTTATTGTCCGGCATAACACCGAGAGAGACGGCCGGAGTTAGAAACGGAGATGAGTTTTTTAGATATAAGCAAGAGAAAAGGTGATAGAGACAACTAAACTTGAATTCCAACATTATTCTTCTAACCTCTGTTATTCTTCATTTTTGATAAATTTACTAAAAGTAATTTTCTTTGACAAAAAAATATTATTTTTAGCTAAATCTTATTTTAATAATGTTTTCTAGTATATAGGTCTAAAGAAATGACGAGCTAGTGTAATAGATACGTATAGGTACTTCAATGAATTATATTCCCGTCTAAAAGTTATATATCTCTTAACAGTTAAAAGTTAGGATTTATCTGTTGATTAACAAAATATGTTTCAAAGAAAAGAATATATAGTGATCCATTTTAATAAATGTAGTTGTACATAACTTCATATAAAACCATTTTGATATACAAGAACTTGTTGGTACCAAAAAAACTTAAGCAAAATATTTTTGTAGTAAACAATCTTTTTTGTAACCTAGTAAACAGTCTTATACGGCTATATCATGTGTGATCTACACAATTTGTAAACTGTAAATCATTTTTTCGATTGTATAAAGAAATCAGTTTTTAGAAATTTGAGATTATTTCTCCGTTTTATGGAACATATTTTGGTCAACTAATACAAAAATTTAACCATGAAGGTTAGGGAAATACGACGTACTATAACCTCATGGACACATACTAAAGAGATATTAGACGATATATTTGTCGTGTCGATACGACGATATCAGTGGTATCTTCGAAAATTATCTTATACATATACATATTGGTGCCAAGAGGATACCGTACGTTGGTGTGAGTTACTAAACTTTTCGAAGAAATAACACGTAATAAAATAACAAGACCCTACAATATTATTATAAGAATTGAACGGTTGCATTCAACTCTTACTCCATCATGAAAAAGGTAAATGCTAAGCTAGTTAGGTAAGGAATATAGCATATATATCCGACTATTGGCACACTAGAGAGTTGAATCGACTAAGTATCGACGCCCATAAATTCCAAAGTAAAATAGTATATATATTTATTTTTAAAAAGAGACAAACTTCGTACTCGTCGACTTCTCTCCGTCTCCTTTGTTATCTATACCCTTAAGACTCTAAATGGTGACCAAGTGAATGAGGAGGAACAATAAATTCTTTTTCGTTCTTTAAAAATACACCATTTACAAATAATATTTTTTATACATGATTCCTTCTCATTTTTTCTTTCGTAGAGAACTAAAGATCAAAACTATTCCTCATCAAATTTGGGAAGGAACAATAATTCCTATTATTTTATTCCTCTTCGTTCGTTTCCTATTCATTCCTATTGTTCTTCAAATTGTCACCAGTTAGAGCCTAAATGAAAAGTAATTTTGAGTGATTGCTGACGTGTCGTCACGAAAGGACTCTACAGGCGGATAATGATGACGTGGAAGTGTGACGTGGCAAGCGCAAAAATAAACAAATGGGTTTGGAGTTCGATTTATTTACAAAAATGTCATCAGCTTGATTTAAAGTTAATTAATTAATTCATTTCTTTAAAAAATCATAATATCTTTCTAAATATCCTTTCGAGTTTGAAAAAAACATTTTAAGGCATATATTTATCTTTCGAGAGAAGTCTTTGAAATCCTATATAAGGTGAGCTTGAGGTGGCTTAGAAACACAATCGTTTGCATCTTCCAAAATTTCAAGAAACTTTCTTTTTTTTTCATTGGCCATGGAAGTTTTCTTCCGGATCATCAAAAGTTTGGTCAAATGATCCGTTGTCATTTCTATTGCTTTCTTCTTCTTATCGGTTTTGAAAAGATTTCTGTGTTTTTGGTTTTTTATTCTGTTTTGTTCGTTTGGTCTCATCAAAGAAAGCTCGGTTAGCACAAAGCTAAGTTCTAATGATGTGATGTGAACTAACAGACGTTTGAGATTTTGTATAAAAAGGAACGTGAGATTTAAAAGTCCGATTGAATGTTGTTGCCAAGACGTTCTTAGTTCACATCACATGTCTCGTTTATCCCAATGAGCATATAGTCCGAATAAGGGTTGTCTATTACTATAGAGATGCATTTGGTGGTAAAGAATGAATTTGGTGAATACTCTTTTGAGTACTATATGAGGTTCAGTCTCAATAGTCCGAATAAGGTTTCAGTTTCTTATCATTATCATTGAGTATCAAGTCCATGATCGAGAAAGATGAGTTTTGAGCTATATTCTAAAGATTTGGTTTCCTGTTTCTTTTCTTATGTTTTCATGATAATGATAAACTATACCGTAAAGATATTCATTTGTAATATATGGTAGATAGTTTGATTATTTAGATTTCTTCATCGAGTACCAACAACCTACTAGATTTTGACCCGCGCTAAAAAAGCACATATATATTTTTCTTTTCATTTTTTTAAATTAATTTATTTTTGTTAATAATTTGATTTTTAATTATACAATATATTTTTTAATGTTTAACATTCGTTATAAACATGAATTAATAATTTAGGTATTAAAAACAAATTATGTACATGGGAGGAACTATATCGTAGATAAAGAAATTAAAATCACGATTTTTCTTTATAATTTCTAACCCGCTCTAACATAAGATCATAGTTTTAGAAATAATTTTATAATATTTAGAAAACAATTGGTGTAAAAGTTATGTAATATAAAGTTAATAGGTTAATCATTAGGTTTTTTAATCATGTAAAATAATTTTGTTTATAATTGTTTAATCTGTTACAAAGTCTGAGCTAATAATTTAGGTTTTTTTAAAATGAATTATGTATTATTCACGAGGAACTATATCGTAGAGATAAAGAGATTAAAATCATGATTTTGCATTATAAATCTTAACCCGTATTCTGAGGTAAGATCATGATTTTAAAACTAATTTTATATTATTTTTAAAAAAACAACTATTGTAAAAGTTATGTAATATATGTTTAATCCTTATTACATTTATCTAAAATATTTTTATAGAAAATATAATTTATATGTGAAATATATTATGTTTTAATATAATAATAATTAAATGTTTACGAAAGTTGAAACAAAATATTTATGTTGTAGTCGTATATATAATTTACAAATTTGATAGAACTATCCGTTAAAAACTTCATTCAAACATAAAGCATAATTTGACGCTTCAAATATTTGAATAATATAAGTATGAAATCATTTTAATATTTTATTAATTTTAAAATATATCAATTGAAATTATTTACTATATGCGAATTTTTTTATAGAAAATTTATAATCGAGATTGACTAATTAATTTTTCAACCCGTTTAATTAATTAAATATTTTTCAGTTTGATGGAAAAACCTGCTAAAAAGTACAATCGTAAAAACATCAATCGTAATATGTGTATATATATATATATATATATATTTGAAACAAAATAAAAAGATATTAAAATATATTATAAATATATTTTGAATTAAATCATAAATTAGAGAATCTTAATTTATATATAATAATTGATATATAAATTATTAATTATATTTATCAATTAATTTGTTTTGATTTTAATTAATTAGGAAAGTGGGACCCATTAGATTTTGGTTGTTTGGCTATATGTTTAATAATTGTCTTGTTTGGAAACATGGATTGTAGAGATAATAAATCAAATATAAATTGTTTTACAGTTTTACCCTTAATGAAGGTTACAAATCCTAATAATATCAAGGGCAAATTTCGGGAACAACATTTATGTACCATGGCAAACATTCCTGTTTTAATAGATTAGATTTAGATTACTTTTTGTATTTACTTTTTGAAGATATTCGTTTCTTTTCTTATGTTTTCGTGATAAGAGTTTCTGTATAGTTTACGTAAACTTAGGGAAAAACATCATTTACGGTGGGTTCCATGGGAATTATAATAATATTTAGACAGTGCATATAAGATATCGAACAACAGATATTCAATTGATAATATTCTTTATTAAAGTTTGAGTAGTAGTTACCAAAAAATATCAACTTAAAAACTAATAAAATTTATTAATATATAATATGAATATTAGAATATTTATTTATTTCTTTAATCAAGTGAAGTTGTTTGATTTGATAGAGATATTGAATGAATAAATTATAGCCATAATCATATCTAAAATATATATTCAAATAGATATAAGAGATATACTATAAATACCTAATATTGTATTTAAATTTAGAAAATATGTTAAAAGTATTTAAAACAATAATGTATCTATAACGATTCCTATAATATTGCGTAAATATTCTACGAGTAACTACTTTTATTTCAATTTATCTAAAATATGATTAACTATTTTTTATTCGAATTTATCTATACATTGCAAATATAAATATAAGTGAATATGAAAGACTCAAAAAAATATACATGTGACAATTTTGATATTTAGATAAAACAAGTAAAAACTTATACCTCATATATGTTCAACACATGAATAAAATAACTTAGATCAAACTCGAAAGAATATCACACATGCACATGCGTGATGACAAAACAACAATTTAACTATTATTTTTTAAGAAATAGGCCTTTTAATATATTTTATTAAAATGTCTACACTAGATTTTTTTTTAGTTATCATAGAATTCAATTATTATTTACTACACTTCCATTTAAAGTTTTTGAAAACTACACTTTGATGTAAGTAAAATGACTAAATTATCCAACTATAATTACCCGTTCAACACTAAACAAATCAACTATCAAAATTTATATGTTGCAATAAAAAATTATCCAATAGAAATCCAGGTATAGCAAACAATTAAAAAACAAACAATAAATTTATGAGAATTCATCAAAACCAAAATCTGCGTAACCATTTAACACTAAAGATAATTCAATTACAATCCAATATTTATCTAATCCAAATATAGATAGTCATTTAATACTGATTTGAATGAGTTATTTGCAACATAATTATGCAAAACTACATTTATGTTTTGAATATTTTCAACTTAAAATAGTAAATGTACATATATATATATTTAAAATAATATACACGTATATAATATTTTAAGATAATATCTACCAAAATCTTTAATTGATATTATAGTTAGATTTAAAAATTCGGATGAATTAATATTGTAACTTGAACACAGAAGTACATTTGATGGTTATGAATATTATGTGGTTATAATAATTATTTAAAACCGTGTTAGATTTACAAAATATTTATAATCCTTTTAAAAAACTAATTTTCAACCAAACTGCATAGTTACCTTACATGGATGGTACATTCAAATTTAATACATAAATGGTTTAAAAATTAGTTGTGTTTTGTATTTACAGGTAAGAGTTCCACTTTCAATACTTTTTTTATTTGTATTCCGTCCACTTTCAATAGTTTACATTTGTTTATTTGAATTGCAATTGCAATAGTTATAAAACAATAAAAAATGATGATAGCAGCGCTTCGGTTGACAGGAAGTTTGTGGCGGAGCAGTTACTAGAGTAACGCGTGGAAGTTTAGACGATGGTAGATTCTATAATTTAAATAACAACTTTTCAAAAATATGATTTTATAACTTAAATGTCAATTAAATAAATGAACAAATTTTAACTAAATGTAACAATAATAAATTTACAAATTTTCAAAGTTTATATAATTTCTATCTAACTAAAAATTATATTTACTTGCTTGAATTTATGAATATATTGAGCCACAAAATGAGATTAATTAGAAAATTAGATCTTAATAACAATAAATCAGACCAACCAATATAAACTATAATCGAATACTATTTAATGTATTTTCCAAAAATATCTTCGTGAATATATTCTAAATCTTATCAATCCTAAACAATATTTCAAAATCGTTTTTAAGTAAAATAAAACCAAAAAGTTATAAATTTTTTTGTTATACATAAATACAATCTACAGTTTTATTGGCTATAGAGAGAAAATTGTATAACAATATGCAGTGCCGGTTCGTGCCGAAAGGGAAGGACAATAGGTGCATTTCCCCATGATCCACAAAATAAATTCGATGATGCTACACGTTTTTACTTTTTATTAATTTTTTTGTATTTACATGTTAGTTGAGCTAAATTGGATTACAACAATATACTCATATCAAATATTTATTTTTAAAAACAAATCTCTTAATTTTATTTTTCTAAATCTTACCATTTTTTATCAAACATGTCATAGTGTTTGAACATGTTTAAACATGTGAGTCTAAATATGTCTTAAATATAAACAGGTTTAAGAGGGCTGGATTTGTCCATTTTAACATCTTTGTGTAAATGAGACAAGTCAAAGTCCTTGCAAAATTCGAGGTTTGTCATGTAGAAAACTCTTTTAGAAGAACATCACATACTTTTGAAATTGTTAAACATAATTGTACTTTTGTAAGACCCGTTCCTAAAACCAACATAACAATCTCGAATAAAAATCAAAAAAAATAAAAACAAATAAAAATAATCAAACTAATATCTCACACTCAGAATCAGCAATGAGGTTCCATAACGTAAAAACATGTAAACATGTTGAATTATTTAAATTTTATGTTAAAAGCATGTGGAATAATTAGTTATTACAGATGAAATCGTTAATTTGGAATAATATATTAAGCAAAACAAATAGGGACAATTCTATTCATGACCTCATAAGGTGCATGTTCTTACAAATATCTTTCATTTAAACACGATATTCTTCCGTTTTGTAGACCGAGTTACATTTGCTTGGTAAATATAAAACTAATTTTTGGAATGAAAAGTTATTAAATATACATGTAATAATTTAGAGATTTTATAAATTGATGAATGAAACCTTATACCACGTCTTAGTTTTGACACATAGAGCGAAAAATGACTAATATCAACTTAAAAAAACATAACATTCACACATGCGTGCGGGACGGACATGCATCCAGACCGAACACCTTCTACCACGTATTAAATATACACGATATTTTTGTAACAAATCTTCTACCACATAATTTTTGACACATAAATCAAACAAATAACTTAGATCAACTTTCAAACAATATAAAACAGTGTAATCCCCCCCCCCCCCCGCACATGCGTGTTACATATGTGTTAATGTTTTTTCATACATACAATCAGGGGCGGATCCAAAAAATAAATTTGTATGGGGCACTTATACTTAAATATTAAACATAATTTGTTAAGAAAAATAAATATATTTTGTTAGGTAAAATATTTTAAAGAAACTATTAAATTTTAGTCTTATTTTTGAAAAATAAAAATAAACAAAATTTGAACTAAAATAAAAATACATATTTATTTTTAGTGGTATTATATTGTACATAATAATTTCTTATGTACATATAAAAAAATATTTGTTTCAATTGTTATTTTTATATAAATAGTAAACGTAGGAAATTTAACTAAAACTAACTAAAAGAGTAAAATGTGAGAAAAAAAATTTTAACTATAGAAGATATAACTAAAAAGACAGTATAAATAGAAAGGATTTGGAATACATTAAAAAGAAAACAAGTGTCTATAAAAACTTTCAGAACAGAATACAAAAAGTTTGTTTAAAAAAAAATTGAAAAGACAAAATGTGAGCAATGATCTTCGAACTTAAGATCATAATAGCAGAAAAGGATCTTGGAACCAGTTGAACTGAATTTTATTAATTGTCTACCTTACAAACGCTAATTATAATAATGATTTAGTATGGGGCACGTGCCACAAGTCATACAACGTGTGTCCGCCCCTGCATACAATGATATATATACAATAATGCTATAATTATTAATCGTATATGTTTATAAGTGTTATTTTATGCATCTGAATGTAACAATTCTGATGTACATATAAAATTATGAATTAAACTTTATACTATCTCGACCGAAAAAATACTTATATCTCGCTCTGTATTGACACTAAACGAAAAAACATACACATAGATTAACTAACAAACATAATAATGTCCGTACATGCGTGCGGGACAATCACCTAGTAAAATTTTATAATCAAACGAGTCATAGACAAACTTCTAGAATTTTTTTGTGTGGGTATACCTGTAGTTAATAAAATTATTAAAGGTAAGCATAATATTTGACTACTCATGATATTTTCAGACCACTTCGACTATACAATACTCTTTTAAAAAGTGGAGATTTCATGTTGACCTCATGCTACATGGATATTTTTGTATGTAAGATATTTACAGTGATTAGTAATCTATCATAATTGTATTTTTTTCGTTAAGGAACCATAATTTAATTTATAATGGATTTTTTTTGGCAAATAAATGATCAACATCACTGACCAACATCGTCATTGTCAATGACAAATGACCAACAACTTGTAAACGAAAAGATGGGGTTAGTCCAGCGGCCAAAGAAAACAAGTGAAAAGATGGGGTTAGTCCAGCGGCCAAAGAAAACAAGTGAAACCCCATATTGTTGATCATCGTCATATGCGGTCGAGATAGTATAAAAGATGGGGTTAGTCCAGCGGTCATCGTCATTTTGTGCTTCTTCTGCACTCAACGGCCAGAAAAAGCACAAAATAAGTTGCATTATATTATGTGTAGGGGGCTTTACGATAGAAATGGGCCTTGATTCTATTGACACACTTTTTTTAGTTGACAATTCACAAACTAATACAGACCCACATATTGTTGTCAATATTATGGGCTACATTTCTTCAATACACACTCTTTTAGTAGTCCTTTTATTCTTCTCGTAAAAGTCTAAACGCTAAAAAGTGGTTGAATGCCTTAACTTATAACAAAGGCACTTATTTGGAGAGGAAAAAAGATAATCGACAGTGGTACTTCAACCGGTGAAATAATTGGTTTATATTTAACAAAAACCGGTGAAGTAATTGTTTCGCTTTTACCACTTTTTTGGGCAAAGTTTTTTTTTTTTTTTTTTTTTTTTGGGGGCAAAGTTTCATTTCACTTAAACAAGAGTATAAATGATAGAAGAAATTTTCCATCTTTTTGATTACAACAACAAAATTTAAAAGCAAAAGCATAAGCTAGATTTTCCAAAGAGAGGGACAACGAAAATGAGAACTTACTCAAAT
Organism: Orychophragmus violaceus; assembly: GCA_030180135.1. Classification (NCBI taxonomy): domain Eukaryota; kingdom Viridiplantae; phylum Streptophyta; class Magnoliopsida; order Brassicales; family Brassicaceae; genus Orychophragmus; species Orychophragmus violaceus. The sequence goes on from CM058232.1 coordinate 97,768,540, forward strand.
GCGTCGAATCGAAACTCACGGTAAAACCGGAATCGGAGAATTTAGTCATTTTAAATTGTGATTTTGAAAGACAATCCTTACCTCCGGAAGTCGCCACTAAGACAAAACTGGTCACCTCTTCTAATTCCGTACAAGGTGATCCACAAGATAGCAAAACAGATAAGGAATTGAAAAATGTTCCTGGTGTCGCAACCGGAAAGCCGGGTTGTCTAATAGTTAAGAGACATGGTGGATAGGTTCTCTCCCCGAAGAGGGAGTAAGATGGAACCACACTATTCCAAAACAGGAAAGAAACTTGAAATGATCTCTCCCATAAAAGGGAGGAGGATGGAAATGATCTCTCGCAGGCAATGGAGGAAATTGCTATTGCCTTATGGTTACAATAAATTACCGTGTGAAATGATCCTTATGTGGATTGAAAACATCTGGTGAACGAGCATAGGCTTGAATTTAATTTGGAGACAAGCCCACTGAGGATATATTTTTGGATCGGCCCATATTAAAGAGTTGGCCGAAACTGAAGAATTCTTTGACCGAGAGAGCATGAGGCTTTTGGGACAAGTTGTCAGAGGTCAAGACTGAATGAGCATCGGTTAACACGACAACACTGTGCGCAAAAAAGGAAATAGATCCGTCGATATGGAGAAGTATTGGTGGCTTTCGTTGCAGGAGGCTTCGAGATTTGATACTTAGAGGAGTCTGGCGGAGTTGGGTCTCTGAGAGGCATAACTCTGGACGAAGAGGCGAGGAAACGAACACGCAATCCGAGAAATGGTGATAGCATTCTTCGGGTGAAGCCCGAGAGGAGTTCAGATCTAACGGCATGCCGGCAGCGGGCAAATTTGTCGGCTTCGAGGCAGTGACCTATTTGCCAGAAGAAAATACTGGAAGTCATGCCGAGAGACGAGAGAAAACGTAGACCCGAGAAAATATCTCAAGACCAGATTGATGGCGGAGGGTGATGGGGCGATTTCCGAATGGAGGCCAGTGACTTTCGCGACGAGTTTGTGTCCGGAGGATATGGCGGATCCGGCAGCTTTAGAGGGTGTGGGACGTTTGACTGCGTCAGAGCGAAACTCCTCGAAGGGTGGTTAAGGGACAAAATCCAATCTGGCAGCTCCGACCAAGGGACCTGCCTCATATGGTTAGCTTGAAAATACGCCACATACACCATAGAGCCATGGCGGAGAGATTGAGGACAAAATAGATCTCGCCGCTGACGACGGAGGGTCATGAGAGCGGAGACGGATCTTTGGGACATCTTAGTGGACCCGAGAGAGAGAGGAGCCACAACTACTCTCAGGCGGAGAGCTTGTCGGAAGGAGGCCGGAGGGGGAGATCCATCTTCAGAAAGGCGCGGCGGCGGCAACCTTGGAGAGTGGACCCGAGAGAGAATCGCTAGGGCGAACTCTGTCCACCTATGTTTTGATTTACCACATACAATCAGTATTATATATAAAAATGTGTGACGTGATACCAAACCCGGCCTCATCTTAGGGTTGCCTAAAGCATCAAAAAAGTTGTTGCCCCATTAAAAAAACTATTTTGGGACTTGATCCATGTTTTGATAGAAATGAAATCCTTACAAATTCATATAGAATTTGGCGTCTAAACCGGTGATTCATAAGCTTTAAGTTAGGGCTGGCCTTGCGTCGTATTAAAAGTTATATATTTTTCTACATGATCCTTCTTTACCATCGATTGACCTTGGAAAATATTAGTATTATCTATGACCAGAAACCTAAAGCGTTTGGATTTAAAAAAAAAAAGAACATAAATATCAAGACGGGTCTCGATTTAAAGAGATATGCATGTGTGTACCTTTTGATTCATGCACGTTGCATGTAGTTCATCAAAGTGTGTCTTAGTTAGAAAAATCGTCTACAAAGAATCTTTCTAATAAAATATATAGAGAGGTAACGATCTAATGATCTGGTCAAATCACTATTAGACCAAACCTGGGGTGGGAAGGTTTACTACACCAATTTTGAATCTAAGCTCAGTAAACGATCTTCGAGGCAACGGTTTGGTGAATATGTTCGCAAGCTGTTCCTGAGCAGAGATGTGTTTTGTTTCGATCAGACCAAAAGCAACATGTTCCCTGATGTAATGATAGTCTGTGTTGAAGTGCGTAGACCGATTGTATATAGAAGGATTGGCGCTTAAGTAAACTGCATAAAGGTTGTCACAATGAAGGATTGTTGCATGTTGTTGAGAGATTTCAAGATCACGGAGAAGTTGAGATATCCTAGTCAGTTGTTGAGTAGTTGTAGCAAGTGCCATGTTCTCCACTTCGGTGGATGATCTGGATATTGTTAGCTGCCGTTTTGAAGATCCAGAAACCAGATTCGGACCAAGTAAGATGAAAAAACCAGTTGTGGATCGCCGAGTTTCCTTACAGCCTGCTCAATCGATGTCACATAATGCTTTGACAACCAGTTCTGAGTCATGTTTGATCAACAATCCCATCTTGATAGTTCCTTTAACATACTAAGAACTCTTTACAACATACCAAAATCGCTCATCGTAGGAGCATGGATTCTTTGAAAGATGCAATTGACTGCATATTGAAAATCCGGTCTTGTTATAGTAAGATACTGCAGTTTACCTACAAGTCTGTGGAAGTATGTGGGTTTCGGGAATAGATATGTGTTGATATCTTCTATCCGCTGAAGGAGAGGTGTGGGCATGGTATTACAGTTTGACATAGCTGCTTGATGGAGTATATCAGAAGCATATGCTTCTTGGTGAATAAACCATCTCAACTTGAATGAATCTCTATGCCAAGGAAGTATTGAGGAGAGCCTAAGTCTTTCATTGAGAATATGTTACTCAGAGCTTCTAACAGACATTGCAGCATATAACTTGAATTTCATGTTATCAGAATATCATCCACATACAGACGGAATATTAGAGTCTGACCTTGATTGTAGGTAAATAGAGATGGATCAGCCTTGCTACAATAGAAGCCAAAGTCAAAGAGAAAATTGTTGAATGTGTTAAACCAAGCCCTAGGTGCTTGTTTGAGTCCATAAAGAGCCTTGGTTAATCTATACACATGAATAGGCTTGTCTTGATCAATGAAATCATGCGGCTGAATCATGAACACTGGCTCATGTAATACCCCATGTAGGAAGGCATTTGACACATCAAGATTCTTGATAGACCATCCCTTTGTTGTAGCTATCATTAGTACAAGATAAATGGTTGATGTTCTGACTACTGGACTGAAGGTCTCAAGATAATCAAACCCTTCTTGGTTGAAACCCTTGGCGACGAGCCTGGCTTTTAGTTTATCTACTGATCCGTCTGGTTTCATCTTTGTCTTAAAGACCCATATGCATCCAAGTATGTTGATCTCGTCTGTTTGAGAGACCAAGGTCCACGTATGTAACATATGGAGAGTATTCATCTCCTCCATGACTGCCTCAGTCCAACCTGGATGTTTCAATACAGTAACAATGGTTTTGGGTTCCTCAAAGAGAACTTATAGTTGAGCATTATATATCGTGGATTTGGCTTATGAATGCATACCTTTCCTCTAGTAGTCATTGAGTGATCATTGAATATTGGTGCAGGCATTGCTGGAGCATCAATGTCTTGTGGAAGCACTACTGGATCAATATTTTCATGAGCTGGGTGATTGACCTGATAATGTTCAGCAGAATTGTCAATTTTCACTTCTTGTTGCAGTACAACATCATGTTGTTGAACCGGTATTTCTGTTGGTGATGTTAAGATTCTTGAGACCCGACCATCCTGAGCTGACTGAGAAGGTAAGGTTGCATGTTGCCAAGCTTTCAACAAGGTACTCTCATATCTAGGTACAATGCCTATTATTGTTGCTTAAACAGGATGACATCCTCATCAATGACAACATGTCGGCTGATATACACTTTTCCTGTTTGAGGATATAAACACCTATATCCTTTGTGGTTAGAACAATAGCCAAGGAAGACACACTGAAGAGATCTTGGCTCAAACTTGTGATCAGTTATATGTCTCAAACATGGACTCTGAGAGAGGTATAATCTGGTTTCTTCTTGTGGAGGATTTCAAACGGACTCTTATTGTTCATAGAGCTATTAGGCAATAGATTACCAATGTAGCAGGCCGTGAAGAATGCTTCTACCCAGAAGTGCAAAGGCATATGAGAGTGAAACATCATAGACAATGCCACCTCTATGAAGTGTCTATGCTTTTTTCCGCAGTGTCATTTTTTTGTGGCGTGTATGGACAAGAAATTGATGTTTCATGCCATTTTCTGCTAAGTGATTCCTCGTTTGATTGTTTATAAACTCTCCTCCACCATTGCTTTGAAACACTTTTATCTTGCTTTTGAATTGTGTTTCAACAAATGTTTGTAAGCTTTTAAAGACTGGATAGAAGTCAGATTTGGTGTGTAGTGGGTATAACCAAGAATGGCAAGAGTAATCATCAATAAAGACTGCATGATATTTGAATCTATGATTTGATACAACTGGTGAAGGACCCCAAAGATCACAGTGTGTAAGATCAAGAGGTTCTAAAGCTCTACTATCTAAAGAAGAAAACTGAAGTCTACTACTCTTTCCCATCTGGCAAGGCTCACAAATGGATGTGCTTCTGCTCTTATTGATATTGATGTCCTTGCTGTGTTTTAGTTGCTAGAGAACTGTCGGATTGGAGTGTCCTAGCAGGTGGTGCCAGATGTCTTCACTTGCTGAGCACTGCCGGTTTGAGAACGAGACTTCAAACTCTCGGTTCTCCAACATATACAGACAATTACAACGAGGGCCCTTTGACACCACCCTCTGGGTGTTAAGATTAATCACACAGGCCTTGTTAAAATCAAATTACACTCCACAAAGATAGTCATCACATAATCTTGAGACAGATAATAATGATTTATGTATAAGAGGACACACAAGAACTTCATTTAAGAGAAGATTACATGTTGAGGTGCTGATAGTGGTTGAACATACATGAGTTATTGGGAGATAAGTGCCATCACCCACTTTCACTTTCGTAAGGATGAGTAGTGTGGAGATTGTTTGTATTTGAAGTAACATGATCTGAAGCTCATGAGTCCGGGTACCACTCCTTACTATCTGCATCAGAACGACTGGAGAAATAAACAAGGGTTTGATAGTTGTTATCAAACTTGTTGTAACACTTGAGAGCAGAATGTCCAACGCAACCACAAATCTGGCAGGTATGCCTTTCTCCACTGTTATTTGGTTGTGTCTGATGCTGAGAGAATCATATGCTTCTGGTAGAGTAGGCTCCTCTCCCACGGTTCTGACCAAAGCGTCCTCGACCTCCTCGGTAGTAATTGGTCTTTTACTGATCAGTGTACTCAGCTTTTTGTGTGTTGTATGCAACATTTGGATTGACAGTAGCAGAAGTGTCATAGGACTGCAGTTTAGAGCCAAATCCTTCAATATCAGTGATAACGTCGTTGAAGGTGGGTGGTGGGAACTTGGAGAGAGCGCTTTGAATTATTGTTGTGATGGGATCATACTCCCTTCCTAGCCCGTTTAAAAACCCAAAGATCTTGATGGTTTCTTCAACATGTTTACTAATAGCACTGAGAGCATCACAAATCGTCTTAAACTCTCTGTAGTATACAGTAAACATCTTTCTTTGTTGGTGAGAAGCTGGAGATTGTGACGAAGAGCAAACTCTCTGGCTAAGGAGCTCTTGTTGAAGTTTGCAGCTAATGATAACCAAATGTCTCACACTGTTGCAAGTTTGTGGATGTACCCAAGAACTTCCTTAGACAAAGTTTAAAAAAAACAGGATTCGATCATATGATTAGAACATAACCATGATTCGTAGATCGGACTGGCTACGTCTGGAGACATGATAGCTCAATTAATGAAACCAATAAGACGCTGACTAGAGAAAAGTGACTCCATTTGAGTCTTCTATAACATATAATTTGTGTCATTGAACTTGAAAGTCACTGAACTAAGGACATGAATATTGCTTGGAAGCGGGTATGGATTCAATGGATCCGCCACTAACAACTTGGGAAGATATGTTATGGCTCTGATACCATGTGAATAACAAGAGAGATTGATGAAAAATGATTTTATTCACGTTATACAAGATGGTGATACAGTGACAATTTACATTCTTATATAAAGACTAAGAGAACATTATGGAGATTAGGTCAGCAAATAGAGAACGCAGACGAGCTGTCATGGTGAGCTATCCTCAAGAACGGATCAAAACGGTTTTGTAGCTAGAGCGTGGTCTTGCTTTCAAGTCCATGTACATAATGTTGACCGTTGATAAATTTTATCTTGACATCACGGTTGGGCTGTATGAATAGGCCTATCTTCTTCTCCATTATGTTTTGGCTTGATACACTTTCAGCTGTGAGTCCGTGACTAATCCGAGACAAGTGAATTTGATTGTTTATATTTTCTATTGCATTGTTTGAATCGTTCAAATAAATCCGTTAATTAGATCGGATGAAATTTCATGCAATTCTGTAGTCTGTAGAGACATTATACATATACATTTTTAATAATCCGTTATATATGTATGCCATTGGAAATGTGGGAGTGCTTCGATGGAAAATAATTGAAAAGCAGATGGCATCTAGCTAGTATCTATTGTAGTTTTAATATTTTGATATGCTTGTTGTTTTTTTGTAATTAGTAGGTTATCGACCAAGATCTATACTTCCTGATTAGGGATCAAATCATCTAATATAAAAAGCAACTTGATTATCTGATTTTTGTGTTTTATTTTAGATATTTTTCCAACTCAACTAATGACCCTTGATAACTTTTTGTTTTTGTTTTCAAAACATACTAGAGTTTGACCCGCACTGAGCATGCAGGTATTTTTTTTCATTTTGATTCACACTAAGGAATTGTTTTATTTTTTTTATTTATGTTAATAGACGATTTTTCGTATAAATATATGGTAGTTAAATAATTATTTTTCGGTTTATGTTTTAGATGTCAAAAGAGATGTTTTTATTTTTGGGTTTGTTTTTTTATTAGCTTTAAACAACATTTGATTTTGTTTTATTCGTTTTTAAATCATTTATAATTGATTATGTTTACTCTCAATTGTTATTTCCAATTAAAATAAATATTAAACTCGTTGAGCGCGGAGTATTAGTTTGGTGATTCTTTTCTATTTGTTTTTTTACCGATTTTTTATTCGAGATCGTTATATTTGTTTATGTTACAATTTATTCTAGTTATTTATGTTTTCTAGAATAAAGAGTTTTTATATAGTTTTCGGATCTACATAGTAATCTTTTTTAGATTATAAGTGTGGATATTTTCTTGATCCGTGCTGAGCGAAAATTAGTTTGATGATTTTTTAATTCGAGATCGTCATGTTAGGTTTAGGATAGAATATATTATAGTTAAGAGGTTATTGGGAAATTATTTATTAAAAATCTAAAACAATCAAATTCATGGTTATGTGTAGTTAGTTAGAATGCAACACATGATTTGTTAAAAAAAAATACATTTACTTAATTTTTATCATGTTATTAAGGGTTAATATTGGTTGTTATAATTACAATTAGGAATAACTAAACCTTTGCAATGATATAACCAAGATGTGTATATATTTTCATGATGACAAATTTAAAAATAAATTATTTAGATAGAAAAATACAATGTCACTATATGCAAATGTTTGAATGTTCTATTGCCTTGTTACATAAGGATTGAAATATACAAATGATAACACTCTATTATATGATTAATTGAATCACACGGTTTTTGTTCTTGTTATCCCACCAAAACACTTGATTGAGTAGAGTAGTATTATTGACAAAAAAAAAACAGAGTAGTATTATGTGGGTCGCAAAAAAATCTGGAAGAAAAATTCATCATATTGTATTTATTAAAAATAATAATATATTTTAAGTTAGAATATCATTTTTTGAAAAAATAGTTATTTAAGTTAGCATATTCCATGGTAAAAACAATATTTTATATCGATTTGTATTTAAATAACATATATTGTATATTTTAACCAATATAACTAAATAAGATATTCAAAAAGATATTGTGATATATTTTCGGAAATATAATAAATGCTACGGAATTTTAAATGAATAACGATATTTACCATGATTAACTCCAAACTTAAACTCATATTTATATTTTTTTAGTGCTAGTTATAGTGAATAATGAAACATCATTATTCAAATCTAACATTATTTATATATTTTCATTGAATACCAAACTCGTAACTTTATACAAAATAGAATACAAAATTATTCAAATATAACCAAAGGAGTTCTGTAACAAAAACATCAACCTTAGAACACCAAAAAAACGAAATTGATTGAACCCAATCTCATAGCAATGAGTCTCATCAGATCTCTAGCGTATATTTATCAAAGGAATAGATTGATGCCTAAGATATTATATGTTATTAAAAAAATTTGTTTGACGAAAAGTAAACACGGTTTACCAAAAAATAAAGAAGTAAACACGTAAAGATCACAAATATGGAGAAGAAATTCTTAATGTCGAGAACCCAAAGGTATTTACCAAAAAGAGCATTTGATTGGGCCTTATTCTGACTATCGAGACTGAACCTCATATGATACTCAAAAGAGTATTCACCAAATCCATTGTTTACCACAAAATCCATGTTTATAGTAATGGACATCACTTATTCGGACTATAGGTTTATTGGGACAAACGGGACATGTGATGTGAACTAAAAACATCTTGGCAACAACATTCAATTGGACTTTTAGATCTCACACTCCTTTTTCTATAGTATATCAAACGTTTGTTAGTTCACATCACATCATTAGACCTTATTTTTGTGATAACTGAGCTTCTTCTTTGATGGGACCAAACGAACAAAACAGAATTAAAAAAACCAAAAACATAGAAATCATTTCAAAATCAATAAGAAGAAGAAAGCAATATAAATGACAATGTATCATTTGACCAAACCTTTAATGATCCGGAAGAAAATTTCCATGGCCAATGAGAAAAAAATAGAGAAATTTCTTGAAAATATGGAAGATGTGCTAACAGTTGTGTTTCTAGGCCACCCCAAGCTCCCTTTATATATGATTTCACAAACTTCTCTCCAAAGCTTGGTGTATGCCATATATTATATTTTTCTCGAACTAATAAGATATTCAGAAAGATATTGTGAATTTTAAAAAAAAATTAATTAAATGAATTAAAATCGATATTCGTCAAGATTGTAAAGAATATTCACCAAAATTGCAGATTTTTGTTTCCTAAAATATAGTTTACGAAAATAAATATAGATGGTAAGTTTGTTGACAAAATAAATTAAAAAATAAATAAATGATAGGATTAATAAAATAAACTAATCCGACGGATAATATTAAATCTACTAAATGAACGATCAAATTTTTAAAATAGGATCCGTATGTATATCCGTATTCCAAATCCGGATCTGCCCAAATATCAATGCGTGACCAAATTTCCCAATATTCCATTTTTATCCTTAGTGAAAAAATACAATCCCTAATAATTGTTGGGAATGTCCTGAAATCTACTGTGCTATCTCTAGAAAGTATGATAAGTGTCGAGATCAGACATAAGTCATAAATACTGGGAGGTCATGATGACTTGCTAGAGTCCGCTCTTGATCTATAAGTTAAGTACTTATTACCAGTATTGTATGATCCCTAAGGGTCACACACCATAGCTAACGGGAAAGTTAACAAGGAATTAATACAGTAAGATGCAAGACATTTACTGTATTTGTACAGAGAATTGGGCCAGACAAAATACAGTCTTTTTGTCTGATTTGGGTCTTGGGCCCAAAAGCCTAATAAGCCATTAGTTTAATTACTTGGGCCCATATAAGGAAGAGGAGGCGCCAGTTAGCCCTAAGGGTCTGCGATTTCCAGGTCTGGCCGTCCTCTCTCTCTCTGTTGTTCGAGCTTGGTCTAGCAGCCTGATCCAGTAGCTTGTAAGCGTGTGGATACCTAGGAGGAGCCGGTAATCATCAGCTCTTGCAGATCTCGATATTCCTTTGATCAATCCGCTGTAATCACAAGGTAATGATCCTGATCTGTTTATGATTCAACTGCAAATCACCTAGATCCTAGTTGATTATGTTAGGTTGTAATCTGATAATTAAACCTATGAACACACATAATCCTACAGTGGTATCAGAGCCTAGGTCGTTAGGTTTTTGCTGTTTGGATCATATTTAGGTTGTTTTAATGTTTAGAATCGAATTTGTGTTAAGAAATTTGATTAGAAAACTTGAAAACCTAAAAAGTAAATCACATGATCCGATTGAAACCCATCGGTATACGATGTGAACGCCCGTATCGATCGACGAGGGAGCGAGATATCGATCGATATGAATCGGATCGATTGCTTCTCGCTGTCCCGATGACCCGATCGCAACGAGCTGATGCACGCGAGTATCGATCGACGCAGGAGCGTGATATCGATCGATATGCTGGCGAGGCATACGTTCCGCGAGTAGCCAATCGGTTTAGCCGAGCTTCGCGGTTCGTTCTTCCCAAACCCGCGACAATGAACCAATCAAACCGATTGTGGTTCATTGTCAGCTTTAGCTTAAACCGCAAGTTAGGTCAAAATTGGCTAAAACACGAGGTGTTTCTTCCCGGTTTTGGACTTAACCGAACCGATCCAATTTAATTGGTGGTTCAAGCGGTTAACCCAAATCGCGGTTTGCTGGAAATTATTTAATACAATTGGTATTATTTAATTTCTGGTTAAACCGGATTTAAATTCAAAATTGAATTTTAACCTAAACCGAAGGCTGGTTTAAGTTTGATTTGGTTGGACCAAATAATTTAGAGCTGGTCTGGTTTAGTAAATAACCAGTTGGATTTAGTAGTTAATTTGGTCGTGGACCAGAATTAATGAACCGACTCGGTTATGTCAAATTATTGGGCCAATTGGAATTCTGTGGTCTTGGGCCAAGAATTGGGCATATAATTTGTGACCCAACCGAAAACTTTAATAAAACTTTAAATTAGAAATTTCTAATTTTGGCATGTTTCTAGATTTAGAAAGTTTCTAAAATAAGTAAGTTTCCCAAAATAGTAATCTTCTATTTTTGGAAAGAAAACCTAAAATCCTCAAAACCAATATCAAGCTTGGATGTCTTGCCCAATCTTGTCAGCTACTTAACGCTTATTCAATTACAGATATGGCTTACAGTGTGAGGTGTCTGTTTTTGCGTAAGTAAAGTAGCATATAGTCACTAATTTCATTGGGAGTCCCAGACTTTAGTGATTATTTAGCTGTAAGAGATTGGTCTCCTTGACTGGGCCATCGGGAGTCCCGGGCCTTGAGACATCTGGTGAATTGGGCCTTGGGCCCAATCCACAACCGAGAGTTATATAGATATAACTAGCTGTTTGCATGCTTACCAAGTAAAGCTAATTCCGGGTGACGGCCAGTGGCCCACTTTGGTTTTAGTTGAACATGGGTCTCGGAATCATTGCATTCATATGAGGTTAAACAAAGAAATTTTGAATGCAATGCGAGTTTTTCTTATAAGTTATTAAGATTACTCTTTTATGAACTAAATAACTAAAACTCTATTGTCTCATAATTTCAGCTATGTCAAGCACAACAACACAAAACACTTTCTCGATCCGGTCTGCCCTTGAGAAGGACAAACTGAACGGATCAAATTTCCTGAACTGGTCCAGGAACCTGAGACTTGTACTCAGGCAGGAGAAGAAGGCTTATGTCCTTGAAAGAGTTATCCCCCCTAGACCTGCGAATAATGCCGCACAAGCTGTGAAGAATGCTTGGGATACGCATTCTTCAGATGCTAATAACGTGGTTTGCCTAATGTTGGCGACAATGGCTCCCGATCTGCAGATTCAGTGGGAAGGCCTGACTTGTCCCATGGAACTGATGGCAAACCTGAAAGCGTTGTTTCAAGAGCAGGCTCGTACAGAGAGATTCCAAACTGTAAAGAATCTCTTGGACTGTAAAATGGCTAAGGATGCAGCAGTGAGTCCACATGTTCTGAAAATGATGGGTTATCTCGATCATTTGACAAGACTCGACTGTCCTATAAGCCAAAAGCTTGCTTGTGATATCGTTCTGCAGTCTCTTACTCCTGCATATGACCAGTTCGTCTTGAACTATAATATGCATGGGTTGACAAAGACTTTGCCTGAGCTACATGGTATGCTCAAGACTGCGGAACCTAATCTGAAGAAGGCCAAGGACCCGTCTGTACTCATGGTGCAGAAAGGCAAGGGTTTCAAGAAATCTGCTGCAGACAAGGGAAAGGGCAAGGCAGTCCACAACGAAAAGGCCAAGCCCAAGCCCGTGTCTAAAGCTGGGCCTTCTGATATCTGCCACTTTTGCAAAGAGGCAGGGCATTATCGCAGGGACTGTAAGAAATACCAGGAAAGTCTGAAGGAGAAGAAGAAGTCGTTCGCGACTACTTCTTCAGGTATTTTTGTTATTGAAGTAAATACTACTACTTCTGATAATACCACTTGGGTATTAGATACTGGATGTGGGGCTCATATTTGTACTAATGTGCAGGCGCTCAGCAACAGTAGAAGGTTGAAGCAAGGGCAAGTAGAGTTGCGGGTTGGCAATGGAGCGAAGGTTCCAGCACTGGCCGTTGGCACTTACTTGTTGTCTTTACCTTCTGGATTGATTTTAGAACTTGAGAATTGTTATTTTGTACCTGCTATAAGCAGAAATATCATTTCAGTTTCATTATTAGATTTACAAGGATTTGATTTTTCTATTAAGAATAAATTGTGTTCCTTTAATCTCAATGATATGTTCTATGGCTGTGCCCCTCTTATTAATGGGCTGTACATGCTGGATCAATCTACTCCAGTATATAACATTAATACAAAACGGTTCAAATCTAACGAAGAAAATGAAACGTTTCTCTGGCATTGTCGTTTGGGGCACATTAGTGAGAAACGCGTCAAGAGGCTCCATTCAAATGGACTATTGGGCTCATTTGACTTTGAGTCTTGTGAGCAATGCGAATCTTGCCTAATGGGCAAAATGACACGGGCCCCTTTTAATAAACCTACAGAAAGGGCCATTGAACTATTGGGCCTGATACATACTGACGTGTGTGGCCCAATGTCCACAAATGCTAGAGGAAACTATCAGTACTTCATTACATTCACTGATGATTTCAGTAGATATGGATATGTCTACTTGATGAAACATAAGTCGGAAACCTTTGAGAAGTTCAAAGAATTCCAGAATGAAGTACAGAACCAGCTTGGTAAAAGTATTAAGGCTCTTCGGTCGGACCGAGGAGGAGAATACTTGAGCCAGGAATTCCGTGATCATCTGAGTGAGTGTGGGATCATCTCCCAACTCACACCTCCTGGAACACCTCAGTGGAATGGTGTGTCTGAGAGAAGGAATCGGACATTGTTAGATATGGTCCGATCCATGATGAGTCACACAGACCTTCCTATATCCCTTTGGGGATATGCTTTGCTGACCGCAACGTTCACACTAAACAGAGTGCCATCAAAGGCAGTAGCAAAGACACCATATGAGTTATGGACTGGAAAAGCTCCAGCAATGTCTTTTCTCAGAATTTGGGGTTGTGAAGCCTATGTCAAAAGATTAATCTCAGACAAGCTTACACCAAAATCTGACAAATGCTACTTCATTGGTTATCCTAGGGATACCAAGGCTTATTACTTCTATCTGCGATCCGAGAACAAGATCTTTGTTGCTCGGGATTGTACTTTTCTTGAGAGGGAATTTCTCTCTAAGAAAGATAGTGGGAGTAAGGTACAACTTGATGAAATTCAAGAAGGACAGGAACCTGTTCAACCTAATGAGGGAGAACAACAGGATGAATTACATGAAGTTGTAATAGAACCTGAACCTGAAGTACCTGAAGTTCGAAGATCCGGAAGGATCCGTCACGAACCCGATAGATATCAGGGATTCCTCGTGACTAATTGCCATGATCTTTTGATCATTGACGGTGATGAACCCTCGAACTTTGAAGAAGCCATGATAGGCCCTGACTCCTCAAAGTGGCGTGAAGCCACTGAATCCGAGATGGACTCCATGTCTGTCAACCGAGTGTTCTCACTGGTTGACTTACCCGCTGGTGCTAAAGCCATCGAGTGTAAATGGATCTTCAAGAAGAAGATTGACATGGATGGAAATGTCCAGATTTACAAGGCCAGGTTGGTGGCAAAAGGTTTCAAGCAAATTCATGGTATAGACTATGATGAAACCTATTCACCAGTGGCCATGATGAAATCAATTCGGATTCTCCTAGCAACTGCCGCTTATTATGATTATGAGATTTGGCAGATGGATGTGAAAACCGCCTTCCTGAATGGAATCTTGGAGGAGGATGTGTGTATGACACATCCTGATGGTTACATTGATCCTAAGAATGCTGGGAAAGTATGCAAACTTCATAAATCCATTTATGGATTGAAGCAAGCATCCAGGAGTTGGAATCTTCGTTTTGATGAGGCAATAAAGAATTTTGACTTCATCAGAAACAAGGAAGAACAATGTGTGTATAAGAAAACTAGTGGGAGCAAAGTGGCGTTTCTTATCCTATATGTCGATGACATATTGCTTCTTGGAAATGATATTCCAATGCTGAAGTCTGTTAAAGACTGGCTGGGAAGTTGTTTTTCCATGAAGGACATGGGTGAAGCCGCGTATGTTCTTGGAATTCGAATCTTTAGAGACAGATCTAAAAGGATGATTGGACTTTGTCAAGATTCTTATATAGAAAAAGTCCTGCATCGATTCGGAATGGATAAATCCAAGAAGGGATTCACGCCAATGATACATGGTGCTACACTAAGCAAGACTCAGTGTCCTAAAACACCTGATGAGCTTAAGCGCATGAGTAGGATATCTTATGCTTCGGCCATAGGATCTATCATGTATGCCATGATCTGTACTCGTCCTGATGTTGCTTATGCACTAAGCATGACGAGTAGGTACCAGTCTAATCCAGGTGAGAGTCACTGGATTGCCGTAAAGAATGTCCTGAAGTATTTGAGGAATACTAAGGATAAGTTCTTGGTTTACGGAGGAAGTGAAGTGCTTGAAATGAGTGGATTCACGGATGCAAGTTTTCAGACAGATCAAGATGATTTCCGGTCACAGTCTGGTTACATCTTCTGTCTGAATGGCGGTGCAGTAAGTTGGAAGAGCTCCAAGCAGAGCACCGTGGCAAATTCCACGACTGAAGCTGAATACATCGCTGCTTCAGAAGCTGCGAAGGAAGGAGTTTGGATAAGGAACTTCATGATTGAACTCGGTGTATTCCCAAATGCCACTGAGCCTCTAACACTGTATTGTGACAACAATGGTGCAATTGCTCAAGCCAAGGAACCGAGACATCATCAGAAATCCAAACATATTATGAGAAGGTATCACCTGATTCGTGATATAGTGAATAGAGGTGAAGTGATGGTCAGCAGAGTTCCCACTGATGAGAACGTGGCTGACCCGTTGACAAAGCCACTCCCGAGACCTAAGCACGAGTTGCATACTGCTGCTGTAGGAATTAGAGATATTCAAATGTAATCTCTTTTTGAGTGGGAGTTGTGAGGGCTTTATTTTAGTTATTTTGATTGGTTCATGTAAACATTTTTAAATGTTAATGAAATTTTATTTCTGGATTATTTTTAACTGTGATATAAAATAATCGTTCCAAAATGATTCATGTCATTATATATGGGTCATCGAAGTACATGAGTAGACTTGATCCTGAAACCCCATATTTAACGAAATGACATAAATCATAGTGTCCATGGTCGAAGGTTGTTGAAATTGGAACACCAACAACCACTTGAGACTAGAGTGTGTTGAGACTTATGACCAAGTTTCGAGGGGTCATAGATGCGCGGCATCAAAGTCGACACATAGGTATATGCAAGGGAGCATATGACCGGACATGGCCCGCTGATGAGAACTCTACAAGATATTAATATCTGTGTCATGAGAGGTTCTCATATACGACTATAGAGTATAGTCCTTAGACCTGAGTTCGCATGCATGTGGCTGCACATGGATTGATGCGCTTTGATCATTGTCTAACGCTGTTTCGTAACTGGGAGCTATAAGGACCTTGGTTGGGTGTATTATGAAGTATGTAGTTCATAGTGATGGAACAAGATGGGATTTGTCCCTGCCGTTTAACGGAGGTAATATCTCTAGGCCAATCGGAGACTTGATAGCTGGTAAGAGAGTGGCCACTCCCAAACGGACTTGCCCAAGTCGTTTGAATTGTCAGTATCAAATCTGGTCCGATGAACATGGTCTGGCTATATAAGGATGACACGCATCTTGCCTTATGCCAGATCGAGATATTGAGACAAAAGGATTAGGGAATGTAGGATTCCAGTACAAGTGGGAGATTGTTGGGAATGTCCTGAAATCTACTGTGCTATCTCTAGAAAGTATGATAAGTGTCGAGATCAGACATAAGTCATAAATACTAGGAGGTCATGATGACTTGCTAGAGTCCGCTCTTGATCTATAAGTTAAGTACTTATTACCAGTATTGTATGATCCCTAAGGGTCACACACCATAGCTAACGGGAAAGTTAACAAGGAATTAATACAGTAAGATGCAAGACATTTACTGTATTTGTACAGAGAATTGGGCCAGACAAAATACAGTCTTTTTGTCTGATTTGGGTCTTGGGCCCAAAAGCCTAATAAGCCATTAGTTTAATTACTTGGGCCCATATAAGGAAGAGGAGGCGCCAGTTAGCCCTAAGGGTCTGCGATTTCCAGGTCTGGCCGTCCTCTCTCTCTGTTGTTCGAGCTTGGTCTAGCAGCCTGATCCAGTAGCTTGTAAGCGTGTGGATACCTAGGAGGAGCCGGTAATCATCAGCTCTTGCAGATCTCGATATTCCTTTGATCAATCCGCTGCAATCACAAGGTAATGATCCTGATCTGTTTATGATTCAACTGCAAATCACCTAGATCCTAGTTGATTATGTTAGGTTGTAATCTGATAATTAAACCTATGAACACACATAATCCTACAATAATATCAAGGATAATTTTCAGAATATAATATATATGTACTATGGTCAGTTTCCTGTTTTATTATATAGATACAGATAATTTTAACACAAAAACATATACTACAATCGAAAAACTATATTGTATAACAAAAAGTCATTTGTAGATGGAGTAAAATTGAAATTATGAATTTAGGTAATGGTTAATTATGTTGGAAATGATGAAGAGCTTTCAGTTTCATTTAAATAGAGGAGACAGATATTTTAGGGAATTTAGGTGAATGGCCATAAGAGAACAGCCGCAAGACATGTTCACATTAATGTAAGTAGTCTAGTCTTATTTGGATTCGGGTCTCTTGGGGGCTGGGCGAATGTGGATAGGTTACCTTGACTATATGACATTTTAATTTCTTATTTTATGGACATGAGCAAAACGAAAATTGGAGCCAATCAATAATTGTATCCCATATTCCCATTATCGTATTGTGTTTCCTGATTTCATTGGACATTTTGGAATCCACTCTTTTACTTTTTTTTTTTAATGTAAAGATTCACTAATCATCTTCTTATAAAAGTACTGTTCTATATCTCCATTTATATCGATATACTTCTATTAAAATTTAACATCTTATGGAATGAGACCGTAGAGGAAAAGGAAGAGAATAACACACATATTAAGTTATCAACTAGGGTTTTAGGTTGTGAAAAGCATATATTTCATAATATTGTATTTTAAATAATGCTATTCTTCTATAAAGCGCAAGATCGATGGAAAGAGACCATAGAGGAAAACGAAGAGAAGAACAAGCATATAAGTTGTCAACTAGGGTTTGTGGGTAGTGACGACATATATTTCATAATTATAGTTCTTTAACATTTGCGGAGACTTTTATTGTTATACATTTATTTTATTTCATTTTTAAGGGTTTAATAAGAGTCGATAGCACTTCAGTTTAGTGGTGTCTTGTTCACGCATGTGGCTGCTAAAAACTAGTCCCAACTAGTTATTTCGGATCTTCGGATTGGATTTGGATCGGGTCTTCACAGGTTCTGAGTTCAACGGGTAGATCAAATCAAATTCATTTAAGGATCTCATAGCTTTTGGATCGGGTTCGGAACGGGTCGGATCTTAGTAACATACCTGTAAAAATTCGATATTATTCAAATACTAATCGAATCGGGTCGGTTCAAGTTCTTTCGGATTTTCAGATATTTTATATCCAAAATACGCAAAAAAAAATTTAAATTCTTGAAAAACATGTAAATACCTAAAAACTTGTAAATACCCAAAAACCTGTAAAAAATATCCAAAAACTATATGTTTTGTCGAATTGTACGGGTCATATCAAGTTTTATCGAATTTTATCGGATCAGTTATTAACACGTTTCTAATAGGTTACTAACGGATTCTAATAGATTATAATATGTACTTAGTATATATTATTTATAGGTTTATATAGATATCCGAAATTAAAGACTCACAAGTAAAATCTGGATTCGAACTTATACTCACAGATCTTCAACTATTTCTACCCAACATATTTTTATATTCTTATACGTGGACACAGACTCAACCCAATCCAAAATTATCAAATTGGTTCTGGATTGGATCTCCGGATCCATGTAAAAATGCCAAACCTAGTCACAACTTACAGACCCTTGGGATTCGTTGAATACATTTTTTATTCAAATGCAAAATAACTACGGATTTTTGGTTTGTTCATATTTTCGATTTGATAAGAGATCTTTTTATGGTTTCATGTAAAGTTGTATAAAAAAGTGTCCCCCTAATTATGGCTATCGATTTACCTTTTATCTCTTCTAAAAGTTAAACCATTCATTTATAATTAAGTATTTGTTTCAAAATACATGTCATTTTAGAATTATTTTCTCTAAAATAGTTGTTGGTTTTAATCTTCAGTCCGATTTTGATATGAAATACAGTACATAATTTAAATCTCAACTTTAAGCTAGTGAAAAAACATAGAAGATAACACCATAGAGTCAACTTGTTTTTTTAATATGTTTCTTAGTTTGGTGAAAAATATCAATGTCGAAAATTGAGGAGTATTAACAAGTTATATCAAAGTATTAACAAGTTATATTAAAACGTTAAATGGTGATTTGCGGTTGGCATATATGGAACGTATAAACCATTATCGTTATATATATACAAAGGGACGAGCTGAAAATGGTCCACAGATGATCTTCCAATTTGTATAATGTTCAATTCAGTTCATAGTTTCGTACCGAGTTTCTTGGTTTTCATGTCATAAATGCAAAAGTTCTTTCCCAATATTATTTGTTTTAGTTTTCGTATAAATTTTCGTAGTAGAGAAATGGAGTAAAAATATTCATTAATTTGCAGGTAGATGATGACTCATAACTCACAAGTACTATTCGTTCTTACAATCTGAACTTTATTACCACTTGAAATGAGTGCCTTTCTCACATTTATTTATCCTCATTTTTTGAGTATTGTTTTGGGATTCTCCGTAGAAAGGTCGACGACTTTTTCCCATGAAGTCAGTAACTTTTCTTCATGTGATAATGTTTTGGATAAGTTTTCAACTATTCTTGACTATTTGCATACCCAATATTAGTTAACCACATAATTCAATGTTTTTTTCCACATTGTTTAATCATTGTTTTAAGTGATTCTATCCGATTTAATTTCTATCTAGATTTTGTTTTTATCTATTTTACAAAAAAAGACTAAATTGTTTTATAATTCTCTCCGTTTTATATTAAATTGTTATATCATTTTTGATTGTTTTTTTTAGATTAGTTATCGTTTTGGATTTTAAATACAAAATTTTGAATTAAATTCAAGTTTTACAATACTAATTTAATGTATTAATATAAAAAATGAAATTATATGATATTAATATGTGTAAAAAATTCTAAAATGATAATTAATTTGAAATGGATATAATATTAGATTACCAAGTAATGCTTTGTAAGTTCTATAGTTGATAAAATTTCCTTATAATAAACAACTAATAATAAGTTTAGAGCTTGCATCAAATATACATATGCAAACCTGTATTTTTGGCAAACTAATAAAAATATCAAGATATTGTATCAAGATATGTATTAATATGTAGAGCAAAATTGACAGGTAGACCATATATCAAGATATGTATCATAAACATGTACAAAAGATTCCCATATTGAGCATAATTACATTTTGGCGTTATTTCTCTCATTCATTTGTTTTTAAAATTCAAATACACCAATAATGAGGGTAATGGCGTGGGCGTACCAGCAGAAAATGCCAATGAAATCCACAATTTCTCCCCACCAATTGGCTAAAATGGAAGCAACACAATATGGCTATCGGCATTTTTCCCTTTTCATTCTTTTATGAGAGGCCGATAACTGAGAACAAAATTGGAACTAAGATTCCAAAAAGGATATTATTACAAACTTTTTTTGTACTGTTTTGTTTGATTTTTTTTTAAAAGATAAAATATTGAGCTTGTGAGAGTGGATTCGAATCAAAAACATGGCATCCCCTAGGATCTTCACATGGCCAATTGGCCCAACTCTAAATCGACCCTATAGATATGTTTGTTGTTTCCATGCTCTTTGAGATTATAATCATGCCACTGGCCCCTACCCTATTTTTCACCACCTAATCTACTATGTTAGTCATGCATGTGGAAAATTTTATATCCACCTATGGTCATCGTAAGTGGAAAATCTATCTTACTGTATATGATGATTGCTTCTTCTTTATTTTTTTATCAGTATCATGCATTTAGCTCAGCGATACATTGATAACAGTATCACACAAACGACTAGACATACATGTTAATTATGGTCAACTAATAGAAGTTAAGACTAATTCAGAATATCTGCAACTATTTATAGTAACCAGAAAAAATGTATTCTTGAAGAACAAAATTGATATTCACTTATATTCATATATATATACACATTTTTATCCGATTTTAGTTATGTATTGTATAATATATACAAGTTCGTATATGCACATGCATAATATATATACTATATATCAGTTACCAAACAATTATTAGTCATTATCTTTAACTCCATTGGTCAAATTCTTCACGGCATTCATCTTGTGTTATGAATTGTAGGGTACCTACATGTCACATCCTTTTCACGTACACAAACACCCATATGCAGAACCAAGTGATAGGTGTCTACTTGCGAATTGATTTGTGGATCTACGCCAAAGATCAATTTTTTGTTAGACGCATTTTTTAACTACTGTAGAATTGACATGCAGCAGATGTAGATTTTAGAAAAACATAGGGTTTCATCTTTAGATATCTTTAGATATCTTGGTTTGTTAAAAACATCAAGAAATTTTATTTAACGTTGTAAAACGAGTATATAAACCACACCTATGCAATACACATATCAAATGAAATTATTGTTCGGTGTACAAAATATAATATGGTAAGTCCATTATTATCAAAGCATTTAGTTTACATTATTACACCCATAGAATATGGACACTACCCCCTTCTTCTTAAAAGAAAACAAAAAACTATTTCTCTGTTAAAAAAAGAGTAAGTTTACTTTACATGTATAGGTTACCAAAGAAATATGTTACATTGACCATATATATTGAACTTGCATTGACCACATATTTCAATCTACAAATACTATAGATTACATTTTGTTGGGGGTCATGCCTAAATTTCCAGATTTTACTGAGTTGTCATATCCATCATGTTGTCGTAGAACTTAAATTTTGCGAATATTACTTTTTAATAGATTAATGTATCCAACTTAGAATAAAATAAAACTATATCCACTTTTTCAAAATGGGTGCAAATAGTAATGGTTCCACGGGTTAGTTTGACAAATTAGGAAAAGAAAAACAAATTACTTTACGGTGCTCTCTCTTCTCTCTCTCAACCTTTTCTCTCTCGAACAGTTCCTTCGTTTAATCTCGCTTCCGGCCACCGGCGTTTTGCCGGTGGTCGGGTTACTTTTGTCCACTGATCCTCTTGTATCATATTTTCAGGATCTGTTTATTTCTCTTTTTGAATAAAATCCGGATCTACTGTCCGGTTCTTGCTCCGCCTATGTTGGCGTTAAATCTCCGATGAGTCTCATCGATTTTGTTTCTTCTCCCTACTGCTGCTTTTCGTGTGCTTTAATCTGTCAGACAGCCCGATTTTATCTCCAATCTCTGTTTGTGTTCTCGCGATCTTGGAGTAATTTCTTTGCAGCTACTACCCATTTTCGGCTTTGGGATTAAAAAGCTAAATCGAATATGTGATTTAGCGGCGGCGAAGCTTCCATGGCGTGAGGTTACCGGCGGGTGGCGGAGACTGATTTTCTTGTTAAGCGGTTCCCTTTCTGGACAGATTGAAGACGATGATAGAGCGGAGTTTCGCGGACAGCATCGGTAGATTTGGAGATCGACCCAACTGATGATCGATAGTCAAGTCCGGCGTCGGAGTGACGGCAGATCGTGGGTCAGCCGGCTTCGTACGTGTCACTCGATCCTTCATCTTGCGTGTTCATTGTCACGATGATGACGAACTCTCGTGCGTACACGTGGCCATTAGATTGCTTAGACTAATCAATAGATTGGGTTACTCTAAGTGGGCTTAATTCTATTAATGTGCAAATGATGTTGGTTGGGCTTGATTTGATCAATGTTGTAATATTTAGTTGGGTTTATTAATAAACTGTTTGCCGACAAAAAAAAAAAAAGTTTGACAAATTAATTAAAAATAAGTCACTCTGATCAGTGTGGTAATAGGTAAAATCCAGATCCTAAACACCTGATTCGATTAAAACCTATAAGTGGCAAAGTAAATGTTTGAAATATATTTTTGATAAAAAAGTTTGAAATATTGTTATAGTGGGTAGCTAAAGTGATCCTTTTGTAATGGATTACGTTAATTGTATTCTTAATGTAAATGTACACCTAAAGAAAGGTTGTAATTATAAATTTTTATCCACTAAGTATGGTTTCATCATGTAATTATCTCTAGTTTAATTTCGTTTCAGGCATTATAATTTCAAATTGGAAAACAACTGTGAGCTTGGAAGCTTGAACAAACGACATGACTCGGCCGGTGCTAACGTTGACCATATATTATTAACAAAGATCACAATCCCACTTGGCCTATGAAACAAATGGGTTAATCGAATATATCATTTTATCTGTATATTTCATTTCACTGGAGACCATACACCAGTTAGCACGCTAATACTATTTTTCTCTACTTATCTCTATGTATCTCTGCTTGTAAAATATTAACAGAATTCACAGTCCACTTGGCCTATCAAACCAGTGGGTCAATCGAATACATACAATTTATTATCTATATATTTCATTTCATTGGAGACCAACACCAGTTACCACGTTAATACAATTTCTCTCCACTTATTTGATTTCAGATCTAAAACTAAATATTAAATTCTGGTTTTGTTCTCTCTTTTATGGATAATTGGTATGTACCAAAAAAGTTTGGAATGTTTGGACAGTATTCATATGATATATCTAAACAGCAAAACAAAAAGATACGTATATTGAAAGAGACAAGACCTCAGAAGACACATGAGTTGAAGTTGATGTTTTTTTTTTTTTTAAAGTGAGTTGAAGTTGATGTTGATGATATCTACGCTATAATATCAAAAGGCCGGTTATGTAAGAGTTCAAGAAATTTATTTTTGTTCAATGAATATGCCATAGTTTTACTTGTATTTTAACTATTTACGTGATTCAACAATATAGAAAACCTAAAATGATTCAACTAACCAAACGGTGATTTTGGACTAACATAAATAAAATAAAATGTCTAAATACGAGCATTCTAGTTTATACGTCTTTGTATTTCTTGCGCATGAGATATGTGATTAGATTTGTATAAATTGTTTGTTGCTGATTTATTTTTGTTTCTTGTTTAAAGGTTTTGTGTCGTAAAAATATTCTTAATTGAACAAGGAGAAGTAGTAAATGATATTTTTTGTGTTCGAAAATGGTATATTACATTAAAATTATCTTCGAATTTGAGTCATATTCTACAGAGAAGTAAATATACGTTGTACAGTGCATTCTCAAGTCTTTTAAACACGTTCTCTACTAATTATTTGCATAGTTATGTATCATATATCTATTGTTTTCTTTTCTTTTTGGGTAGATATAAAGGATTCATGATTCCGTTTGAGCAAAAAAGCTATCAAGTAGAAAGGCTAGAAAGCACTACATTTCAACGTTTTGAAAAATATATTTGCTAATAATGATCTTAGCTCTGCTCAGCTTTTATAATGGAACAGTATTAAATCTTTCATGTAATACCTTTTTACTAGTATTCAATAATATTTACAACCACGATGAAATCGTGTTTACAAGTTTCTGACGTGTAAGTGAGTCATTTAAATAATTTAATAGGTGAGTGGATTTCTTTTCGGAAGAAATGAAAAAAAGTGTGGTAGGTGATTTATTACATCATCCTCAAATCTAAAATTTTACTTTTTATGTAAAGGCAAAAATAAAATATTGAGGGAATAAAATAGTTTTGATTTTGACAAATGAGTTGAGACCCCACAAGCCCTAACTGATGAAGACCCCATGACGCTACGAAAAGGTATGCCGTATGCGCCACGTCATTCAAATTAAACCTTCCAATCACAGAACAGACCAGTCGGGCTTATTTTGCAATTTTCGTTATTGCGTGCCAAATTTATAAACTTTTAGAGTTTTGGAACCAAATATATAACTGATGACCGCATGACGCTACTATGTTTTTGTCCATGTGAAGTCTTCACTTGCACAGTTATACGAATGATTGACACATGGTGATAACTCAAAGAACTATTATTTTGCCTTAAACGTAAACATTTACTTTTTTTTTTCTAAAGGATTTTCAAATTAAACACATTTACTTTTTAAAAAGGTTCGAAAGTTTTCTCAAAAATACTACTCCCTCCGTTTCACAAAAAGTGTCATTTTGACACATTTCACACATATTAAGAAAACATTTAGTTATACAAATATACCCTTATTTAATATATCATTAATTACATAAAAATAATTTATTTTCAATTAAAACGAGTGTTAGGTGAAGGGTTAAATAGAAGTTTTGTGTAAAAATTTGTATTGGAAATGTAAAGTGACAATAATTGTGAAACAAGAAAAAATCCGTAGAATGACACTCTTTATGAAACGGAGGGAGTATTATTAAACGTAAACATTCACCATAGATGTTCAAGAACCAAGTTAACTCACCTATCTTTTGCAGATGACCTCTTAATTTTTACTGATGGGAAAACTCTCCTCAGTTCAGAACATCTTCCTAGTCCTCAAAGATTTTGAAGAACGATCTGGCTTAGCGGTGAGCATCCAAAAACCTGCATCCAACTCAAGGATCAAACAGGCCTCTCATCAGGAGCGTTACCTATGAGATATCAAGAACTATTCTTTTACCTTTTAAAAACGTAATCATTTACTTTTTAAAAAGGTTCAAAAATCTTCTAAAAAATAATAATATCATATTTCATTAGGAGTACATTGTTATTCGTTTATGTGCCGCAGTCGACAACATTAATAAACGTTTTTTAATTAATGATTAGAAATTTGAACCACGGAAAACTGTGGTTGAACATTGTGCATACCGCTGACAAATGCAACAAATAAATGAACAACAATCTCTCATGTCGCCAATTGCATTCGCCAATCGTAATCGTCAACGACTATCAAACGAACATCACTTATAAAATATTTACAGGTTTAAGATCAGATTATGTTGAATTTTGATAATTTTTGGAAGCAAAAAAAAAAAAAAAAAAATTGATGATTCCAAGAAAAAAAGAGGAGTCCTTTTGTTGGGATCAAACTTACTCCGGTTCGGTGGTGGCTCGAACGGACTATCTCTTCATGTCGCATATATGGTTGTTGGAACATGCCTATCTGTTTCAAAAAGGCCAAGCTAGATCGGTCAGGCTGGTTTCTACTGCCTCATATGTCCTGCTCATGTTTCTTCTACTCCCTAGGTCGTTGATCCGTCTTTACGAAAACTGGCATAAGTTTTCAATTCATAATTGGAATGATTTCAATCCACTGTCAAATGAAAACTATTTCAAGTGGTTATAAATCATTCAAAATTTCCAAATTTCAGCTTGATAAGATTAGGGAATGCCTTTCAACGAATATTAAACATGATGAATTTGCATGATTTTACATTTTTATTTGACCGTTTGCAAGTTGTGCTAAATATGCTTTATCGAAAGTAATCTAATGAAAAGATTTGGTGAAGAAAAAAACTCTAAA
Organism: Orychophragmus violaceus; assembly: GCA_030180135.1. Taxonomy (NCBI): domain Eukaryota; kingdom Viridiplantae; phylum Streptophyta; class Magnoliopsida; order Brassicales; family Brassicaceae; genus Orychophragmus; species Orychophragmus violaceus. The sequence goes on from CM058232.1 coordinate 97,794,792, forward strand.
AAATTATGAAAGAATCTTTAACTCGATATAAAAATATAAACAAATGATAAAACAAGTAAAAACAATGTATATTATATAAACAAGTATGATTCGTCACATTATGTGTGAGCATAAATATCATTAAACACAAAATTTTAATTATGTATATATATTTTTAATAAAATATTTTATAATTTATTATAAATAAAATTAATAATACTAAAATAAATTTTAGTTAAATATTTTATGTATAAAATCAATAAATAAATATTTTATTTAAATTTTTTTACCATTTAAATAAATATATATATATATATATTCAAAATTTTATAAATAATACAAATTTACTTTAAAAAATTCAAAAATAATATTTATTAATATTTAAAAATATTCATAAATATTTTCAAATTTATCATTTTTTGTTGAAGGTTATGTATAACTCTAAAATAAAATTAAAAATATTTATAATCTGATCTTTTTTTATTCAAAGTTATGCATATGTCCAAAATACAATTAAAAAAAAAATCTTTGTAAATACTTTTTATTTATCAGTTTTTTATAGGGAAATTTTTTTAAAAATACCCGACCTGAATTACATTTGCTAGAAAAATACACAAACTTTTCACGTTGTCTGAAAAATACTCAACGTTATTTTGGTTGTCTTTTAAATACCCCAGCTTTCAAATTTTGTTATGTTTATCCCCGGTTTTAACCACCGTTAAAAAACTAACCTAACCATGGTTAAAATTGGGGGTAAAAAAAAAAAAAAAATTGAAAGTTATGGTATTTAAAAGGCAACCAAAATAACTTTGGGTATTTTCTAGAGGAAAAAACCCCTAAAAATACACAACTTTAATTTCTTTTATCCAAAAAATACACCATTTATTTTGGTTGCCATATAAATACCTGAAGTAATTTTGGTTGTTCTGTAAAATCCTGTACTTTCAAAAAGGTGTATTTTCACACCGATTTTTAAATGCTGTTAACCCGATAAACGGGATGATTACTAGGGTGTTTAGTTTAATTAACTATGGTTAGTTTAAGCATATCCAATGACCATTTTACCCTTATGAAAATCGAACAAGGGAACAAAATTTCTCCACATCGATTTCACTCTCAAACCATAATTTCGCATTCCCGTTCGTTCTCTTCCCAAATCCGTTGGTACTTTCACTCAATCGTTGCTTCTAATCTCTCACATCACCAAATGAATCGTCTCTGAAGGGGTTTCGACTGAGAAAATGAGGTATTTTCTTATCTATCTAGTTCATAAGCTCGAATGGGTTTTAGTTTTTTTTACATTGAAATCGTTTTCTGCTCTAGGTTATTCATAAAATAGCACTCGATTTTAGTCTCTTGCTTTGATTTTTTGATTCTTGGTTACCGATTTCGTCTCTACTTAGTTCACGGATGTGTAATTGATTTTGTATCAAAATGTTCTGCCTCGTTTGATTCTGAGTTTGTTTTTGCAATTTTGATACAATTAAAGTGAACCTTCACTATGGTGGGACGATGAAGCATGTTGGCAGCAATTATATTTATGATGGAGGCTCAGTGAAGACGGATATTGTCATAGATCTCGACTTCATGACATGGTCGATGTTTGATGGTTTCTGTGAGGACTACGGGATTGAAGGTTTGGTTGTACGAGCTTGGTACAAGTTTCCCAAGCAAAGCATGAACTCGGTGATGACTATATTTGAACACAGCTCAGATGGAGATATTAACAAGATGTGTAAAGAAGCTATGAAAGAAGGGGAGGTTGATATTTACTTGGAGAATAAGAGGATAAAATCAGCCGAGAAAAAAGTGTAAGAAGCTGGGCAAAGAGTAGAAGAAACAGATAAAGAAATAGAAGAAGCTGAGAAAGGAGTAGAAGAAACCGAGAAAGAAAGAGAAGATGTTGGAAAAGAAGGAGAAGAATCTGATAAAGAGGAAGAAGAAGCTGAGAATGAAAAAGAAGAAGAAAGAGCTGAGAATGAAGGAGAAGATGACAGTGACGAGGCTAAAGGTGGAGAAGAAGATAGAGTAGGTGGAGAAGATGTTGAAGAAGATGTCGTTCAAGAAGTTATAGGACAAGATGATCAGTTTAAGGCATTTTTGATGAAATCAATAGTGAAGAATCTCTCGGACCAGGTAGAATTCAAGTTGAGGTTGATGTTGGTGAGCAAGAGGGTCGTGATGGGGAAGAGGGACCAGACGAGGCTGAGTTTGAGAGACAGTGTGTAGATGAAAACCACCCAACACCTGCTGTGGATACTGATGACGAGTGGGAATGTTTCAACAGGAAGGAAAGAGAGATTTCAAGAGCTAACTACAACAACGAGAACCCTCCTTATTTGTGGTTGCTGCAGAAGTTCAGAAGTGGAGATGAGTTCAAAGAGCAGCTTCTTAGATACGTGTTGAAGACAAACTTTGATGTGAAGTTGTGCAGATGGGAGAAACAGAAGCTGGCTGCAGTTTGTACTAAGGAGGGTTGCAAGTGGAAGATTTATTGCTCGGTGGAGAAAAGAATAGGGAAATGGATGGTGAAAAGTTATGTTGATAAACATAACCATATGAAGAGCAGTAAAGCGAGGATGTTGAAGCAGAACACCGTAGCTTGTCTGTTTAAAGATGAAGCTAGAAGAAGACCAGGAATTAAGTGGATTGACATTAAGGATGAGATCATAATCAGGTATAATCTCTCGGTGTCCATGTGGATTTGTAGGAAGACAAGAAGACTAGCTCTCGACATGGTTATAGAAACGCAGAGAGATCAATTTTCTAAGGTGTGGGACTATGAGGCCGAGCTGAGAAGGTCAAATAAGGATACCATAACTGAGATTGTTACCACTTGGAAGAGATGCTGTCGGCCTATCATTGGTTTGGATGGGTCGTTTATGAAATGGGAGCTAAAAGGAGAGATTCTAGCAGCTGTTGGCTGAGATGCAGATAACCGGATCTATCCTATTGCTTGGGCAGTAGTGAGAGTTGAAGATAATGACTCGTGGGCATGGTTTGTTGACAAGCTGAAGATGGAGTTAGGCCTCGGTTTTGGGAAAGGATATACCTTCATTTCCGATAAGCAGAAGGGATTGATCAATGCAATTGCATCACTCTTTCCGGAGTCAGAGCATAGACATTGTGCAAGGCACATATTCGCCAATTGGAAGAAGGTTTATGGTATGTGTGAATATGAAGATTACTTCTGGGCTGTGGCACATAGTCCATGTGAAGGCGACTATAAGTACAACATGAACGTGTTGAAGTCTTTTGATGAGGATGCATATAATGATCTGCTCAAGACAGACCCAAAGACTTGGTGTAGAGCATTTTTCAGTTCACAAGCAAGATGTGAAGATGTGTGCAACAATCTGTCAGAGAGCTTCAACCGGACTATCAAAGACGCTCGTAAGTTACCTGTTATCAACATGCTTGAAGAGATTAGGAGGTTAGCAATGAAGTGTATATCTCGCAGGTGTGAGAAGACAGGAAAATGGGAAAGTAAGTTTACACCAAACATTATGGAGCTTTTTGAAGCAAACCGTGTGGGCAGTGAGGTTTGCAGCGTAATTCAAAGTAGTGAGAGCCTTTACGAGGTGATTGAGAATGACTGTAGTTACACAGTATGTCTGCCGGAGAAGCATTGTGCTTGCAATCAATGGAATATCACCGGCATACCTTGTAGACATGCTATTCATGTCATCAGCGAACTCAACCGTGATCCAGAAGAGTAAGTAATAACATTTGTTTTTATCATACTAAGCTTACACAATATGTCTAACACTCTTTATCCTAAATAATGCAGTTATGTTGATGCTTACTATCTGACTTCGACTTGGCAAGACACCTACAAAGATAACATCAAACCAGTGAATGGAGAAAGATTGTGGGAGAAAGTTGATAAAGAACCCATTCAGATACCGTAAAAAAGGAGAATGCCAGGTCGTCCAAAGAATTTGATAGGATAAAGGAGCTGCACGAGTCAGCAACAGATCCAACTAAGGCGACAAGAGAAGGAAGAACAGTTACCTGCAGCAATTGTAGACATACTGGGCATAACATTGGAACATGTACTAATGCTGCTGCGCCAACTATTCCAAAGAAGAAGAGGGGGAGGCCAAAGAAGACACCAACGGTATGACTATTACATTCTATTTATGCGACTGAAGTTGGTTGTCCATGAAATTAATGTTAGCTGTGTAATAGGAGATTGATCCATGGAGCATCAAGAATGCACCAAAGAGGACAAGAAGAGCTCAAATTCAGTCAACACCTGCGGTAAGATCTACACAAATGTCGCAGCTTGGTGGTGATGAGCAGCCATCAACTGCTCTACCTGCATCAACATCACGTGGTCGTGGCAGAGGACGTGGTCGTGGGCGTGGACGAGGGCGTGGTCGTGGGCGTGGCCGAGCTACAGAACCTCCCATCCTGAGAGGATATGGATGCTACATATCTCTTTTCACAGGTCGACAATTTGAAGTTTGGGGGGTCTAGAGCTACTGAAGTGGATGCATCTCCGCCACGACAGCAGTAGATTGGTTTTACTTAGCGTGTCTAATGTATTAGGAATGATCGGCATGTAAGGTTTTTTTGCATTTGGAATGATGGGTCAGCTTATTTTTTGATGTCTTAGAATGCTCGGTTGGTTTGGTTTTTGTGTAAAACGAATGATCGGTGGGTTTTCATGTCTTAGGAATGCTATTAATGGTCTTGCAGACTATCTTGTCTTCTGATTTGTTACAACTGCATCACATTACAACTTACTAACTTGACATCTATTATAAGCACAGGAAGAGCAAAACATAACAAACGACAACATCACATTAAAACCACAAACCAAGTTGTAACAAATGAACAAAAGAACAACACCAAGACCCAACAGAAACGAACCTCAACAGAAACACACTTAGAACAAGAACAACACCAAACAATTCAAACGATAGCTCTAGTTCTTCAACATTTTCAGGATCATAGCAGTAACAACAACGAACCCTCCCCAAGATACAACTACAAACTGCCGAAGCAATTTTCCCTCTCCCTCGAAGTCATTAGCTCAGCCTCCAGCTTCATCTTCTCATCTGCGATTTTCTTCCACATCTCCGAGTTAACAAGTGAGGTTTCAGGACTTCCTCCACCAACATTCTGGCGATTCATGGCTTTAATGGCATCTTTTAGATCTCGGATTTCTTCCTTCTGACGGCGAATCTGATCTCTTGCTTCCAACAAACTCACCTTCTGCCAACCATTTGGTTTTTGTTTTTCAGCCCATGAGAAGAATCAATGAAAATCACATTTGAAAAACCTTCGACCTGGATTGTCTTATGTCCACGATTTTGCTACTACTGCCGGCCTGCTGCAATGACAAAGAGGAGCCTCAATCTGTGCACAACTCTGGTAGAAGGAACTTGCATCAGAACGTGAACTTAAACTCCTCTCCATAGCCATGACAATGTTGACAAGAGAAGAAGAAGAAGACAATCAATCTGTGTTTAGATTTAGGGTTTCACCTCTTAATAAGCAAACTAATAAGAGGGGGAAAATGACATTTCGAGTTAGTAAACACTAATTTGAATTAACTTCTAAACGGCGTTAAGATCAATCCGTTAGTTGTCTTAACTATAGTTAAAAATCGGTGTCAAAATACACCTTTTTGAAAGTACATGTATTTAAAGAACAACCAAAATTACTTCAGGTATTTATATGGCAATCAAAATAAATGGTGTATTTTTTGGACAAAAGAAATTAAAGTTGTGTATTTTTATGGGTTTTTCCCTTTTCTAGACGAAGTTAAACTTTGGGAATTTTTCTGGCAAATATAATTTAAGTCAGGTTTTTAAGGTTTTTTTTTCAATTTGCGTATATGAATATGTTTTTTTCCCTACTGTTATGCCCTTTCTCAATCAGTTCACTTTTAACATTAAGCACATACATTGATCACCAATAAAGTGGATCTATAATTATCTTGTTGAGAGAAGCTAAAATTTAGGATAGTTGAAGAACAAGGCATGTTCTATACCCCTTGGGGTTGGTGTTATTGATCTTGAAGTGATTTATAAATTTTAACCGAGGGTTTTCTCAATCAGATTCCTTTGGAGAAAGATCATTTGTTGATTTCACCGTCACATTTGTCTTTATTGATCGGTCAGATCTTGGCTCCTTCTTGCAATTCGGTGGCCATGCATCTCTAAGATTGTGGTTGTCTTTCACATACTTTATGCTCTTGTTGTTGATGGTGTTGTTTCCTCTTACTTTTAGTGATGAGATTGGTGATTCAACCATAGTCAATTTCCCTTTTATCGTATGAAGATACTCAAAGTCTTCAAATACTGCGCCAATTGTTGAAGGTGAACATTCATAAAGATTATTTTGATAATTAAATTTTGAATTCTACATAATGGTAAATGAACAAACCTTAAAAACATCTAAAGTGAATCATATTTGTCAGGAAAAAATATCTTAACTTTTAACGTTATCTCGAAAATACCCAACTTTATTTTGGTTGCCTTTAAAATACTCCAACTTTCATATTTTGTTATTTTGACACCGAATTTCAAAAATCGTTAACGAGCTAACGTAACCATGGTCAAAATGGGGATGAAAAATAACGAAATTTGAAAGTTGAGGTATTTAAAAGGCAATCAAAATAACGTTGGATATTTTTCAGGCAACGTTAAAAGTTTGTGTATTTTTCTGGCAAATGTAATTCAAGTCAGGTATTTTTAAATTTTTTTCCCTTTTTTTTATAAAAAGTCGTGTATATCTTCGTAATAAAATAAAATTACAAATATAAACTAAAGTTAATATAGTCATTAGCCTAATTTCATTAATGACACATTAGTAATCAATTATTTTGAAAGTGGATATAATATCAAAACACTTTTCAATTAATGTAAAGATATAAGAATTCTAAATCACCTTAGAGAATCTTTGGATTATTCTCCCTTAGAAAATATATCCTTCTTGGCAAAACCCTAGGATATATGAAATAATAGTTGTTAACAAATTTTACTGAGTTGTACAATCCTTAATATTGTATATGAAGTTCTTAGACTATGTACAATGATTTGAGTTATCAACATCCTCCACATCAGTTTCTCTTTCTTGCACATCAGTTTCTCTTTCTTTCACATTAGAATTCAACACTCATTCAACTTTTTCATCTACAATATTTTTGTTGAATAAAATTACAACACCCTACCCCACCACTTTTTACTTTTATTATTTCTTTTATTTCTCTTCAATAGTAAAAAATACGAATTTTTTTCTGTGTCCAAATTAAACAAAACAAATGTCTGTTTATAGAGTATTAAAAATGATGAATTTTGATATAAAATTATATATTATAATTATAACTATTAAAAAAAAAATTGATGTTAAATAATTGAGATGAAAAGAAAAAACATCAAATATGAACATCCAATGAATGACGTCTATGTGGCACACATATATATTAATTAAGATCAAAAAAAAAATGGCCCCATAATTTATTTTCACTGGTGTTAAAAATTTACAACACTTGTTTTTGTCACATAGGTTTTACAACACCCCATTGTATCTCTAATTTTTTTTTACAACTGTTGAAATTCTTTTATAACACCCCATTATAAATGGTCTTAATTTAAAGTTCAGAGAAAAAGTTAAAAACATCAATAATTCAAATTGCATGAATTTGATAATATTGAGAAAATGGATTTCTTCAAAATATTAATTTATGTTAAGTTTAGCTGTTGTCTAATGATTTAATTTAATAGCAAGGATATTGTATCCATTTCTCTCAAAACATTCTTCTTCTTTTTGAAAAAAAAACTATCTCGTAACATTGGCTCTAGATCTAGTTTACCCTTATTGAAACAACTAAGCATGGACATGTGGGTACTCGTTCGGGTTCAGTTCGAGTCTTTCGAATTTTTGGGTCTAGGCATACAAAATCCATTGGGATATTTTATAATTTCGGTTCGGATTCAGTTCGGTTCCATTCAGGTTCGGTTTGGGTTTGGGTACCCGAAAAATCATAAAACAAAAATAAAAATTGGTTAATTTGAATAAAAATTTGTTAAATTTAGACAAATATAGCAAAAAAATTCGTATATTTCGTTTATTTGGGTATTTTAGCTATTTTGGTCTAAAACTAACCAATATATTTGAGTTTGTAATTATAATTTTGTATAATTATGTTATATTAAATCTAAATATAACTAATATTTTGGATATATAATTGTAGTTCGGATATTTCGGGGATCCATTCGGTTCTCGGTTCTGATCGGGTTCGGTTCCGGTTCTTCGTGTATAGAGGTTTAGAACCCATTCGAGTATTTCGTTGGTTCGGGTTTGGGTTCGGTTCCTCTTTTTTGGTTCAGATTCGGTTCGGTATTTCGGTTCCGAGTTTTTTGCCCAGCCCTAAAAACAACCATGGGTTAGATTGGTAACATTTATAAAAAGCTGTAAGAGACTTAATCTTTTGGGTGACACCAATCACTCCAACACTCAAAAACTGTAACATAAATTAAAAATTAAAAAACATTAAAAAATTGTTGACAAATGATAGTGGGAAAGCTGTAGGAATAGTAAAAACTGTATGGGTTTGATTGGTGTTGATACAGTGAAAATGTTTGGGGTATACAACTTTAGTTGTTACCAATCACAAAAGTGGTTCAAAAGCTACAGTAAAAGCGATTACTCTCTGCTTTTTATTACCGCTTTCGCTAAGAGCTTTTACTAACCGCTTTCACTTACAGTTTTGCACTATTCAACCGCTTACCACTTCCGCTAACCACTAATATAACCGTTCCGCTTTAGGTCACCAATCGAACCCTATGTCTTATCTCTTACAGCTTCAATTGGTGACCTTAAAATGTTAGCGGCATACTGCTTTCTTCGTTACCAATCACGGAAACGTTAGAAAAGCTACAGTAAAAACGGTTACTCTCAGCTTTTTGTTATCGTTTTCACTAACATTTTTCACTAACTGCTTTCACTTACATTTTTACACTATTCAACCGCTTACCACTTCCGCTAACCGCTAGTATAACCGTTCCGCTTTTGGTCACCAATCAGACCCTACGACTCTACCTCCTTTTTTGTTAAAATTTGTATTGGTTTTTAAAAAAAAAAATAAGAAAACAAAGATAAATAATGTATATAACTTAAATGTTATTGGATGTTGAGATTTCATTTTATCAACTTATTTCGGTTACAAAAAAATTGAGTCTTATTATAAATGCATCACATTGTTTCACTTGACATCAAAAGTTTCTAAAAAAAATTATTTCCGTACTTCATGCAGTTGTTACTCTTAGGCGATTGTCAGCTCTATATAGCTCGTGAGCTTCATTAAAGTATCATTTTATTTTAGATTTTATATTAATTTTTATTATAACTTTTGAGGATAAAATATACAATACTATATTAATAACTTTTTAGTATCGTGTTAATTATGTTTAAATTCAAAAAAAGTCACAATCATTATCAATTGGTAACTATAAATATATATTTTAAATTATTTTGACTATTAATTTGTTAATTATATTTCAACTTGAGTTATTAAATTGCTAATCACATCTCTCTTTAATTCTTTTTTTCATAGTATAGAAAATATTTAACAAAATGCTACTTTACAATTATGTTATATATATAAGACTATAATTATACTATAAATATTTTTCTTGCACTAATATATGATATTTAGATTCATTAATTAAAATTTCATTACAAAAAAGAATCATTATTTAAAATCAATTTAGTTGTTAATATTGTTTTACAAACAAAATATATTCATTAAAATTTTTTTTTGACTGATTCAATTACATATGAGATCTATTTAACTATATTTTACGTTATATGTATTATTTGTCACTTTAGAAAAAAATACTTTAACAAGAAATATTATTTTAAATTTTGCAGTATGACTTCTAGTGACGGTGCTGGCACGCGTTCGGAAAAAAATGTAAGTTTTACATATATGTTTATTTTTTAGTTTTATATATATATATATATATATATATATATATATATTATTTTCCATTTTTAGAAAGAAAATTGGAAACTCGTGGAAGAGCGCATTTTGGTTGAACTTTATGAAGTTGAGCTTGCGGAAGTAGACTATAATACATACGCACTAAAATCAGCACACCAAAACCGTATTACAACCGAACTATATAATAGGACGAGAAAGAAAGTTGACGGGTGGAATAAAATCAAGAACAAAATAGATACATTAAGAGGGGTTCGTAATGCATGGATGGAGCTTATGAACAAAACAGGTGTGAGTGCGAATCATAGGACATGAGTTATAACGATGCATGACGAATGGTGTGAGTTACGAGAGGCGGTATGTTAAGCATTATTATTTATATGTATTTGGTTTAAATAATTCACATGATGAATTAAAAGAGATTTCGTAATTACTAATTTATGTAATACATTTTTTTCCAGGAAAATCTAAAGATTCAATCTTGTCATCGTAAGCCACCAAAATATTGGGATGCAATGCAACGTATGTATGGGTATCATGATGTATCAACTCAATACATGTATGATGTCGATGGGGCACAAACACAACTCCAAGAAGGAGGAGTTGATGTAAACAGTTCTTCTATTTGTGCTGATGGTGATGGTGGCGATTATAACGACGCATTTGCGGATGAATATGTACTTCAAAGTCAGGAAGAAAATACCAATTTCCCAGATTTGTCATTTATCAATCCTGACAACACATACATAGCAACCGCAATAGAACCAGCGGAACAAACACATGAAGATATCCCATCTGAGCGGACACAAGAAGATCATGGTCGTTGTGGTAGGCAAAATACACGTGCATCACCATATCCTATCGAAAGGGGGAAAAGTAATCAACATAGAGGCACATCACGTGTACGTCCTACCAGTACTAACAAACGTGAGCGTAGAAAGCGTGCGTTCGAGGGTACGGTTGCCGCTGCATTTCAGGGAATGACAGACGCAAGACTCGCGACCGTATCAGCTTTGCGGCCTGGTGGGTTTAGTCCACCAGAATATGAAAAATTCAAAGAAGCATTGGCTATACTAAATTCTTTGCCGATTAGGAAGTATAAACCACTTTGGAAAGCATATGTACAACTGCTTAAGGAAGACTCATGGTGGCGTAATAAATTTTTGGACACTCTTTTTCAATCAGATGAAGATAGAATCGGATTCTTGGAAAGTAAAACTGGGGTAGATCGGCTAGCATCGCCACCACGAATGCCAAATATCATAAATTTGGATAACTTCCAACTACGCTTAAGAAGTGCAAGCGGTGGTAGTGTAAGATCATCAAGTAGTTCTGTGGGACATTCATCTGGAAATTCACAGTCTAATCATGCTGACTTCACACAATTTCATCCCTCTACTGCCATGGGACAATTTTGTCCAATTCCGACACTTTGGTTTAATATGCCAGGGAATATGATGGGTGCACCTTATTTTCAGATGATGTTTCCACAAGGAGTTGGTGGTTTTCCCTTTATGCCTCTGTCGTCAGCTGGTCAAATGATACAAACACCTGGACATTCTACACTCTTTAGAGTGGGGGCATCATCCTCGATGGTTGGGACACCACTTACACAACCAAGAGAAATGAATCATGAAACAAGAGTCAACCATTCTCCTAATTTTTAAACTCCAACCAGGCGGGCTGCAGATACTAGGTATAGATTTGGTGTACCAACTGGATTTGGTACTCAACCTCGGCATTTAAATTTTATGGATGACAGAACCGAAAACCAGCCACCAGAAAGAGAAAGACCATGATGTTTGTGTTGTTTATTTATGTTTTTATGGATGTTTTTGTTATTGGTTTTATGTTATTTATGAATGTTTGTGTTAAATTTTAAATTTTGAATTCATTGTAAAAACCACTAAATTTGAAGTATTTTAACTTTTTATTTTAAATTTATGTCCAAGAAAACCGAATTATGGAGTTATACTCACGTGGAGTAAACAATCTAACACATGAAAAGTTATGTGAATTGTTTATGCTTGAGGACGAAATAGTAGACGAGATATTTGTTGAACCAACGATGCAATATTATGAACAATATGTATGCCGAGAACCCATGCAAGGGGGGGGGGGAGGATATGGTTAGTTAAACATTAAACGTTAAATTGAGCGTGATGGTGAATCATGCTTACATGCAGTGAGGATGCGCAGAGAAACTTTTCAAACTCTGTGTCAAATGATGGAAAACGAGTATGGTTTAACAGCAACAGAAAATATTAGCATCGAAGAAAGCGTTGCAATGTTTCTTAGCACATGTGGGCATAATGAGGTGCAACATATTGTAGCACGAAATTTCGGACGTAATCAAGAGACAGTTAATCGAAAGTTTCATGACGTCTTAAGTGCAATGGAACGACTTGCATGTGATCAAATGAAGACTCCGACAACTTGCCAACTTGAAGAATATCCTCGAAGGCTTCGATATATCCTCGTTATTGGACATTTTTCAAAGGTTTCATTGGTGCATTAGATGAACACATGTTCCCGTCGTTGCACCGGCAAAAAATCGAAGAGTTTTCTGGGATCGTTTTGGTGAAGAAAGTCTTAATATTTTGGCTATATGTGATTTAGACATGCTTTTCACATATATATGGAATGGAGCACCAGGGTCAGTTCATGATGCAAGGGTTCTTTCGATAGCACAACAAAGTAGTCAAAGATTTCCAAAACCCCCTAAAGGTAAATATTACCTTGCTGACTCTGGATATGCTAATAAAAAGGGTTACTTAGCTCCTTACCTAGGAAACCAACGAGAAGAGGTAAGGTACAATTTAGAACAATTTCAGAACGGTCACCGCCAAGAAATAAACATGAATTGTTTAATCGATGGCATGCATCCCCCCGCTCTATTATTGAAAGGACATTTGGAATCTGGAAGGAAAAATGAGGGTTGTGACAGAATTACCGAGGTACGACTTGGAAATACAAAAAAAAAAAAAATTGGTATTTGTTACAATGGGCCTTCAAAATTTTATTCGGCGTGCCAATATGACGGATGATGATTTTGTGGCCAATGTAGATGCGGTAAATGAAAATGAAGTTGGACAACAAGAAAAAGATTTAAATGTGATTGATGAAATAGATGAGGTGGAAACATCGAGAAGTGGATAATATATGGCAGCTGTACGCAATAATATCGCAGATTTGTTATTGGAAGCTCGTGGTTGATTTTGTTTATTTTTCTTTGTGTTATGTATAAAATTAATTAAATATTATAATAATTAATATATTAAATAGAGAACATAATTTGTTAATAATATTGTTTAAAAATTACATATATAAAATGTTAATAATTTAATATTCATTTTGATATATATATTATTATTTTTTTTAAAGACATTGCATAAATTATAGGTCTAGAAAAAGAAAATATACTATATTTTATTTTTAGCTATTTTCAATATATTATAATATTATTAAATTAAAAACTAAACTATTTTTGTACATATAATTTGTTTTTTTTTATAAAAAATTATTTATCAAAATCAAATTATTTTATATCTTTATATTAATTTAATATTATTATTACTTATACCGCTTTGGGTTACCAATCAGAGTTATATTTGTACCGCTTTGATTTTATAACCGTTTTCATTAACCGCTTTCTCTTACAGCTTTACATTATTTCATAACCGCTAACCGTTCCAGCTTACAACTAATATTACCGCTCCGCTTTTGGTCACCAATCAGACCCTATATATGCCATATGAAAAGGTAATCCGTTCGAGCTACCATCGAACCCGAGTAAGTTTTTATCCCAATAAAAACATTGGGTCCAGTTGGTGAACAAAAGCGGAACGGTAAGATTAGCGGTAAGCGGAAGTGGTAAGCGGTTAGAGAATATTGCAAAGAGGTAAGAACAAGCAGTTGCAGAAAGCGGTAAGAAAAAGCTGAGGAAAAAAAATTAATATTATATTTGCTAACGCTTTAATGATTGGTGAACATCAAAGCGGTAAATTCCTTACCGCAACGGTAAGAAGTTACCAATCGGAACCATTCTCTGTAAAGACACTGTAAAGATAGTAAACCAAACTGTCGTCTCTGATCTCCGATTTTCCGATTTTCCGATTTCCCAGAAATTTAAAGAAAAATGGGAATCTAGGATAACTGGAACTAATTGGAGTAATCACTACACCATAACGATAACGTATCCACTTTATGTGTGCTATGATCGATAAATTTATCCATAACGACATATAATGTATCCACTTTATTTAAATAAATATGCGAGAGTGTGGCACGATATGATCATCTACTTGCGAAGAGGCAAAGAGTCGAATAGTCTAAAGGAGTTAAGGGTTTTGTCGCACGTCATATATACTTAATGGCTACGCCGACCAATATAAACCTACGAGACCGTTCCGTTGTATTTTACCAGAGACCTTTCACTTCGAAGACTATAAGAGAAATAGAATTTTGAAGAAGTAAATGAGTTACTGCAATAAATTAGAGAAGTTGATGAAGACAGAAAAGTTGGATATATAGATGAAAAAATATAGAGAAAATGGGATAAACTATCAACGCGAACAGTAATTATTTAGGATAAAAGTGTTAATACTGTATAGCTTAAATTGGAAGAATTTGTAATGTCCTTTAGCCAAATTTTTCTTTTTATAATGTTACGTATACCTTACTCTAAATAATTCAATATTTTTCAACAGCTATATACAATATTAACTAAAATATTTCAAAAATTCAAACACAATTTACAGAGATAATATCATATGAATAAAGTTTAGGCAACCAAGAATTCGTATTATATAAAAATAGTGTTAGTATCCTTTTACCACTCAAATTCAAATTTTTTTTGATCATCTAACCGCTCTTTAAATTTAAAAAAATTTCAAACGCGTACCTAGATATAAGACTTTATAAAATTAGGTTTTGTACTTAGAAAGCTTTTGAGAATCCACGGTTATAAAAAAACTGAATAAAGGTTAGGCACTGTGGTAAACTCTCCGCCGACGTACAGTAGAAAATTTGTCTATCTAACGTTACCTATTTGCTTTATGCTTGAGCTTATATGGTTGTTTTTAAAGATGCTTGGAACCAATTCTTTAAAAATTATGACAACATGCATAAATTGCATATGAACAATTTTAGTCAGTGTTTAATTACTGTTATTTGATTGCATATAACGCGATCTAGAACGGCAGATGGATGGTCAAATGTGGTTTGCAAATCTACCATTGTGGAACCCATTTGATGAGAAGAAACGAATCTTTGTTTATTAATTGGCCGACATGTACGTGGTTGTTTATGCAACTTTTAATTTCAAAACGTGGTTATATCGAGGGATCCATACATGACAAGAGATTGAATGAATGGAATCGAATTGTGTATTATTGTGAGACCCGTAGGTCTTTATATATCGTTTACAAGATAGATGATAAGTCCTCTAGATAAGTACTACAAAGATATGGATATACATAAGACTAGAAGAGATATATATCGAAATATATGATGAATAGATTTCATATTTATCCTCCAATACCCCCCCCCCCCCCTCAAGTTGGAGCATGCAAGTCTTGTATGCCCAACTTGTCAAGAAATAAGTCAAATTCCTTGCTGCCTAATGCTTTTGTGAGGATGTCGGCCAACTGAAGCTTCGTAGAAACATGAGATGCCTTCATCAATCCTTCGATAATTGCATCACGGACAAAATGACAATCAACCTCAATATGTTTAGTTCGTTCATGAAACACCGGGTTTAAGCTAATGTGCAGTGCGGCTTGACTGTCACAATGTAAAGTCATAGGTGCTTTATGATCAATGCGAAGCTCACGTAGTAAGGACTTGATCCAACGAAGTTCCCGAGTCAAAGAAGCTATTGCTCGGTATTCAGCTTCAGCTGAGGAGCATGAAACCGTCTTCTGTTTCTTGGTTTTCCACGAAATTGGTGGGTCTCCAAGTTGAACAAGCCAGCCGGTTATTGATCGTCGAGTTAATGGACAGCTCGCCCAATCCGAGTCACACCAACCATTTATATGTAATGGAGAATCAGCACGAAGAAGAATCCCCTGTCCTAGTGTCCCTTTGAGATATCAGACGACTTTGAGTGCAGCAGCCCAATGATCATCTCTAGGTTTTTGCATGAATTGGGAAAGAGTATGAATAGAGTAAGCAAGGTCGGGTCTGGTAGAAGCAAGATAGACAAGTCGGCCGATTAACCGTCTATACCGCGATGGATCTTGAAGAAATGGACTCTTAGATACCGAGAGTTTATGATTTTGGTCGATCGGAAAACCACTCGGTTTACATCCAAGAAGCTCTGCCTCTGTGACAATGTCAATGGAGTATTTACGTTGACAAACATAAAACCCCAATGGACTCCTAGCGATCTCGAGGCCGAGAAAATACTTTGCCAAACCTAAGTCCTTCATACGAAAACATGTTGAGAGATATTGTTTAAACGTATGAATAGCGCATGGAGAGTTACCGGAAATAATGAGATCATCGACATAGACAAGTATCTGAAGAGATATGTTGTCTTTGTAGAATGTAAATAAGGAGTAATCCGATCTTGCTTGTTTCAAAACCATATTGCTTGAGTGCATCAGCGAGTTTCGAGAACCAACATCGTGGAGATTGTTTAAGGCCGTAGATTGATTTTCGAAGCCTACAAACACGAGTGTCGTTAGGCATGGAAAATCCAGGTGGTAGTTTCATATAAACTTCTTCAGTAAGATCTCCGTGAAGAAAAGCATTATGAACATCCATTTGGTGGACTTCATAATTTTTCTTTGCTGCGATATCCAAGAGAAGCCGTACTGTTGTCATTTTTGCAACAGGAGCAAACGTTTCTTTGTAATCCAATCCTTGTTTTTGATGATTTCCGAGTGCTACAAGTCTTGCTTTGTAACGTTCAAGTGATCCATCAGATTTCAGTTTGATACGAAACACCCATTGGCTGCCTATAGCTTTCTTTCCTTGCGGAAGTTCTGTAAGATCCCAAGTATGAAGATCTTCAAGAGAATTGACCTCAGCCTTAACAGCCAGGCGCCAGTTCTCGTCTTTCATGGCCTCTTTGAAGGATCGAGGCTCAACCGCATTTGTGAGGGACACGAGAAAACTGCGATGGGAAGCAGAAAAACGTGTAGAAGATAGATAGTCAGAGATAGGATGTTTCGTACCTGAGGATGATGGAGGAGAAAGCGATGGTGAGAGAGGTAAATTTGGAGAGACTGAGACTGTATTTATAATGAAGCCATGTAAGCGTGTAGATGGTGTTTTGGTTCTGTGACCTCGACCCATTGGTTCTATTTGATCGATAGTTGGCGTATCATGGGAGGAATCTGTTGTAGCATTGTTTTCTTCTGGCTGATCAGGCGCAGATGTGACGATGGGCTGTTCACTGTCCTGTTGATCATTGAGGTCGAAGAATTTGCTTGTTGGGGAAGAAAGCAAGCCTTCGGTGGCTGGTTCTGTAGATAGCTCCGTGTATGGGAAAATTGTTTCTTTGAAAACAACATCTCGGGAAACAAAAAATGTATGTTGTTCCATATCATACAAACGCCATCCTTTCTTGGCGTAAGGATAACCAACAAAGATGCAACGTCGACTCCGGGATTCGAATTTGTCGCCGTTGTGATTTATATTATGGGCATAGGCAAGACACCCGAACGTTCGTAGATGTTTATATGCTGGTGCGTGTCCATATAAAATCTCAAAAGGAGTCTTGCCGTGAAGAATATAAGACAGAGTTCTGTTGATCAAATATGCGGATGTGAGAACACAATCTCCCCAAAACTCGATTGGAAGCTTGCCTTGGAACCGAAGTGCTCGAGCCACTTCTAGTATGTGACGATGTTTTCTTTCAACACGACCGTTTTGTTGCGGAGTATGAACGCATGAAGTCTCATGAATGATGCCTTGTTCTTGAAAGAATTTGGTCATTGTGAGAAACTCCATACCGTTATCACTACGGATAACCTTAACTGTCTTTGAAAACTGGCTTTTGATTAAGGCCAAAAAATTGCGGAGATGCATAGAAACCGTTGATTTATCAGCTAATAGGTAGAGCCAAACAGCTCGAGAACAGTCATCAACGATTGTTAAGAAATAACGCGACCCACAAAATGCCGGAGTACGATAAGGACCCCATAAATCACAATGAATTAAATCAAAAACTTCTTTTGAATTATTTAAAGAATCTGGAAAACATTGTCGTGTCTGTTTTGCACGGAAACAAATGTCACAAAAAGAATCACTATCGTTGGTAGAAACTTGTCGAAGACCAGGTATGTGGCTGAGAACTCGAGAATATGGATGTCCTAACCTTGCATGCCACAAGGTTTTGTTGTTGTGAACACTTGTCTGATGCGAAATCACAGTCTCAATCCCTTGAAATCGATAAAGTCCTTCTCCCTCACGATCACCCGCTCCAATCAGCATCCTCGTAGTGCGGTCCTGTAAAATTATCAAGCGATCAGTAACTTGTCCAACTAGATGATTATCGGTTACAAGTTGGCCGAAAGAGATCAAATTCGTATGAAATCCCGGCACAAGATAAACATTGTGGAGTTGTAGTTTAGACGTCAAATGAACAGTGCCATGTTGTGAGGCATAGACATTGTGTCCTGCTGGCAAGCGTACTGACACTGGTGCAATCGATCTGATATTGCGAAGGATATCGGTGTTTCCCGTCATATGATGGGTTGCACCCGTATCTAGGATCCACAAGTCATCGTTGTTCTTACCACTTAGTCGATTGGAGGGTGTCATTAACCGTTGAATAGTTTTCCACTGATCATCAGTAAAACCAGTGAGTCCTAGTCTGTCGGCCTCTGTTAATGGTGCGGAAGCTTGAGCAGTTGCTGCATTTGTTGCTATTTGTGATGCATTCGCACGCGGCTGCGAAGATTTTCCTCTACCACGTCCAATGCTTTTGTTAGACTGGCTTCGATCCTCCCACCAGTTGGGATATCCAACAACTTTAAAACACGCAGATGCTTCATGTCCATTACGTTTACACACTGTGCAAAACCGTGTTGGATCTTTATTTTGTTTGGTTGTTTCAGTTGAGCGCGTTGTTGTTTTGGCGACTTGAGAAGCAAAACTCATTGGCTCCACTGTTTTAGCTGAATTAATCGTCTCGTTTTGAAGAACTGTTTGATACACAGTGTCGAGGTCTGGTAACGGAGTAAGAGCACAGAGTTGTGACCTAATCGCGCCGTGTATATGATCGTCTAATCCAGCTAGAAAATCATGAACCTTGAGATTATCTAGTTCTTGATCACGAGCAGTGTTTAAATCACATTCACACTTCCCGCATCCACATCTTTTGGACGTAGTACACTCAGCTATTCCGTCCCACAGTTTGGTTAGTCTTCCGAAGTAGTCATCAACAGAAGAACCGTCCTGTTTGCAGGTAGCTAATGCGTTACGCAACTGCTGAAATAGAGCTCCACTCTTTAAAGAAAAACGTTTCCGGATAATATCCCAGTACTCCTTGGCGTTTTCCCGAGTGGAGATTGAAGACCTCAGTTTTGATTCGATCGTAAGCTTAATCCAGCCTACAATCAGATGATTATTTGCCAACTAGTCTTCATATTTTTCATCGGTTGAATCTGGTTTTGGAATAGATCCATCAAGGAAACCAAACTTTTTACGAGAGCTTAATGCCATTCGCAAGTTCAAAGCCCATTCGTCGTAATTTGTCCCGTTGAATAGGGGTTGAGAAATTACGGCTCCTGGGTTATCATTAGAAGTCAGATCGAAAGGTGATATGGTTTTATGTTTTGATGTAGGATTTACCATAGCCATCGTGTGATGATTCTATGGCGCAAGGATTTAAGAAAAGCTCTGTTTTTGAACAAGAAAACAGAGACGAGAGATAGCCGAGAGGCTTTTAAGGAATAAGGATAAAAAAATTTGTTTTTGAGAGGTCTCAGATCTTTTGCTCTGATACCATGACAAGAGATTGAATGAATGGAATCGAATTGTGTATTATTGTGAGACCCGTAGGTCTTTATATATCGTTTACAAGATAGATGATAAGCCCTCTAGATAAGTACTACAAAGATATGGATATACATAAGACTAGAAGAGATATATATCGAAATATATGATGAATAGATTTCATATTTATCCTCCAATAATACATTCTATTTCTTGTAACAACATATAGCTACGATGTGTATAGCTAAAATTTTTAGTGATATGTTATATTGAATAATTATTTATATAATGATATAAAAACAGAATTAAACATGGTTTGGGTTTTATCCTAGGAGATGTACGGGTCTACGGGCTCAGAATCTCCTAAACATTAAAAAAAAAAAATTATATTCTCAGTTCAATTCAAGAACAAGAACAGAACTAAAAATAAAATAATGATGGATGATTGTTGTTATGTTTTCTTAGGACACATCTAATGAGAGGAGGTGCACTAGCTTCTAGCGGTCACCAAATCGAAAACGTATAATCACCGTGATTATTGCATTATGTCATCAGCCATTAACTGCAGTTCATCTAGTCGATTAGTGTAAACAGATTACACCGGATGTGGAATTTAAATGGATAAGATATGTGTTGAATTTGAATACTTATTAAAAAAGTCAAATCTAAATTTGATTAAAAAGAATAAGCTACATGCCTTTTTACTAAATCGAAATCTCAATCTCAAGCCCAGACTTTTTTCCCCAATACACCCAAGTGTATTTAAGATTTTTTGTTAATCTTATTATGAATTTTCCATCATACAAGAATTTTTTTTATTTAGAATATTTTACATATGTTATATTTCAAACTTCACAAAAAAATGTTTTGAACCTTCATTTGTCAAAAGAATTGTTCCAACATTATGTAACTAGGGTGGCACTGAGATTTTAAGGGAATTAACTATTAAGATTTTAATTTTTTGTCCGAAAAAATTCTAAAATTTTGATTTGATATATTGGTATCATGTATTTGTATGATTTAATAATATGTTAATATTACGTTGCTGTTAAAACTACCTTGTAAATTTTTCGCTATTACTCCAAAAAGAGAGAAGAAGCACACAATTCAGAGAGTTGACATTGAGCTGAAGGATTTTCGAGTCCTACTATTCTAAAAGCACCTTTGCTAAAAATGGGCTCTGCTAACCTAGGTCTTAACCTCTGACTTCTTTCAACGTCTCTTTACTTTCACCAAAAAGGAAGTGTTTTCAAATTATGGGAAGTCAAGATAATGACATTTCATTAGTTGATTCCACCTTTTGATATATCCTCAAGAAATCAGTCACCGGCAACTCCTTCCCCATCCAACTCCGGCGCTGAAAAGAGAACCTAACTGTTCTCATCTTCTCTTGATAACGATCTAAACTACGACATTGTTTCACCTTATTCAAGAACCTTACCAAGTTTCTCTGGTATCTTTGAAAAGCTCCCTAACCCTGCTTTCCTTTGGTCCAAGCCGGCGGACATAATGAATCATCGCCTCTCCTCAGCTGAAAAAGGCAAAGGGTTAGCTGGAAACCATGAACCACCTCGAGCTGCAAAAGTTATAGTCCCGGCTTTTGACAGCTCTGCACTTCTCAGACGCCATGCTCTAACGTTGATTGGAAGAGTTACAAACCAGAAAATCCAAAAGATGTGGTCTCTTATCCTATTCTTCACTGACCACTGGAAAACTTCCTCTCCTGCCACCGGAGTAGATCTTGGACAAGGACTGTTCCAGTTCCAGTTTACATCGGAGGAAGATCTGCAAAAAGTGCTAAACAATAGACCATACCATTTTGCACACTGGATGGTGATTCTCCAACGATGGGAGCCCTCAACTCTCAAGTCCTTCCCATCTAACATCCCATTCTGGATCCAAGCACAAGGAATACCTCTACACTTGTGGTCAGAAGAGACCCTAAAGAGCATAGCTGACAACATCGGTCTATATGAAGAATGTGATATCTCCCTGAAAGCCGCTAGAATGAAGGTTTCAATAAATGGCCTCCAACCATTAATCATGTCTACACTGGTAGAGTTTTCTAATGGAGACACAGTGGAAGCATTCTTGGTTTATGAAAAACTAGAAACATACTGTACAACCTGCTTCCGGCTGGACCATGAGGTAAAAGATTGCTATTCAGTCAAGAAGGCAACATCATAAGGCCATATCAGGCATAATTCACCTCACTTGGAAGGTCACCGACGCAAGCCTCGTTTGATGGGGGTGAAAGAAGAGTATCCAGGCCCGCAATAACCTTCAACTCAAAGCGTCATGCGGTCCAAAACTCCTCAACTTATAAGTCAAGTGATAACAGAGGATCCTATCTGTAACGCCCCTTCCCCATTCTCCGCTGACCGTCGAGCTGACCGGTCAACAATCAAACAAGAACATGACCGATCGAACCCGAGCAAGTCGAACGGGAAAAGTTCGCCACAGGACGAAGCCAAAGATAGTTCGGTTTGAGACAAAGGCTCGCACCAATCTATCCTCAACTCCGCTATCCTCATATCCATAGCACAAGCGGTACCACTTGCACTACTTCAACGAGTTGTGTCGGTTCGGACTAAAACCTCATATCAGGGAAACAATTTCATTTCTGAGTAATCAACATTGAGTACAACGTTTAATAGAATTTCACAAACAATCGTCAAGTAAAATATACAAGGAAATCAACACACGAAATAACAATAACGCCGAACCGAGAAAACCCCCAAAACAATCACGAATCAAATCCCGTCACAAGCAACCCGAAACCACACCGAGGATCTCCCGCATCCGTCGCTACCTAAACCTGAAAACACAAAAAGAGTATAATGAGCGATCTAAGATCACCCAGTGAATCGGCTTCCCACTAACGGCTTCTAATCTATCTAGATTCTACAATTCCCGCCCCAAAACCTAAAATAACAATCAGCAGGAAATAAACGGCCGATCACGCACTACCACAACGTGTCAACCCACACACAATCAAGCAGTAGCCAAAACAAGAGAATTAAGGAAATCGAAGGCACTGCGGCACACGTCCTCGATTGGACTCGATCTATCTATCGCGCAACGAAAGAAAGATAACAAAACAACACTGGGCCCTACGAACTTGGTGACTTCCACGGGTTTCCACTGTCACCGATATGGCAACTAACCCACATGACTCCTAGCCGTCCACACAACGACTAGGACACCGTTCTCTGTCCATCGATACGCGGCGACTCTGGTTACCCCCGGCAACCCGAGCTTCCATGCAGTCCGGCCCTAGGACGCGACCCCGTATTCTCCGGACTACACCCTACAGACGTCACTCCATAGGTTCGCACCCGCCAGGCTAAGCTGATCAGGTTCTCAATTCCCGAGGATCCAATCGGGATGGAAGTACCAGCACGTAAATAAAACCTAGGCTTGCGGAATCTAACGCACCCTAGAGTCCTAGTGCAGAAATATAAACACGCATACTCGCTGGGACTCTAGCACAGATTACGCAATCAATATCAATAGTAAAACCATTCCGCAAGCCTCTACACTACCACCGCTCTGACTAGGTAAGATACCTAGTCAGCACCACTAACTTACCCGGTCCCGTGACCGGAATAAGTGTCCGCAATAACTGCTCGGCCCAACACCGAGCAGTCTAACAAACCTGCACACAAAGCTCACAATAACAGCAATCCAATCACACAATCACAATCAATCACACAATCACACACAAGCAGGCTTATTAGGGTTTCTAAGTCTTTTAATCCATTTCACGCCCGCTACCTTGGGTTAACCGCTTGTTAACCCGTAGACGGTTCACCAAGCACCCCACTTCTTATTTCTCAACCAAACCTAATCATCATTCATTAACTCCCCGATCCGTCGGTTTAGAGTTAGTAAACTTACTAACTCCCCGACGTCTCATTATTAACTTAATTTGATTCATTACCCAATCCCGCTATTAAACCTAAGCCCCGATCCCGTTATCATATTCTATACGTTCGTTTAGGTTTAACCATATTTTAATGTCGTCTTAATTCCCGTATATAGATTCATTAATTATTGTTCTTATACCATATATATGCATATACAGTCCTAAACAATGGTCTATATGAATGCATCACCCAATCATTACTAACAACCTAGCGGCACACAACCATTTAACCTTTTAATTCTTTAAACCCTAACATGCTTATCCGTTCCTAACCGATTTATTATTAAACGTCCAATTATTTATTAATTACTCATTAGGTTAAGTAACGGGTATGCAATCCTAGTACTATGGTTTAACAATTTCCGGTCTATATGAGTCTAAAGGTTTGTGAGCCGACTCACAGTGAGATAGGTGCGGAAATGGCGGCTTTGACACGGTATGAATCCCGAGACCCCCGAACTGGAACCCTAATATCCCGAATGCACGAACTCGAACCCCGAAACTTCCCGAACGTCCTGACCGTTGACCGAATGATTCCAATCAAGCTTCCGGACCATCTTCTCTCTCTCTTCTTCATCTTCACGTCTCTCTCTACTTTCTCTCTCTTCTTTCTCTCTCATCTATTTCTCTCTCTTCTTTCTCTCTCCTCCGGTCTTCCTTCTTCCTCTCTCCCTCTCCTTATCTCACCCTTCTCTCTCCTTCCTTCTTCTTCTCTCTCCTCTTCTTCATGCTTCTTCTCTCTCTCTCTCTCCTCTTCTTCACGCTTCTTCTCTCTCTCTCTCCTTCACGCTTCCTCTTCTATCTCTCTCTCTCTCCTTCACGCCTCACCTCTTCTTCTTCTACTCCTTTCTTCTTCCTCACGCTTCCCTCTTCTTTCTTCTTCTCCACGCTTCTTCTCCCCTTCTCTCCTCCTCCATGCTCTCCTCTCACATTTCTTCTTCTCTCGGCTCTTCCTCCTCCTCCGGCTTCTTCTTCCTCCTCCGACTTCTTCTGGCTACCTCCGGTCTTCCTCTGGCTACCTCCGGTCTTCCTCTTCTTCTCCTCCTCCTTCTCCTCCTCCTTCTTCTTCTCCTCCTTCTCCCCACGCTTCTCCTCCTCTTCCTCTCCTTCTCTCTTTTTCTTCTCTCTTTTTCTCTTGTTTTTGTTGGTGTGAGTAAAAGAAGTGGCCCAAAGCCTCCTTATATAGCTGAAGCAACTCCATGGATTGAAGACACCTGTCTGGACACTTGTCCTTGCCTCTCATGCAGCCCTCCACGCCATCAGCTTCTAGAAGGTGAGAGTTCATTGAATCTTCTCCTTAGCTTTCTCTCCAAGTAACCATGACATGTGTCATTTCTTCTAGAAGAATTAGGTTAGGTGGCGCCTAAGGAGGATAGGACACTTGTCTATTGTGGGTTTAATCCTGCCAAAGCCATTGCACCAAATGTTTCTAGAAGATCTTCAATCTCGAACCATTCCGACGTACCGATATTACTGTTTTGGTGTTTAATATTATAGAAAATCCTTAGATGCTTCTATAAATCCAACAAGCCCCATATTCAGATTCTAGATGCTATTAGATGAATTTAGCAATTTGAATCGCCTCAAACGGACACCCGTAGCTCCGGTTATGAATTTTTGAAGTTTTATCGGTTTTGTCGGTTTCCATTCCCGACTCACCGAAAAACATGTTTCTGCTCCGATTTCTTCAACTCTGGTCTTGTGAACATTCTTTATATTAAAATATAAGAATATTCGGCCCGTTTCGGCTTCCGTCTCGAACTTTGGTAAAATTACCATTTTACCCCCGACATTGGTAAAATGACAATTTTACCCCTGTTGACTTTCTGCTGCCCGCTGACCGTATTTTGGATACGGGTTATCACATTCTTCCCCACTTACAGGAATTCGTCCCCGAATTCTCCGTCACTGTCAGACTTCAAATCGGTTCCGAACCCTGCAAGTCGCTTCATCACTTCACTCCGACGCTCCTTCCTCGAACACTACTACATACCACTATCCTCAACACGGATCCGATCTGACATATCAATCTTGTACTCTGGTCCGCTCCACTCTCAACTGTCTTTATCGGTCTCAATCTTCGAACTCACTCCCGGTTAACTTCTCTACTCTGCTTCTTACTTCCGTCTTCCCCACTTTGCCTTGACCTCCACATTCTTCGGTTTGTGATTTCTTTCTTTCTTTCTGAGACACTCTTCAAGGATCTGACTACTTGCTTCCGGCTGACTGATTCCAACAACCCCACTGACTCTTCTTCCCAACTCTCGTTGCTAACTTCATACTTCTCGGCTCTTTTTCTGTCGGCTGCTTGGTAAGCTGATACACTTTCCACTGACAACACCCATCACTGCTTCACGGTCCGGTCCACTTATCTCACGATGTCTTGACACTTCATCTCGCTTTCGGGTTCGGGTTCGGTCTCGGATTCACATCGCGTCGCCATTCCGTCCTACATTCAATACAACAACTCACTGAAACAGTTAGTTTCATCCCGCTCTATCCCCGATATCACTTTCCCATAGGAATATGGTTACTTAATCACGTACCTGACGGTTACTCATGATTAAGTAACAATACACTAGAAGTCCGCTTTCTCGTGAATCGACGGTTGAATCACAACCGTTCTTAAATCAGCTCAAAACCCGAAATAAAGCGAGAATAAAATTAACACTTTACCTTTTTAATAAAACCGAGAAAAACTACTAATCACCAATCAAATTCTGAACTACCAACAATATAAGGGTCTCTAAGACCCAAAACGATCAATCCATACAAAACCACGCACGCTAACACTACGCAAACGACCGCACAAACAAATCAACCAATCAATCAATCAATCAAACAATCAATCAAGCAACAAGAAAAGAAAAACAAGCAATCACCACACAATCTAATGATCGGTCGGATACGTCGTCAGTCCGGGTTCAGGTCACGATGAACGGTCGTCAGTTCCGCTCATCATTTGATTTCACACAATAATCTATTTGCTTTCAGAACCATCTCATTCATGCAAATAGTTACTATGTTACTCAAACGATCAGCTGAACACTCTGCATCCACCACGTACATAAAACGATACATCATACACAATAAGGTTTTCTGTACATGGTTATGATCAGAGTCCACTCATAAGACCGTCATCATATCCAAAAACCCATACGACGCCGTTGTACATCAGAAAAGTCAAAGACGACACGCAAAGTCGCCTATCCGCCGATCTATCTACAAGACAAGAATAGAGTTAGTGCCCCCAACTTACCTGGCCTAACTACAACTATCCTATCCTAACGCCTCCAGCAAGACCGAAATGCCCAACACCACTTGCAAAACGGCTCGCTGAAGTATCCGCTGGCAGGTGCGCCGGGAGGGTGTGGTGAGTGTGTGTCTCGAGATGGCGCTCCGACATGCTGTGGCTCGGCTATCAGGCAAAGATGAGCAATGTGACCTGCGCGGCCGCACAACTAACAGGCTGGAGTGGACGCTGAGCGCGGTCCACGGTAACATGCGGATGCCTGATGATCATACCCTCCACACAACTGATAAGTCCTCATTGGCTCGGGTCTGAACAACGAAACAACCGGTACTGCACAACGGACGGCTGACTGGGCTTGGGATCTCTGCGGCTGGGTCCCGCTCAATAATCTTCTGGTACTAGTGCTCGTTATGACTCTCCATCGGGTACACGCACTCCTGATCCGACGATAGGACAAGTCAATGCTCCATGGCCCTCGTGACCACACAACGGACAGTGATCGGGTCCCGGTACTGGATGGTACGGCTCCCAAAGATGCGGGTCTACTGCTCGGGGACACCAATGTGAATGAACTCATATACTCCACATCCGTTGCATGTCCTGTACTTCGGTATTGTTGGTGGCGAGACTGACTAGTCCCTGCTGACTCATGATACTCAACTGTAACTGCTCTGCGCACACACACACACACCTCCACTCCACCCAGGACACACTGTTGCACGACTGCAATCACAACTCAAAGATAAGTTAGTACAAATAATACAAAAATGCTACTCCCCATCCCAACCCCGGGTTTAACGGACGCGGCTCGGTTTCCTAATGGATGCTTGTGTGACACATTTGACTCGATAAAACGCGGAAAACACTCAAAAATGAAATGTTTCGAAACCCATGCAGAACCATGCTCTGATACCACCTTTCTGTAACGCCCCTTCCCCATTCTCCGCTGACCGTCGAGCTGACCGGTCAACAATCAAACAAGAACATGACCGATCGAACCCGAGCAAGTCGAACGGGAAAAGTTCGCCACAGGACGAAGCCAAAGATAGTTCGGTTTGAGACAAAGGCTCGCACCAATCTATCCTCAACTCCGCTATCCTCATATCCATAGCACAAGCGGTACCACTTGCACTACTTCAACGAGTTGTGTCGGTTCGGACTAAAACCTCATATCAGGGAAACAATTTCATTTCTGAGTAATCAACATTGAGTACAACGTTTAATAGAATTTCACAAACAATCGTCAAGTAAAATATACAAGGAAATCAACACACGAAATAACAATAACGCCGAACCGAGAAAACCCCCAAAACAATCACGAATCAAATCCCGTCACAAGCAACCCGAAACCACACCGAGGATCTCCCGCATCCGTCGCTACCTAAACCTGAAAACACAAAAAGAGTATAATGAGCGATCTAAGATCACCCAGTGAATCGGCTTCCCACTAACGGCTTCTAATCTATCTAGATTCTACAATTCCCGCCCCAAAACCTAAAATAACAATCAGCAGGAAATAAACGGCCGATCACGCACTACCACAACGTGTCAACCCACACACAATCAAGCAGTAGCCAAAACAAGAGAATTAAGGAAATCGAAGGCACTGCGGCACACGTCCTCGATTGGAATCGATCTATCTATCGCGCAACAAAAGAAAGATAACAAAACAACACTGGGCCCTACGAACTTGGTGACTTCCACGGGTTTCCACTGTCACCGATATGGCAACTAACCCACATGACTCCTAGCCGTCCACACAACGACTAGGACACCGTTCTCTGTCCATCGATACGCGGCGACTCTGGTTACCCCCGGCAACCCGAGCTTCCATGCAGTCCGGCCCTAGGACGCGACCCCGTATTCTCCGGACTACACCCTACAGACGTCACTCCATAGGTTCGCACCCGCCAGGCTAAGCTGATCAGGTTCTCAATTCCCGAGGATCCAATCGGGATGGAAGTACCAGCACGTAAATAAAACCTAGGCTTGCGGAATCTAACGCACCCTAGAGTCCTAGTGCAGAAATATAAACACGCATACTCGCTGGGACTCTAGCACAGATTACGCAATCAATATCAATAGTAAAACCATTCCGCAAGCCTCTACACTACCACCGCTCTGACTAGGTAAGATACCTAGTCAGCACCACTAACTTACCCGGTCCCGTGACCGGAATAAGTGTCCGCAATAACTGCTCGGCCCAACACCGAGCAGTCTAACAAACCTGCACACAAAGCTCACAATAACAGCAATCCAATCACACAATCACAATCAATCACACAATCACACACAAGCAGGCTTATTAGGGTTTCTAAGTCTTTTAATCCATTTCACGCCCGCTACCTTGGGTTAACCGCTTGTTAACCCGTAGACGGTTCACCAAGCACCCCACTTCTTATTTCTCAACCAAACCTAATCATCATTCATTAACTCCCCGATCCGTCGGTTTAGAGTTAGTAAACTTACTAACTCCCCGACGTCTCATTATTAACTTAATTTGATTCATTACCCAATCCCGCTATTAAACCTAAGCCCCGATCCCGTTATCATATTCTATACGTTCGTTTAGGTTTAACCATATTTTAATGTCGTCTTAATTCCCGTATATAGATTCATTAATTATTGTTCTTATACCATATATATGCATATACAGTCCTAAACAATGGTCTATATGAATGCATCACCCAATCATTACTAACAACCTAGCGGCACACAACCATTTAACCTTTTAATTCTTTAAACCCTAACATGCTTATCCGTTCCTAACCGATTTATTATTAAACGTCCAATTATTTATTAATTACTCATTAGGTTAAGTAACGGGTATGCAATCCTAGTACTATGGTTTAACAATTTCCGGTCTATATGAGTCTAAAGGTTTGTGAGCCGACTCACAGTGAGATAGGTGCGGAAATGGCGGCTTTGACACGGTATGAATCCCGAGACCCCCGAACTAGAACCCTAATATCCCGAATGCACGAACTCGAACCCCGAAACTTCCCGAACGTCCTGACCGTTGACCGAATGATTCCAATCAAGCTTCCGGACCATCTTCTCTCTCTCTTCTTCATCTTCACGTCTCTCTCTACTTTCTCTCTCTTCTTTCTCTCTCATCTATTTCTCTCTCTTCTTTCTCTCTCCTCCGGTCTTCCTTCTTCCTCTCTCCCTCTCCTTATCTCACCCTTCTCTCTCCTTCCTTCTTCTTCTCTCTCCTCTTCTTCATGCTTCTTCTCTCTCTCTCTCTCCTCTTCTTCACGCTTCTTCTCTCTCTCTCTCCTTCACGCTTCCTCTTCTATCTCTCTCTCTCTCCTTCACGCCTCACCTCTTCTTCTTCTACTCCTTTCTTCTTCCTCACGCTTCCCTCTTCTTTCTTCTTCTCCACGCTTCTTCTCCCCTTCTCTCCTCCTCCATGCTCTCCTCTCACATTTCTTCTTCTCTCGGCTCTTCCTCCTCCTCCGGCTTCTTCTTCCTCCTCCGACTTCTTCTGGCTACCTCCGGTCTTCCTCTGGCTACCTCCGGTCTTCCTCTTCTTCTCCTCCTCCTTCTCTTCCTCCTTCTTCTTCTCCTCCTTCTCCCCACGCTTCTCCTCCTCTTCCTCTCCTTCTCTCTTTTTCTTCTCTCTTTTTCTCTTGTTTTTGTTGGTGTGAGTAAAAGAAGTGGCCCAAAGCCTCCTTATATAGCTGAAGCAACTCCATGGATTGAAGACACCTGTCTGGACACTTGTCCTTGCCTCTCATGCAGCCCTCCACGCCATCAGCTTCTAGAAGGTGAGAGTTCATTGAATCTTCTCCTTAGCTTTCTCTCCAAGTAACCATGACATGTGTCATTTCTTCTAGAAGAATTAGGTTAGGTGGCGCCTAAGGAGGATAGGACACTTGTCTCTTGTGGGTTTAATCCTGCCAAAGCCATTGCACCAAATGTTTCTAGAAGATCTTCAATCTCGAACCATTCCGACGTACCGATATTACTGTTTTGGTGTTTAATATTATAGAAAATCCTTAGATGCTTCTATAAATCCAACAAGCCCCATATTCAGATTCTAGATGCTATTAGATGAATTTAGCAATTTGAATCGCCTCAAACGGACACCCGTAGCTCCGGTTATGAATTTTTGAAGTTTTATCGGTTTTGTCGGTTTCCATTCCCGACTCACCGAAAAACATGTTTCTGCTCCGATTTCTTCAACTCTGGTCTTGTGAACATTCTTTATATTAAAATATAAGAATATTCGGCCCGTTTCGGCTTCCGTCTCGAACTTTGGTAAAATTACCATTTTACCCCCGACATTGGTAAAATGACAATTTTACCCCTGTTGACTTTCTGCTGCCCGCTGACCGTATTTTGGATACGGGTTATCACACTATCAATCAGCTAGCTATGATTATGGCAATAGGAACTATCAGAGAGATGGGTCTTTCATGAGGACTGAAAGAAGCAGAGATGACATTTACCGTCTCTCTCACAGAGCTATTTCCCCTCGTGATTCTAGAGCTCGGGAGAGTGAGCCACTTAAAAGGTCAACTCCTCATTCCAAGAGACAAACATGGTTCGAAAAGACCAAGACAATGGAGATGATTTCAACTCTTAAGCCTCAAGCTACAGAAACCTCATCGATCAGGGCAAGAAGGCCTCCACTAGATAGAGAGGATTCCCCGGCCTCACCCACGGTACCTGTCTCCCAAAAAGCAATCGATACTGCTATGGGAGAATTACGTGACGTTATGATACAATATGCAAATTGTGCCGATCCCTCAGAAAGTGCAGCTAGGAAATAGCGGGTCCGTCTAGCGGAAGAACAAGGCCAGTTTGAGGAGACGGCAATCCAAATGGCCCTAGCAGCAAACCCTCCACTGGAGTTAATTCCAGAGGTGGGGAACCCGACTACAAGACTTCAAGATAGAATCCCTATTGCACTGAGATTGGGCCCTACCAATGACCAGATGGAAACAGTGGCATTACAATCTGCACAAAAGCAAAGTGCAAAAAAAGAGACTTGGCAGACCACCAGGAGCATAGAACATACCGAAAGGCCAAAACCTACTGCCAGGCCCAAGCATACGGAAAAGAAGAGTGGCGGGAGTTCATCCTTCCCCTAGAAAAAGGCCATCAAAACCTACATTAAGGAAAGAATCAGGCACAGAAGCTCACAGAGCTCAAGAAGCGGGATCCAGCAGGATTACCCCTGCCTCCACCTCTGCAGCTCTCCCACCTCGACCAGCTCCTCCAAGCTCCAAGAAGAAGATGGATTTTTGGGATCCATCTTGTCCTCTTCCTTAAAAATAGTGTGCTGGAACTGCCACGGGCTGGAAAACGCCTTGACAGTTCGTCGTCTCAAAGAGATTAAAAGAATGATTGATCCAGACATACTCTTTCTCTCTGAGACAAAAAACACGGATGAGACGGTTCAAAAGAAGCTTCACCCCTTGGGATTCTCCCACCTCTCGATTGTTTCACCCCAAGGACATGCGGGAGGAGGACTGGTGCTTCTCTGGAAACAAGAAGTTAATCTGGAAGTTATATCTTCATGTATTAAGAAGGAAAAAATTTCTATGCAACCTTTGTTTATGGGGATCCTGATCATAATGCAAGAAATATTATCTGGTCTTATCTTACTGATGTCTCTTCCTGTAGAAATGCTGCTTGGTTTATTTCAGGCGACTTTAATGATATCATAGACAATACCGAAAAGGAAGGAGGCCCACCTAGATTTGAAGGTTCTTTTGGCAACTTCTGTACGTTTCTTGCTGAATGTGACATTTACGATTTACCTCGGTCTGCTCGAACATTTCGGAAAGAAGAAGAAAGACTTTTTCACTTCAATAGTTGATCGTATCAACCAGAAAGCAGTTAGCTGGTCAACTAAGCAGCTTTCAAGCGCTGGTAAACTCACTATGCTTAAGAGTGTACTAACAGCTTTACCCACGTACTCCATGTCATGCTTCCTACTGCCAGTTTCCCTACAAAAACGAATCCAATCATCTCTAACCAGATATTGGTGGAATTCATCTATGGATAAACGCAAGATATGTTGGGTCTCATGGGATAAGATCTCAACACCAAAATGTAAGGGAGGACTAGGTATAAAGGAGATCAAGCTGTTCAATGAAGCCTTACTTGGGAAATTAAGTTGGCGCATACTCTCTAATCCGCAATGCCTGATGGCAAGAATGTTATTGGGGAAGTATTGCAAGGACACCACATTTCTGGAGTGCACAGCGCCATCATCAGCCTCCCACGGCTGGAGAAGTGTGTTGACGGGAAGAGATCTGATCAAGCCACATATTGGGTGGGCAGTAGGAAATGGAACCTCTATTAGTGTCTGGGATGATGCCTGGCTATCCCCAGCAGAGAGACTTCAACCATTTGGCCCTGCACCAGAACACTTAACGCAGTTAAAAGTATCAGATCTTCTTCTGCCGTTTACAGCAATGTGGGATGTCAATAAAATTGAGCAAATCTTACCTGCTCATGTTGAGACAATCCTGATGCTGAAACCTAATACTCTGCTTGCCCCAGACAGACTCATCTGGCTCAAACACCACTCTGGGAACTACACAACAAAGACAGGCTATAGGGCAGAGGAACAACTAGCACTATCCCCCCCAGTTGTCACATGATTGGAATAGCCTGGTGTGGAATACTCCAACCGCACCGAAGATAAGAGTCTTTCTATGGAAAGCTCTCCATGATGCCCTCCCAGTCGCAGTGAACCTGATCAAAAGGGGTGTAAAAATTGAAGGAGAGTGTGAAATTTGTGGAGAACTTGAATCTATAACTCACTTACTGTTTACCTGTAGCTTTGCGGAATCTGTATGGAGACAAGCTCCCCTTGAAGGCGAGTGGATAACGAATCAAATCTCATCCCTCTCTGGGGTAATCCTTTATTGCAAATCAAAACGATCGCTACCTCCTGTGGGACTTCAAATCCATGAACTCTTCCCGTGGATCCTCTGGACCATCTGGAAAGGTCGGAATCTCCGCATCTTCCAGAAACGAGTCCTCACCGTGGAAGAAACAACCATCAGAGCTATTCAAGCAGCTCGAGAATGGTCACATGCACAACTGGCTGCATCAAAAAATCAACCTCATCAATCCCGTGAATTTTATCCCAGGACTCCCCTTGACAGTTCAGTAATTACCTGTAATACTGACGGAGCTTGGCTGGTTGATCACAATCTGGCAGGAATGGGCTGGATCTTCTCACAGAGAGATCAAACCCTATCGGTCTTCTCCGTCGCGGCGACCTCGGTGGGATCGGCGCTAGTGGCAGAGGCGCTAGCAATCAAGGAGGCTATGCAATCAGCTCTCGAACACAACTATAGAAGAATTTCAATCCGATGGATTCTCTTCAACTGAACAAAGCTATTAAAGCAGGAGAATTTCTCTCAATGGCTTATGGTATCTTGGCAGATATCGCTATCTTACGCTCTGAGTTCTTTTTTATCGATTTCAATTATGTCCCAAGGTCTTGTAACGCTCTTGCTGATGCTCAGACAAAGCAGGGCCTCCAAAACTCTTTGTGTAACCGGGCTTTGGCCCATCAGTAGTTTTTAATGAAAAGTCTTAGTCCAAAAAAAAAACATGTTAAAAATAGCAATTTGTTGTTGTTGATTATTCAAAATAAGAAAGATTTATTACTATATATGTAACACACAACACTACCATGATGTAAGAGTAAACACATAAGAAATTAGAATCTCCTCAACATTTTGTATACTACGGAATATTTAAATAGTTTGAATTTTAAATTTTACAGTTTTTAAATTAATTGATAGATATAACACGGATAACAATTTGATTTTTGCAAAGATAATAATATGATTTTAATATAAAAACAAACAAATTTATGAGCTGTGAATTCCGTCATCTGGAAGACCAAATTGCTCAACTTGGTCCTTTAAGAAATTCGTTTGGAAGCCAGCCTTAACACTCTTTGTTTTGTTGTTGCTGATAAAATTAAATACTACAATGTTTTGTCTCTTTTGTGAATTTATTAGTTTTGTCTTTCTAATTTTCGTACAGTCGTGTTCTCGATTCCATCAATCAATTTGTTACGTCTCGAAACCCTAAATATATTCATTAAAATTATCCTTGATTTTTTTTTCCTAATATAAAAACTATCCTTGAATTATTTGCAAGAGATTCATCTAAAAATGAAAACACCCGACATCGGTAATTTAAGGGGGTTTTTCTCGCATCCACTACCATGTTTTTAAAATTCATGGGCGGTAGAAATTACGTGGTGACAACAAATGTCTTAAACATTTGATCTTTTGGTTTACAGTGCGAGAAAATAAGACAAGAGAGCTGAGTTACAAGTTACAATAATTGGATTTAAATCATTTTTTCCGAGTCCAAAATTTTATACAAATAATCATAGATCCATATAAAATCTGTGAAGGTTTTGGAAGAGACTTAATAACACCAGTAAAACAAATACTATTTGATAGATTCAACTTGGTTGTTGTGATGGTTCGATGAACCAAAAACAATAATGCTCAAAATATTAAAAGAATACTAGGCAGCTTTGGTTTACACTTGTAAACAGAACATTCAAATAATTTTTGGTTGGCAGCAACCTAATTAATTAATTTCTATTAATAATAGCACTTGTATTTATTTATTTATTCGAGAAAAGGATTTGGCCATTGTTAAGGGAATAATGATACTATATTCCTTTTACATATGTACATTATATATATATATATATATATCAATACAATTAAGGAATTCCATTGAGTTTGTCATGAATATCAATACAATTAAGGAATTCCATTGAGTTTGTCATGATATTATAGCCCCCAAACTAAACATAATCCTCTCTAAAAAAATATATTAAAAACCCTACTCTACATTTTCTACCCTATAATTATGGCTGACAAAACAATTACGATTGTAACAAAAAAGATGCCATCACGGTATCGCCTTACTAACATTATCCTGATCCTTCTCATCAAAATATCACATCGATGCTTTATCGATGCTTTTTAACGGTGAGAATAATAAAATGTGGGAAAACCTAATAAAACAAACTTGGTTTTATTGATGGCACATTGACGAAGCCATCACCTACATCTCCTGATCACGCACGATGGTTACAGACAAACTTCATGCTGATAAGTTGGATTTAAGCCAGCTTGGATCCTCAAGTTCAAAAATCCATATCTTTCGTCGATGATACTCGTGTGATGTGGAAAACCTAAAAAATCGCTACTCTATTGGTAATGATGCACGTGTTCATCAACTCAAATCAGACATCATCATTTATCTTCAAAAAGGCAATCAACAACTGATTATTTTGGAAAACTAAAAACTATGTGGGATGATTTTGATGACTCTGAACCTCTCCTTATCGTGTTGCTGCGACAAACTTAATTACGCATACCGCGAAAAACAGAGCACCCAGAGAGACCATGAAAGAACACATCAACTCTTAATGGGTCTGGATGTGTCAAAATTCGGTACAACTCGTACTAATCTCCTTGGACGTCTTAATTACGAAAATATCTCAATCTCGACAACATATACTAAGAGATTATTGTTGAAGAAAGTCATCTCACAGTTGTAAGAAGCAAAGAAGGCATATTGATGTTGTCGGTTTTGCAGTCCAATCGGGTGTTAACGCCATAGCTTCGGTTACCCGTGTAAACAACGTTGGACCTTGCTCACACTTTGGAAGATCAAATCATGGTGTGTATACTTGCTTCAAACTACATGTCATACTTGAATGGTATAATGAGAAGTATGGTATCCCAAATCGGCTGTTTGAATCTGGTCGTGGACGTGGAAGAAACACTAGCATTCACGGCAGAGGAAGAGGTTGTGGATACACCTACCGATCTAACAATGCTCAACTGCAGTCGGAATCTGAGTTACGAACATACCAGGCGTCAGTTAAGAAGCTTGGAATGCAATCGTAACACTTCTAAAGCAAGGCAATGCTTCCTCGTCTGACAAGCTCTCTGGTAATATCAAGTTTTTATTAGACTCATGAGCCTCTCATCACATGACTTGATTTCTGGATCTTCTCAATGATATTCATGATATTCCTATTAGTATCGTAGTTCTTCCTAACGAAAAAAATACTTATTCTATTGGAAAGAGTATGACTCGTACTCATGTTTTCTTTATTAAAGATTTAAGCTGCACACTTATATCTCTCGCACGACTTCTACGAGAACTACATTGTTTCGCTATGTTTACTGACAAGTTATGCATCATACAAGACCGCACTACAAAGACGCTGATTGAAGCCGTTGAAGAAGAGAATGGTGTGTATTACTTGCGAGGAACAATTTCGGCTAGTGCACACAAAGTTCAGCAAGTGGACAACAAGGCATTATGGCATCTCAGGCTAGGACATCCTTCTAAGAGAGTTATTTCCAGATTTTCAGCAATTTAGGTGACATTAATGATCTTAAGGATTTTGCAATGTTTGCATTCATGGAAAACAATCCAAAGATATTTTTTCAGAAAGTATTAATAAAGCATAAGAGTGTTTCTCTCTTATTCATGGTGATAATATGGGGTCCTTAAAAACTTACCTCCACATCTGGAGCTTACTACATTCTTACCATCGTTGACGACCACTCTCCTGCTGTTTGAACGCATTTACTTGTTGCTAAAAGTGAAGTAGCTTTGGTAATTCACAAATTTGTCGCCATTGCTGAGAAACAATTTAACAAGCAAGTCAAGATGGTCATAAGAGATAATGGTGCAGAGTTCATTTATCTCGAAAAGTATTTCTCCAACAAAAGAATCCTACATCAGACGTCTTGCGTCTACACTCCCCAACAAAGTGACAAAGTAGAACACAAGCATCATCATATTCTTATCATGGCCAGGACGTTGTTAGTTCAAGCCAATCTACCTACAAAGTTTTGTGGAGAAAGTGTTCTCACTGCTACATATCTTATCAACAGAACACCAATGCCTCTACTTGGAGGAAAATTGTCGTACAATATTTTACATCAGAAACCGCCTCTTTATGATCAACTCAAAGTCTTTGGGTGTTTGTGTTATGCAAAAAACAGTCTTCCAAAGATAAATTTCAGGAACGAGGTCAACGTTGTCTCTTCCATAGATACCCTCATGGTCATAAGGGATGGTGAGTTTACGATCTCGTTTCACATGAATTTTTTATCTCCAGAGATGTCATTTTTGTTGAACATGAGGTCCCTTATGTGACGTCTACAGAATGACTCAACAAAGCATTAAACATTGGTGACCTTGTGGTTTTTCTTCATTGATGAAGACACTCCGCAATCACCATCATCTACTCTAGAGTTACTAAACATGGAGAGCAATGATAAAATCATTTCTTTTTTCTTGATGACTCGCTCATGCCACCTCATGAGTAGCTTGAGGACGAACACATTGAATTAGCTTCAAACAATCATGATTCTTCACCTCATGAAAATGCTTGTACTACTAATATCTCTGAAACTCTCGGTCGAGGACACCATAAAAAGTGACATTTAGTTCGCCTTGCTACATATGTTACATATTCTGCATAAAGTGATATAAACCCCACTCTTCTCACCTCGCCATATTCATCTGCGTCTTCAGGTATGTGTTGTTATCCTATTGCTAACTTTGTCTCATTTGACAGGTTTTCAGACAATCATCAAAAATATATGGTTGCCGATAGTCTCTTTGACCCGCCTTTGTCGTATACACAAGCTGTAGAAGATAAGGAATGGCACAATGAGGTATCCTTTAAAGTTGATGCACTAGAGGATCAACATACGTGGGATATCATGAAACTACCTCCATGAATCAACGAAATTGGCTTAAAATGGGTGTTTCGTATCAAATACAAGTCTGATGGAACTACTGAATGGTACAAAGCAAGACTAGTAGCT
The DNA here is from genome assembly GCA_030180135.1 of Orychophragmus violaceus. NCBI lineage: Eukaryota > Viridiplantae > Streptophyta > Magnoliopsida > Brassicales > Brassicaceae > Orychophragmus > Orychophragmus violaceus. The sequence goes on from CM058232.1 coordinate 97,833,725, forward strand.
CTTGGAAATAACAAAAAGAAGGTATTATTTTAAATGAAACCTTTGCTGCATGTGGTTAAAATGCAAAAGGTGCATCTTCTCTAAGATGTCGCAGCTTCTAAGAATTAGGGACTTCACCAAATGGATGTGCACAATGCATTCCTCATGGTGACTTGAAAGAAGATATATACATGCGACCACCTCATCGCTTCAAAACGAAGGATCCTTCGCTAACAAACTTTGTGATGATGGTTTGCAAAGTTGTCGAATGCTCTTCTAAATTATGGCTTTGTAAAATCGAAGAAAGATTATTCTCTCTTCCTCTACATACGAGGCAACATCATTCTTCATATTATCATATATGTTGATGATCTAGTAATCTGCGGGAACAATATGTCTGTCAACGCATCTTTCAAAGTCTACCATAACCAATGCTTCAAGATGGACTTTGGACCACTAAAGTACTTCCTTGGTATTGAAGTCGCACGCAGTCCGCAAGGTATATATATCTCAAAGAAAATATTGCTTGGACGTAATTGAAGAATGTGGTTTGTTTGGTGCTTTCCCTGCTGATACTCCTGATATATCATGGTTTTTACTGGTTTTCATGCCATGATATAAGTCTTTACTTAAAGTCTTTTAGGTGTTTTGTAGTCTTTTGTGTCCTTTACAGGTTTATGCACGTTTGGAGCTTAATTGGAGACATTGGTCCATTTTGGAGCCTATTGGGAATCTGTGAAGAAAAGACGAAGTCGGAGTCCATACTTGGAGTGAGTGTCGACCGACACTACTCTTAGTGTCGATCGACACTGATCGCGATTCAGAAATTCTACGCGAGTTAATAAGACTTTTGAGGAATTGCAATAAGGCCCAGATGATTACCATATTTACAAGAAAGCCCAAAAATGTGTTTTACCTATTAATTAGGTTTTACAGCCGATGTTTAGGCTAAGTTTCATTCTACACTTTGTTCTAGAGAGATTAGGAGATTTGGGGCTGGTCTTGTGCTCGAGAGATACTTGATTTCGAACTCCTGTTCTTATTCTTTTGGTTTTATATGATTATTACTTTGATTATGTCTTTTGTTATGATTGATATGTCTGAGTAATTCTCTTGTTAGATTTAGGGATTCTCACAAAGGTTTTATGCTTGCTTGATAACTGATTGATTAGGATTCACTATCTTATCGTTCATCACCTAGGTTGTGCTTAACACTGAATTATGACAATAGCACGAGAGTGTGAGTTATAATCAGATCTGAGATAATTGACAATAGCACGAGAGTGTGAGTTATAATCTGAACCAAACTTAGAGTGAGCAATTTTACTAGACGCAAAGAGATTTGGTTTAGGAGAATTGTGAACCGGTAGAACCTGTTCTTAATGCTTGTTTAGGACTCTAGGATCGCAAAGAGATTTGGATCACTAGGTTGCTAGACATAGAAATAGTCGCAGCGAGAGTTGGATTATTTATAATTGTGTTTCTAGTTCTTGAACTGTGCTTAATCTGAATCTTGTTAGTTAAGTATCTAGCATCGCATGATTCCTGAGAACTTCCCTAAGTCTAGCGCCTTCGCCTATTGACCACTTTACTCGCTTACCTTGCTGTCTTATTTACTGTTTTCACTTCATTTCGCTTAGCTTAATTCGATTACTCATAATCTATCGTGTGACCGAGAGTCTCTGTGGGATTCGATACCTTTTATACTATAATTGCATTGACTGTGAACTTGCAGTAGAATAGGGATAATTCTTGACCTATCAAGTTTTTGGCGACGTTGCCGGGGACTCTTTGAGTTCGCCGATAGATTTTGTACTAGAATTTAGTCTAAGTGTTTTCTTTTCTTTGTTACTAAACTCTTTTTCGCGTTTTTCTTGTTTCTGCAGGGAAACATCGACCAGGAGAACTTAGTGTCGATCGACACCAGCCTAGTGTCGGTCAACACCTTTCGCGGAAGCAACCAAGAAGACTAAGAGATCTGTAAGGATGATGTATCTGAATGGTTTTTTTTAGCTCAGGGATTGACAGCTCGCATATAGCTGGGCTGAAGAAGCAAGTTGACTCTCTGCATAGTCTTGTACTTGGAATGTATGCGCAAGAAGCTATCAGCTACGTTGGAGGGAATGAATTCTACAATCAGAAATCTGCTTTTCAGGAGCCCTTCCAGCAATAGAGCAGTTCCTTCTCAAGGAAGTATGGTGCTTCTTCTTACCAAGAACCTCCTGTTACTAATGCTCATGAGAGCAAGATCAAAGCTATGTTGGAGCGGGTGCTGGGAGGTCAGACCAAGACTACTGTGGACTTCAACAAGAAGCTGGATGATTTGTATGAAGATCTGAATGGGAAATTTGAATATCTGAACACTCATGTGAAGCAGCTAGATGTTCAAGTTGCTCAGACTGCTGCAGCTGTGAAAAGAGAGGATGGATTCCTTCCAGGGAGAACTGAGCAGAACCCAAAGCTACATTTCAATGCTATCCATGTCCATATGAAGAAGAGGTTGTTCCAGAGCTGATTGGAGGAAATTTGGAGGCTGGATTCGTGAGCTGCAGAGATGAGAAACACGTTTTTGAAACTGCAGATTTAGTGTCGGTCGACACCCCTCTTAGTGTCGGTCGACACGCAGTTCTAGCGGAAATTTCGAGTCCTCATGATGAACGGAAATCGACCATGGTCGACACTGAAGGTCGACACCAATTCAATGCCGACCGACACCACCTATGCGTTGGTCGACGCTGCAGTCGGGCATACCCAATTTCGCCCAAATCTGATGTTTTGCTAAGGAAAGGGTCTACAAACCTCCTATACCGTTCCCAAGAGTTCCTATAAGGTCTAAACAAGAACAGAGTGCAGTCAACTGCATAGTAGTGATGGATAAGAAGCTGAATAAAACTCCATCAGCTGATGCTTCGCGAGTTCACCCTTATGTGCAGAGAAATGCGAAGAAGATGATCTCTACTGATGGAGATTTGAAAGAAGGGGTGATGATTGTACCTAAGCGAGTCAGTTCTGTGCTGAATCAAATTCCAGAGAAGCTTCCAGACCCAGGAGTCTTTGTGCTAGATTGCTCTATCTTCGAGAACAGCTTCAAGCACTCCTTATGTGACTTGGGATCTAGTGTGAATCTCATGCCATACTCTGTGGCTGAGAGATTGGGATTGACAAACTTCCAGCAAACTAGGATCTTTCTAATCCTAGCTGATCGATCGAAGAGGATCCTAGAAGGAGTTCTAGAGGACATCCACATCAGAGTTGGAAACTACTTGATTCCAACAGACTTTGTGGTGCTGAAATATGATATGGAACCGGATGATCATCTGTTACTTGGCAGATCGTTCTTAGCTACAGCTGGAGCAGTGATTGATGTAAGGCATGGCCTGATTGATCTCCACCTGGGAGATAAGCCTCTGCACTTCAAGATGGATAAGCTGCGAAAACCCACAATTGATTGTCAAGCCTTCAGTGTTCAGCTGGAACAAGAAGCTCAGATTTGTGAGGCTACAGTGTCTGATAGTGGAGAGAAGAAGATGATGGTTCCTCAGGAATCTACTCTAACATCTTCAGAACCTGCAACTGCTCATAAGCAGAAAGCTCCAAACATCAGACATCCACCAAAGCGAAGGTATGCATCCTCTAAACTCAATCCTCCTAACCGCATTGATGTGAATGCAGGAAAACCATCTATCCCACCCAAGCTTCACTCCCACCCTGGATCTATTCCTTCTTTCCTTGGGAGATCTCATGATCAAAATGCCTATACACCACCTTGGATGAAGAGACATTCACAGAGACACTCCAAGTCTCTGTTGAAACCCCTATGAGTCTGATCTCTTCCCATAGTCAAGCTAATGACTAAAAACAAGCGATGAGTGGGAGGCAACCCACTGTTGGGTCAGTTTTTCTTTTCTTTTTAGTTTAGGGATTTTGTTTCTTTGATTTTTCTGGTTTTTGGTGTTTCAGAACGTGATGAACATGTTTGCAGACAGCAGTGTCGATCGACACCCTTCAGTGTCGGTCGACACCAAACTCGAAAACACGGACCATAATCGAGGACGCTCGATTTGGATCAGATTAGTGTCGACCTAAGCCTTGTGTCGTTCGACACTGGCTGTGTGTCGGTCGACACTGACCACCTAGCAGGTAAGGTTTCTGATTTTCTGAATTTTCGCTGGTTATACCTTGTTCTCCCGAGCCCAAGCTGCGATAACACTGGGGACAGTGTTGTTTAAGTGTGGAGAAGGTAGTTACTGACCACTTTTTGTTTTGTTTTCTTAGAGAGTCAGTCCATGTTTTCACTAGTTTTCAAAATTGTTTTATTGAGTCAAAATTTGTATGAAACTATGATTTTTCGAGGAATTTTTTCGCTGGAACAGGAACTAAGTGACCATTGGACAGACTTGCAGAGCCTCTATGACTGTTAGAAAACCCCAAATGGATCAGCTTACCAAGGACACCCATATCTAACCAGGTATTCAGAGGATCACTACAAGAAAAATCAACATTAATAGCACACGATACAAGCTATCGTATGTAATAGATAGCGTTTTCACAAACGCTCTGACACCGGCAGCTATAATAGACCCCCCTCTACCATAGCATTTCTTTCGTGCTATGTTATTATTGAAATTTAATAGCGTTAATTTTAGCTTGCTATTGTTGGTGCAATCTATTATAGCATAATATGTGGTGCTATTATTATTTGCATCTATAATAGCTTTTCGTATTAAATTATTATTATTTATATATATATATTGTATTAATTAGATTTATATAAAAAATTATATTTAAATAATTTTATTAATGAACCAAAACATGTTTACAAAAAATCATTATCAAAACTATCTAAGTTAACATAAAAGTCTTTCTTCATTGCTTCTTCTTTTCTCCTTTCATATTCTTCCATCTTCTACAAAGACAAATCTCCAATTTCTTAACATATCCATAACATTGTTCCATTGTTTCTTCAACACTTTTGCGGCACAGACAGATGGTGAGCATATTCCAAAAGGACCGTAAATGTTATGAAACCTTCCAATGCGGCACTCAATTCCAAAATCTTTGTTGTAATGCTTGCACAGCTCCTCTGTTGCAAGCTTCTCCAAACCATAAGCATCTTGAGGCTATATAACATTAGAAAGACTCAGTTATATTTTGTAAGAGTAAACATATGAATGATAATCATCAGGGTGAGACAAACCTCTGCAGTCCAAGCATCTGACTCCTTCAAGCTCACATTGGTAGTTTCAAGCTTCTTGAACTCCGGGTAGAATATTTAGAGAAAGGAAGTGTCGAACAGATAAGAAGAACCTCTAGCTTATTTCTGAGATCTTCTTCCTCCTTGTCACGTCTGTCTCTATCCTCTGCGAATATGTCGATCAAACTCTCTTGCTCCTTCTTCATTTCTTCTAAGTCATCCTTTGCTCTTTGAACCTACAATAACAAGAGCAATCCATTGGTGAGTGTTTCTTATAGGTTTGCAAGCAGACACTATAAATGTTAGAGATTATAATTTTATACCTCAGCTTCGAGTTTCTTCCGTAGCTCTTTCTCACGTCGCAGCTCGTCTTGCAATAATAGAGACACATCTTCTTTCTTACCCAGCCTGAGAAAAAAAAAGAAAAAACATGAGCATGAACCATAAAGAGGCAAATTTAAATGGTACGTAAGGTAACAAACCTTTCTTTCAACTCTTCATTCTCTTGTTCCAATTGACTGAGGGTACGTGAGCCAGAACGAGGCTTGGGAACTTCCGAACTCTGCTAGAAGAAGTACAAAAAAGGTTCAAATTCTCAATCCTATTTACCGGAGAAAGGTAAGAAAAAAAAGAGCATGGACCTTCTCGGGAAGTTCAGTAACATTTGTTTCAGTAGACGAATCATAATCAGATTCATCATCATCACTGTTTTCAACCTCTATAGCACCAGTTCCTTGAGGCTTTGCTCGTTCGTTAGACTTGGAAGAGGTGTTTCCATGTTTACCACCTTTCCATGTAAAATCCTTAACAGATCCTTTTCCTCCTCTGTTTAATATAAAAATAAAAACACAATCTGACCTCTTAATCCCATTGATTCTAGCAGCCTCAATCATGTTAAAGCTGATCATGGTGTTGTTGTACATGATAACCGAGTGGTTAGACTGGATGAAACCCATACCACCCATATCAGCAGCTAAGTTAAAAACATGATCAACTCCATGAGTGACCTTGAGGCAATTCTCCATGACCCTGAGATCAACAAGGTGGAACTCATCGCAGAACATGTCTTCAGTCATGTGTTCGTTCTTCTTCCAATCAGAAGCAATGACGTAATGGCCCTCGTGCTTGAGACGGCGAGCAATGTGGGAAGCGATGAAACCTCCAGCTCCGGTGATGGATATCCTCAGCTTCTCAGATGGCCAGTAGAGCTCTCTCTCAAGCTCCTTGTTTGTGTATGCACCGTAGTCGGTTCCATTGGTAGTTGTCATTTTGCAACAAAGAAAACACACAAATCTTAATCAGGAAACAATATGAAAGAACAGTAAAATTATAATCTTTGAATCAAAAATCAGAAGTTTCAAGACAGTGGATAAATAAAATCAAGAAGAAAAATTAAAACTTATATAGAAAAAGAGATTTTCCCCCAAATAAACCCTAAAGTAAGACCCAATGATTTCTCAGAAGTCAATTAATCCACCAAGATTCGAAAAATCAATTTCACATAAGCAATATTAGAGAGCGATTAATACCTAACTCTTCACAAAAGGTTAATCGAAAGTATAGCGATTCAGTAAGTAACCTTATAGGCTTCACTGTCTCTTCAGCCATCGTCTTCTTCGCCTACGCATCAACACCGTTGGCTCTGACTTAACAGAAAATATGGAGAGATAGGACCGAGGATCACGGATGAGAGACGGAGGAGGAAAGCGGTGGAGATAGGTGTAGAAACCAGAGGAAGAAAATTATAGACAAGAAAGAAGAGAGTAGATTTGGTGTGGATGAGGAATAGAGGAGGGTTTGAGAGAGCGGCGCTTGTTGGAGAGGAGAGGAGAGGAGGGTTTGAGTGAGATGTGTCAAGAGACGAGAGAGAGCAAGAGATAGAAAATTTTCTGAGGGATTAATTTTTTTTTTCTATATGTGTTATAAAATTTCGCAAAACCAAAATTTGCTTAAGTGTGACGCTCATACTAAAATTAGGCTCCAAAAGTGAATTTTGGTTCCCGCTCAGTAAAATTTTGGTATAGCGTTATTTAAATGCTATGATATAGTAACCGAAATCGAAAAATCATCTTTTATATCATTTGTCAAAACCGTGCTATCCTAATATGCTATCAATGCCAGTTATTTTTGTAGTGGATCCATCACTAGTCTCACATTTAATCTTAACTTTAATTTCTCATCTAGGGGCTTGGTAATCTTTGGGTCGGATTCCTTTGATGTGTGTTGGCACAGCCTATGATCCTTTTCTAAAGTATGGTTTTTGATTTTCCCCTCCCTTGAAAGTAAAAAAAAAAAAGAGATAAAAACCGAGGATAAGCTAGTAGCTTCGAAGTGGTCACGGGAGTGGTAGAGACCCCTATTACCTCCTGTGTATCCATGGAAAGATCCAAAGTTTAAACCCCAATAAAAAGAGAAGAGCACTAATAGAAAAAATAAAATGATACCCAGTGGGGAAAAATCAGTGCTAAGGGAGAAAGGGAAAAGAAAGAAACCAGAAACCGACAGTTTGGTGGTCAGTTACTGAATAGGTTGAGTCCATGTGTCCTTTGATTCGATACTCCCTCTGTGAGACCGCACCTAATTGTATGCAGAGGCTAGTGTGGTGAACTTGAATGTCTTAACTTGATTGTAGAGTTTACTTGGCACAGTTGCTAAGTGTGGGGGAAGTATATTGTGGTCTTGAGTTCTGTAGGAAAGTTTTCAGTGGCTTACTAAGTTAATGTGAATGCGAAAGTTCCTACGAAGAAATGAGTTTCTGTGTTTTCAAACCTCTTTTCTTATACTTTGGTTCTTTACTTGCTTGAGGGCAAGCAAGAGCTAAGTGTGGGGGAGTTGATATATCATGGTTTTTATTGGTTTTCAGGCCATGATATAAGTCTCTACTTAGAGTCTTCTAGGTGTTTTTGTAGTCTTTTGTGTCCTTTACAGGTTTATGCACGTTTAGAGCTTAATTGGAGACATTGGTGCATTTTGGAGCCTATTGGGAATCTGTGCAGAAAAGACGAAGTTGGAGTCCATACTTGGAGTGAGTGTCGACCGACACTACTCTTAGTGTCGATCGACACTGATCGCGATTCAGAAATTCTACGCGAGTTAATGAGACTTTTGAGGAATTGCAATAAGGCCCAGATGATTGTTGGTACTGGATTTCCCTCTAGGAAATCCGGCCCATTAACAAGTAAAATAAAGGCCCATATTTATGAGCCCGTTCCAGAATCAAAGATAAAAAGACGAGCCGATTCATTTGTTGGGCCCAAACGAATGACACTTTGACAAGGCCCAAGCGATGCCGAAGTAAGAGGCGATCGAGCTCGAGCTTGGCAGCAGACGACGTGGAGATAGAGCAACTCGGTCTTTGTCGGTTCAACTGATCCACGTAAATCTCGGAGATCGTTATGAAGGCAAGGCCGAAATATCGGAACAAGAAGGTCAAAGTCGAGACTATTTAAAGAAGAAGTAGCGATTCACTCAAGACATTCCAACCCTAACTTAGAACACTTCGACTAGATAGCTCGGACATCATACTTTGTACTCTCTTTTCGATTGTGTTTGTTCTATCTCGACGATCAATCTCAATAAAGTCTTTGATTCATAGGAAACTATACCATTTCTATATCATAAAGTCCAAATCAACGAATACAAATTCTTAGTGTGAATCCCGGATCTCACATTTGGCGCCGACTGTGGAGACTATCTATAGTTTTTCCTGTCTTAAGAATTAGATCTTAGATCCGATAGATCGAGATGAATCCCGACCAATCTGGCTCTCCCAGCGCCACACCACCAGTCAACCACCATCAAACGGTCGACAACGTTCCTCAGAACACCACCGGGGTAAGAATCATGGGTCAGACCGATGGCGTGTTGACGAGCTCTGCCTCTGTCTCCACGACCTCGGCACCAGCCGGCTCAGTCGCCAAAACGATCGCGACGAGCCAGACTCCGACAAATGTTTTGTCAGGAACTAACGATCCGAGCAGAAACTGGGTGTGGATGAGAAACGATTCGATTCCCACCCCTGGAGGTGGATCTGGAATAACCAGACCTAACTCACCACTGCCTTCTGCTCCACAGCGACAAGGCCCAGATGATCTCGCTGAAATTCGTTCGATGTCAAGCCTGATGGTAAACCGAACGAGGAACAACGAGGCAAGTGCACGGGCCCAAGAGATCGCGAACCGCTCTCTGGCCGCGCAGCTCGATTAACAGGAAAGGCGCATTAATGCCCGTCTCGAAGAGCTAGCCAGCCAAAACCAGGGGGTAGGTCAGCACATGATCCACGAACCCCCATAAGTCCTCCACTGTGTACACGCTTGGACTTCTCCCAGGTAGTAACTCCCCCGGGAGCGTCAGGAAGTTTCGCTAATACGTCAAGTAGCGGCCTCCGCCCTATAATGACCCCTATCGCGATACCAACACAATTCACTTCGAGTTCAATGGTCACAGATCTAACCGGATCAGGGAACCGACCATTACTCGGGCCACCACTTTTCCCAAATAACTCCAACATCCGGCCGAGGCAAGTAGGAGGCTCTCCTTTCGCCTCGAGCTCGGGACCCGTTAACGGGTCAAATACGGTACAGTTCCGAACGCCGCGGGTCGACCAGACGAGATCGATTCAAACAATCGATCTCCCCGACCCCATTTTCCCGGAACAAGCGCCAAACCAGGCACAAGCCCAGTTCACGCCTACGGTAGGCGATGAACACGATATGCTTAGACAGTACATCGAACAGGCTAAGGCCCAGTTCAACAGTCTAAGCTCGAAAGTTCACATGGCAACGAGCGCGGCGCCGGACATCGATCGAGTGATCGAAGAAACGCGACAAACGCCGTTCACAGACCGGATCGCCTTCGCAAGGATCCGAGAAATCAAGAAAACTAAATTTCCAGAATTCTCTGGGAAGTCGGACCCGAAAGCCCATGGCAAGGGTATACCTTACTGACGAGGAGAGAGAGCCGGCTTTCTGCAGGCTCTTCGCCGAAAACCTATCGGGCTCCGCCCTAGAATGGTTTGCCGGACTGGAAGAAAGGTCCATTAACAACTTCACCCAGTTCATGATGGCTTTGCTCAAACAATACTCCGTCTTTATCGAGGAAAAGACTAATGAGGCAGCTCTATTTGGCGTCTCTCAAAAACCCGACGAATCGCTTCGCTCGTACATCGACCGATTTAAGGAAATAAAATCCAAAATCGCAAACCCACGAGACGAAGTAGCTATAGAATCACTGCGACTTGGACTATGGTATTCAACCAGATTCCGCGAGGAAATAACAGTCCGCGAACCACAAACACTCGATGACGCCCTTCATCGCGCATCGGCCTTCGCTCGCCTCGAGGACGAAACCACGGCCCTCAGAGAAAAGCATCGAAAAGAAAAGAACCCGTCGGGCTCGCAGAACTCGAACTCAAAAAAGGATTTCCGTAAATCAAGAAACGTCAATGCAGTCGAGAGCCCGAAGAGCTCGAAGAAATTCGAGTTCGACAAGGAAAAATTCTGTGAATTTCACAACAAAAGAGGACACTCGACTAAAGATTGCTATACTCGAGCTAAAGCCGAGGCTCAAAAGCGAGAGTCCAAAAGCAAACAAGACTCCGAAGTCGAGGAGGAAACTCCATCCGACAAAAAGGAAAGTAAACAAACCAAAGAGTCGAACACCAAGAGGCCTTCTCAGATTAAACGAGAACAGACAAAGGAGCCGGAATCTCCCGAAACACTCCCTCAGGGGTCGCAGAAGCGATTTAAGTTTATTCTCGGGGAGCTAAGCTTGAGCGGCACCCCGGAAGGTTCGGCATTATCTCCACCTCCGGCTCCCGTTAAGAGTTTACGCTCACGAATCAATCTCCCTCATCTCTGCAGGGGGGGGGGGGTGTACGGGTTATTCCCCCTAAACGAATCGACTTCATCTTCGGTGGCTCCAAGCTTTGCCGAGACTCGGTCAATTCAATCAAAACTCTTCAAAGAAGAGTCGAGACCGACAAAGGGGGGAAAATCCCAATGATAAGAAGGGAAGAAAAGTCAGAGAAGAGGAAGGGGAGATGGGTAAAGAGTCCGGCGGAATAAATACGACGAATCCATACAACAAGTTGGCTATTTCAGACACAAGTCTTCTCCTCATAGACATTGATGGAGTGATGGAGAGAGGCTTGGTCTTTTTGTTGTTGTCCTTACTATTTAAAGTCAACCAAGTCTCCGCTTGGTCCCACAATTTCTCTTTGTTTTGGGCATCTTGGCAAATAAAATTTCGTTTAATAAAAAAAAAGACGAACTCATTTATTGTATTGTCATAAAACTAAAATATAACCCCATATGAGTTAAAATATTAGTATGTTAAATTAAATATTTAAAGTGACAATATCCTCGGAAATATTGATAACTTGTTTTTGTAAATAGTTTTCTTAGAAAATGTAATGCAATATATGTCAATAGGAACCAGACCAACGTAGGTCCATCAGTCTGCTATTACCTACCGTTTTCCTTTATTTCTACTCATGTTTGATCTCCAGTTGCAAGTTGCATCCAAGGTAATGTGTGCCGCTGTTTCAATTTTTTGTATTTTTTTCTCGTTTAACTTGTTTTTTTAGCCTGCCGACCATTCGATTTATTCACCAAACATTGTGTTTCATCTCCAATCTTTTATGAGTGTCATTTTTTTTTTTTTTAGTTTTCTCCTATCTAAATAACTATCCAATTTAAATTTATTTTCATGTAGCAGTTGTGAATAACTATTTTGCTGGAGGGAGAAACTCACTGTCCAAAATTCACATAGGTTATAAATGGTAAAAAATGAAGAAAAAATAACTGTGATTATTTAGTGTCGGACAGAAAATTTGAAATCTGTTTTGATTTGCTATCCATTCTGATTTTATTCTAAAATTTTGAGGAAACGTAAATTTATGAAGTTAAACATATACCAAATATATGTGACAAAAAAACATATACCAAACATCAATTAGAAGCTGGACAGATAAAAAGGTAAAATAATTTGCGCGGATATCCGCTTGTTTAGATATATATATCATATCTCTATAATTCTAAGAATGTTATTTTCATTTTCATTATAAAACTTTTAAATATTTAAAAATTAAGTAAAACAAGGTTCAAATTTTTTTTTATAAAAATATTATAATTAAATTTTATGAATTGGCAATGTTACTTTGAGCAAAAAAAATGCAATTTTACAGCTGGTACAGTTTCTTTGTGTGCAAACATTCCAATAATATATGTGACATACTGACATCTAACAGACTTAGCAGCTCTCCCAATTTGAAATGCTATAGTTGCACATATAAAAGAATAAACTTTTGCAGTTTTTTGTGTGTACCGTCTATAAACCCTAGCTATGCAATAATGGTCTCACGTTCTTTGCCGATAATATTCACTCACATTATTATTGATATTCTTTTCTGCTTAAATTAAACAGATAATAATGATAGAACCATTGAATATTATTTTGATGATGCTGTTATCGGATGACTGAAGATATGGGAATCTAAGACTAAGAGTTGAAATAGAAGTAAAGAACAAGAGGAAAAGAACAGAAGATACAACTAAAAGTCCAAGAGATGTCTCAAACTGTCAACATAGAAGCGAGGACATCAAATATTAAACTCGTATCAATACAAAATTCAGCTCCAATTATTTTGGCGATGGTTTAAACGGCTAAATATAATAATCAGATAGGTATTTTGGAAGTAATGGTATGATACAACCTACAACTCTTCCTTCCCTATTTTTGTCTTCTATAATTAATTTATTATTTGTCCCTTTCTAGTTTCTACCATTATTATGATCTTGTAAGAAGTTTGAGTTGTTTATGTGGACTGTATCAGTTTAAGGTTTTAAATGATGATAATAACTATTGCTGGTTTATTTGTTAGTAGGCTAAACTACTCTATTTTTTAACACATAATATCTTCCAGACTAATTATTTTTTCTTTTTCATAAAACTTATTTTCTTCTTTTTATATTCATACTATTGCGGTTGAAGAATTTTGAGTGGTTGGAAAATATTAGCAGTTTTGATCGCCATCGGATTATTCATTCCCGTCTAACACAACCATTTAAATCCAATATATTTTTAGCACACATTTTGAAGAAGAAAAAATATTGTTAGAATTTCTATATATTGTTAAGAGTATTTATTTTGTGGTTAGTTAAAACTACAATAATATAATTTCTTAATCGCTTTATATCAAACATTCAGGTATTAGTACTTCAGTTTGCTCATTATAAGAGACTTTGTTCTTCTTTAAACGAGTTTATGTTTATGTCTTTTTTTTTTTGTAAAAGAGTTTATGTTAATGTCTTGTGTGAGTGTAACTAGAGACTATCTAATACTATAATTGTGAGCTCAAAAAAAAAACGAAGATAAGTGTTAAATGTGAATCAATAAGTACATTAGATATAAGAACTGATCTAAAAGTTCTCTCTCTTCTCTCTCGCGTATTTTTCAGAGAGAGAGGACGATTTCCGGAGCAATTTCCGGTTTACCGGATCTCGACTTCTGTTCATAAATCGTCTCTTTGTGAGACTTTTTGGCGTGCTTTCTTTTCTTTTGTTCCGATCGAGGCTCCTTTTTGGTTTGATTTCGTTTCTCTTAGCCTCCGATCGAAATAAACCCAGATGTTTTCTATGGCCGATTTTCTTTCCGATTCATCGGAATCTTCTCGGGCTTGTCCCGGCGTCCCTCGCTCTGCGAGGTTTTCGATCTTTCTCCCTTTCTCTCTCTTACGCTGTCCTCTCCTCTTCCCGTTTTGCGGTGCTCTGCTCTAACTCCTCCGGTTGCTGAGATTAATATCGTGGTCGTGCCACTGCTTTAGAAGACAAGCAGCAAGTGGATCATGTCAGGTTCTGCACCTGACGGCGGCGACGTCTCTTGGCTAGGCGGTTTTGTGTACAGTGTCATCCGATTTTCATGATTGCATGTGCTTGGATGGTGCTTTCGGGATGTTTAGATCAGCAAGCGGTTCGTGACAGTTGCAGTGAGGTAGTTCCGGCGAGCTTCGCTTCGTGTTCTTCGGCGAAGATGTGAAGCTTTCTGGCGGTTGTTTCAGACGGGAGTGGCGGAGGATGCATGCCGGCGTCGTCCTTGTGATGACACGTGGACTCCGCGTGTCGAGTTTATCCTTTCGCGATTTTCATCCGCTCATTATATTGGACTTGGCCTATTTATAATTTTAACTCGGCCCATGAATATACAAAAAAAATATATATATAAGAACTGAACATTATAGTTGGTGTGTAATTACAGAGGTCAATGGGTCAACAATATCCCACCGTTTCCTTTTTGACAATTATGCTCTCTCTTTTTCTAAACTAACAATGATGTCCAATCCCAAGATTCGGATTACGCCACGCCATATTCAACCTTTTATTATTATTATTTCATGACTACTTTTGGGTTGGCTTTTGCAGTGTTCAATGAAAATAAGAAACTTTGCAAAAATACTCTTCAGTTGTAGGTGTTGATTTTAGTAAATTCCATTTCTGAGTAGACAATTATTCTTACCACAGTTTCATTACAGCCATTTTTTTCCTCGATGATTAAGACTGGTTCATTGATTCCAGTTAAAGTGGACTCAGTGAAAGATTCATATTTTGCTTTGAAATACTAAAAGTGGTTTGAACACTAAACATTTCATGTCGGCTATGCAAAACATAGATGTTGATTAGACTAATTCAACAAGATATTACGTTAGTGCAAGAGTGATGCATCCAATAATTGTGTGCCTATTGAGATATTGGATCTATTTCTTGAATTGTGTGGCTTTATAAATCTTCTCTATAAGCATGTTTAGTTTGTTTTAGAGGTTTTTTTGTCAATACTCTTTTTAGATAGATAGGGTGATAATTTTTTTAAAAAATATCATTCAATTATGTGTGGAAATATGTAGTGGTGGAAAATGGATGTCATTGAGATGGAACAACTAAAAACTTGTATCTATCATATTAGTTAAATGATTTTAAACTTCAAATATGATGACTTTGAAAACGATTAGAATAACAAAATTTGCTTGAATACCCTTTTTCACTATCTACTTAAGAATATTTTCGTTAGCCAGCATTCCTTTTATATACTTTTTATGACCCTCTTTTACATTAATATAATGTTCTAAATTATTGATACTGGATCTCCCCGTGATTAATATGTTGACTACTCTCATTAAATAATGTAATAAACAGTTGAATTTTACTCATTGCCTAGTCATACTCAACTAAGAGTGCATAATGATGGGGCGAACCACAATCTTTTTATGCTAACAAACTATAAGCTTCTTTGGGGTCCCGATCCCCGACCCTATTAATTAGGGGGGAAACAAATTATTTGCATTTAAAAAAAAAACTAATTTAGAAGTGGTTATTCAATATTTCATGTTACTTAGATTATGTCATGTCCGTGAATGAATTGCATTGATCTAGTGTCCACTTTGTTTTTCGGGGACATTTAGTGGATGTAAATTTTGTTACTCGTGAGTCATGAATAGTTGAACACACTTCCTACCAATATAGTTATGCCTACATGTTTTGAACGTTGTTTGTACGGTCTAATACATAAGAATTGGTGATGGTGGCTAGACAATATTAGGCCTGGGCATTTTTATCTGGATCCGAGGACCCGACCCGGACCCGAACCGAATAAGACGGGTCGGGTCCAACCTGTAAATAAGTACAATAACCTGCTGGATCTCATAGGTCATTACCCGCGGGTACAAGTTCGGTTCCGAATCTTACCCGAGATCCGAACGGGTACCCGTGGGTAAATATTATAAAAAAAAAATATTTTATATATATATATTACACACATATAAATAAAAATATAATATATATATATATATATATATATATATTACTTAATACATTTCCGATTCATTAAATTTTAATCTAATATTATAATTTATATATATATAATACTTTTATAAAACATAAATGATATTAACGATTGAGTTTCCCAATCGTCGACCTAAAATCAGTTTTTCCCCAAATTCTCAAACCCTAACACCATTTCTTACAAACTGAAAAAACTCGATCCAGTGATTTCATCGTCTCCTCCATCCGAGACGTCTAGAAATCAATCCATGGTTAGTTTCTTGACCGATTTGCACTATGATTATCACTATTGCTTTAGTATTTTCGAATCTCGTTTGTTATCTCTAGTTTGTTTTTCTTTCTTCATCGTCTTCATTCTTCAAAATCGATTGCATGTTGGTCTTGTTCATTGCATCAGTGACTCTTTGATTTCGATTTGTTATAGGTTAGATAGATTTAGGTCTTTTGTCTTTTTGATTTTTAGATCTTAACAAATCCGATTTCATTCATGATCTTCTTCTTCTGTCTACTGATCATGACAACATGTTTTGTAATCTTTTGGGGACTGGGTTGTAGAACAATCGATTTAGGGTTCATGGATCTTCATCTAATTAGGGTTCTTAGTTCTTTGATTTGGGAATTTGGGGATAAAATTCGAGTTATGGTTTAGTCTAATTGGGTTTTAATCGATTGGAACCTGCTCTTAACCTATTTTAGAACCTGTATTGAACCTGACTAGAACCTGATTGGAACCTGACTTGAACCTGACTTGAACCTGTTTGAACCTGATACGAACCTGATATAACTTGTCTTCAACCTGTTTTAAACTTGATTAGAACCTGTTTTTTACCTGAATTGAACTAACTGTTCTTGTATCTTAATTGCAGATGGCATCGAATGATAACATTATAGAAGATGATCCTCGAGATTATGATTGAAGTGACGGTGATGAAGAAAATTTTAACACACCTAACCAAGCAGACAAAGGGAAAGGGAAGTTGGAGATCAAGATGGCAGTGGCTCAGGGATTAAACGGAAGAGGAATTGCACGGGAAGGTCTTGGGTCTGGGAACACTTCACCAGACAAGCAGATGATAATGACAAAGCAAACTGCCATTACTTCAAAAGGGAAATGGTTTGTCCATCCAAGTCAGGTACTTCTAACATGAAGAAACATCTTAATTTTCCTTGCAAGCCGTTTAAAGTCTGGGAAGCTGCTAGGAAATTTAGTCAAAATGATCAAACTGTATTGGATGGTGAAGCTGGATTGAGATTGTCTAAAGTGTCGGATCAAGTTGTTTGGGAAGCAACTAACGAGATGATGGTCATATCCGAGTTGCCATTATCGTTTGTGGAAGGATTAGGTTGGAAACATTTCTGCTCCAGGGTTAAGCTAGTGAAACCGAGATCTAGGAGGACCTCCACAAGAGAGATAGTTGAGTCATATGTGCAGAAGAAGGACGCTATGAAGAAGATTTTAGGAAACAATAGACAAAGAGTTTCTTTAACCACAGACATATAGACAACTCCCCATACCGGAGCTTCTTACATGGTGATTACGGCGCATTTTGTGGACGCTGCTTGGCAAATGAAGAAGATGATCATTGGTTTCAAGTCTGCGTGTGACCACAAAGCAGTTACAATCGCGGCAGTGTTGAAAGAGTGTTTAGAGGAATGGAACATCAAGAGGATCTTCTGCATAACCGTAGACAACGCCACGGCCAACAGTTGTGCAATGAGAGTATTCAGGGAAGAGTTCTCAGAAGGTGGAGATGATGCATTTGTACTAAAAGGAAAATACTTTCATTTAAGATGTGCTACTCATATCCTGAACCTTATAGTCAGAGAAGGGTTGCAGGATATATCAGACAATGTGAATGCTATTCGTAATGGCATTCACTATGTTAGATCCTCAACTATAAGGTTGTCATCTTTTGACTCGCATATGGAGGCAAAGAAGATTAAGAGAGGAAGTCTTCCATTGGATGTCAAGACCAGATGGAATTCGACTTACCTTATGCTGGAACAAGCACTGAAGTTCAAAGCGGCTTTTATGAAGTTGAAGGAAGTAGATAAAGTCTACAACGACTATTTCGATGACACTGATGATGGTAAGAAGAGGATTGGACCACCACTGAAGCCTGATTGGGAAGCTGCTGACAGACTGGTACAATTCTTGATCATCTTCTACAAAGCAACGCTGCTGTTGTCTATTACAAATACTGCTTGTTCTCACAAGCTATGGCATGCAATAGTAATAGTGACAAGAAACATCAGTTTATTAAGCCAGTGTCCCGGCCCTGATAAAGTTCTGCGTACTAATGCATTGTCCATGTTGATGAAGTTGGGAAAGTATTGGGATCCATTTGGTGACAAAGTGGAGTTCAACAGGATGGTTATTATAGCCGGTGTTCTTGATCCAAGCAAGAAGATGAAGTTTGCAATCAAGTGTTTTGAGAAACTGTGGGGTAAGGATAACAATGAGTCTGCAGTTCTTACTAAGTCAGTTCATGATATGCTTAAGGATTTGTACGAGGAGTATAGTGAAAGGTTGAGCAGAATGGTAACTATTCAAGGCACATCATCTCATTCTCAAGCAGCTTCCTCGCAGTCTCAATCACAGGAACCATATGTGGAAGAGGTTTCACAGAGAACAGTCTTGGGAAATGGCCTAGCTTATGAATCGATGAATGATTTATACAACGAGTTAGTTCAAGAAACCGGTTTTCTAGAGAAGATAAACGAGTTAGAGTTTTATTTGAGTGAAAGTGTGGAGATACCTAAGTTACTAGAAGGTACAGAGTTTGATATCTTGTCTTGGTGGAAGGTAAATGCTCCTAAGTATCCAGTTCTCTCAGAAATTGCAAAGGATGTGTTGGGAATGCAAGTTTCTTCAGTGGCATCAGAATCTGCCTTCAACACCAGTGGAAGGGTTCTTGAACCCTCTAGGAGTTGCTTGTCACATTATATGATAGAGGTATTAATGTGTCTGGAGCAATGGCTGAAGTGTGAGATCAAAATCAATGATAAAGGAGTAACAAGGAAAGAAGAATTACTTGCTGATGCTGAGCTACAAGATGACTTAATGAGAGGTAAATTTTAAATAACTATTACATGTTAATTTCATACATATTGTATTAGTCTATTAGATGCTATTATCTAATATCTAACATGAGTTATATATTGTATCAGAGTTTGACGTTGCTTTTCACCACTAAGTAAATGCCATTGAGACTAAGGTAAGGTAGTTACTACTTACTAGTATTACATACCATGTTAATGTTAATCCGGTTGATGAATCCTTTTGAGTATTGATGATTTTTGATGCATGCAAGTTTCTGGTAATCTGGGATGAAGCTTCTGTTGGTCCGAGAGTTTGAATCACTAAGTACTAATGTTTCCTATTCGGTGAAGAGCCAAGACCAGAAGAATTTTCAATTTTCAATATATGATATCTTCAATGTTTTCTTGAACTCTTGTAGTTTGCTTAATTTGGCAGTTGCACTTTTGTTTCTTGAAGTTGAAAGTATTTGTATGACTTAAAAAGTAAACACTTTGAAGTTTGAATTGCAAATTTGGTTTTGTTAAAACTTCAGGATTATTCAGGTTTGTTTCAGGTTCAATTAGCAGGTTTATTCGGGTAAAAGATGGTTTTCGGGTAAAATTTTACCCGAACAAACCTGAAACTGAACCGATCCGATCAATATCCGAATAAGATCGGGTAATGGCAGGTATGGCAACAGACGACCCGACCCGACCCGGACCCGGCAGGATCTGACCCGAAATAAGCAGGTCCTTAAATGGGTCCTCTACTTCTTCTACCCGACAGACCCGGACCCGGAAAAGAACCGACTCGAACCCGATCCGAGGACCCGAATGCCCAGACCTAGACAATATTGTCGGATGACTATAATTTAAATGAAATTTGTGCATATTATATAATAATGTTTTATTCAGTATTTCCTAGGATGACTAAATGGTAAGACTTTATTTTAAGGAAAAAACCTAACAAACTGTAAAAAAGATATTTCGATTATAAACTTTAACATCTTTGGACCATTATACTCTTTTTACTTGGTTTTTAATAATGTTTTATTGAATTTTTTTTTTTTTGATAATCCATGGAGGATCCCAGACCGAGGTCCAGACTAATCTT
The DNA here is from genome assembly GCA_030180135.1 of Orychophragmus violaceus. Lineage (NCBI taxonomy): Eukaryota > Viridiplantae > Streptophyta > Magnoliopsida > Brassicales > Brassicaceae > Orychophragmus > Orychophragmus violaceus. The sequence goes on from CM058232.1 coordinate 97,853,865, forward strand.
TCTGGGCCCAGTCAGATCGCAGGCCAGCTTCACCTAGGAGAGTTTTCCCTGGGCCTTAAGAAAATATATTTACCTAATATTTTTCTTCTTAAGTAATTTGATTTGAACCACATCATGTGCCTTAAACTCCTGATTCAGGTAAAAAATGGCATATACTCGTATTTTCGATAGTTCAGTATTGTGCGTGTATAAGTCAAGATGTTTGTGAACCATATGAATAAGTCTAGGACGAATTACAATCACCTAAAATTTTTGTGTGTTAAAAACAGTAATTTATTTGCTTTTTTAAAACATTCATTTATTTTCTTCTCAATATATATATATATATATATATATATATTTCCTTACCTCGTTTAAGGTCAATATTTATATTTGATTATATTTCTAAAAATAATATGTATTGAACCTTTTTATTTCATATTTTTTGTTAACCGTGTAAGTGGTTTGTCCGTGTAAGTGGTTTGTAATATAAAATTAACTAAATGTTTTTAACTCCAAAAGTATTCTCTAATTCAATAGTATTTTATTGTCGAACTTATTACATTGTCTACTATTCACATAATTCAAAAAAAAAACACTGTTTAAAATACTGTAACCAATCGGAATATCATAAAAACATTTTTGTAGTCAAATACAATGTATTGATATTATTGAAAGTCGGAACTTATTTCTGAAATAAAAGAAATATTAAATAAATAAAAAAGAAAAACAGAAATCTAAAACTGTCAGAGATAGTTGATCACGTCCAAGTCACTTGATGCAAGGAGAAGGCGAAACCAATTAAATCCCGTAAAACCAGAAAACCAACAAACGAAAAACTGAAATTAATGTCCTAAAGTGACACGTGGCCCCACCTTGCCATACACTCAACCTAATTATTTTTTCTTACTCCCGTCTCTTATCCGAAAAATAATCAGCTCCAAGTTTTTAAAATACAAAAATAAAATAAATCACTTCTTCTTCTTCTTCTTCCTCATTTCATTATAAATACAACACCATACTCTGCATCTCCTACATCACAATAAACACTTCACTACAAAAAAAAAAAACAGAAAGAAAGACAGAAAAACCAAAAAAAGAAGAAAAGAAAAACAAAAGTTTTCTTATTCTTTTTTTTTTCCCACTCTAAAATTTACATTTTGTCTATCGTGTTTTTTTAATCCCCATAATGGGAACTTCCGAAGAAGAAAAAGCCGCTAAAGATGCGGCGGCTCTAGAGACACAGTCTTCATTAGAAGATTTCGACCAGCCATCACCTCTCCGGAAAATCATCTCCGTCGCTTCCATTGCCGCCGGTGTACAGTTCGGGTGGGCACTACAGCTCTCTCTCTTGACCCCTTACGTTCAGCTTCTCGGCATCCCTCACAAATGGTCGTCTCTCATTTGGCTCTGTGGTCCAGTCTCCGGCATGATTGTTCAACCAATCGTCGGTTTCCATAGTGACAGATGCACATCAAGATTCGGTCGTCGTCGTCCGTTCATCGCTGCCGGAGCCGCTATGGTCGCTGTCGCCGTGTTCTTGATCGGATACGCGGCGGACATCGGTTATAAAATGGGAGACAAACTCGATCAATCTATAAAGGTCCGAGCCATCGGGATCTTTGCACTCGGGTTCTGGATCCTCGACGTTGCCAACAACACACTCCAAGGACCTTGCCGCGCTTTCCTTGCTGATCTAGCTGCCGGAGACGCTAAAAGAACGCGAGTCGCAAACGCGTTTTTCTCGTTCTTTATGGCGGTTGGAAACGTTTTGGGATATGCGGCTGGTTCTTACACTAACCTCCACAAAATGTTCCCTTTCACATTGACGAATGCTTGTGATATCTACTGTGCCAATCTCAAAACATGTTTCTTCTTATCCATCACACTCCTCCTTATCGTCACCGTCACGTCTCTCTGGTACGTAAAAGACAAGCAATGGACTCCGCCGCCGGTGAACTCCGACGAGAATAGAGTTCCTTTCTTCGGAGAAATCTTCGGAGCTTTTAGAGTCATGCAACGTCCCATGTGGATGCTTCTAATCGTCACGGCCCTTAACTGGATCGCATGGTTCCCATTTCTTTTGTTCGATACTGATTGGATGGGTCGTGAAGTGTACGGTGGAAAATCAGAAGGAGACGAAAGGTTGAAGAAACTATACAACCAAGGAGTACACTCTGGTGCATTGGGACTCATGTTTAATGCAATTGTTCTTGGTTTCATGTCACTTGGTGTTGAGTGGACTAGTAAGAAAGTTGGAGGAGCTAAACGGCTTTGGGGAATTGTGAATTTCATCCTTGCCGCTGGTTTAGGCATGACGGTTCTTGTTACAAAATTGGCGGAGGATCACCGGAAAAGGGCTGGTGCTTTAGCCGGACCGTCGCCTGGTATTAGAGCTGGAGCTTTAAGTCTCTTTGCTGTTCTTGGTATTCCATTAGCTGTAAGTACTTTCGTCTTTGTAGGTGTATTATTACTTTATTTGTGGCTAAATATAATATTAACCAATTCATATAATATTAACCAATTCATTTTTTTTTACAGATTACTTTCAGTATTCCGTTTGCATTAGCCTCCATATTTTCAAGCAGTTCAGGCGCCGGCCAAGGTATTTTTTTTAACTTAATCTACAAAAACTATAATAATATCTACATGTTTGTCTATGCCATTTATTTGGGTGAGATTTTTATCTTTATGATTTAAATTGACATATTTATGTTATCCGTTCATATATCTTTTAATTATCCATGGGATTCGTTTATTTTAACTGATGCAGTTTTATAATAAACATAAAGAAAAATAGTTTCATTTTTTGTAATATAATTAACTAAAATTTGTTATTTATTTTCTTTTTACAGGACTTTCATTAGGAGTTTTAAATTTGGCGATTGTGATACCACAAATGATAGTATCATTAGGAGGAGGACCATTCGACGCCCTTTTCGGCGGTGGAAACCTGCCTGCATTTATACTCGGAGCAATCGCAGCGGCTATCAGTGGAGTGTTAGCGATAACGGTTTTACCTTCACCGCCACCGGACGCACCTGTGAAGACAGGCATGGGAGGATTCCACTAGTTTACTTTTATGTTTTATTGTCTTATGAACCTCAATCAAATACAGTACTATAGTGCAAAACCGCAAAACCCAAAAGTAAAAAAGAATGGATAAAGTGATAAAATGTAATAACATTGGGTTGTCTGAGAAAAATTTAGTTCAAAAAAAAAAACATTGGGTTGTCTGTATTTCACACTTTCTTTTAGTTTCTTGTTTTTATTACCGGACATCAAATAAAATAGATTTTGTTTTCTTGTTTGTTTGGCCGTCAATAACTGTTGTGTTTGACTTTTGGTAAAACAACGATCCAACTACATAAAAAAATAATCCCAAAATAAAAATGAATCCTGATAAACAATTTATGACAATTCTTTTAACATTAAGAAAAGGTTGATTAACTTTGACAATCGAAAATGATTTTAGGTGTAGTTTACAATAGGTGTCGTGAATTTCTTTTAACCCCAAAACCGAAAAAAAAAACGAAACTTGGCCAGTAAGTAGTAATCATATAAATGATTGATTCAGTCTAAAAACAAATAAATGTTTTTGTGTGATAATTTTTTTTTTTTTTTTTTTTTGTCAACTGGTAGGATTATATTGATGAAACTGAAACACAAAGTTTAATACAAAGCCCAAAAGACAGGCAACAAAGCCCAAACCACAGGCAGCAAAAGCCCACAAAACAGGCAACAAAAGCCTACAACAGAGGCAACACAAGCCCATAAAGGGTCGCTAAACGTACAACTAAAGGAAACATAAACAAGCAAATCCAACTCAACTCATCGCAACTCAAACTTGAAACAAGATAGCAGCAATCGCAAAGAACAAAAGAGCGAGATAAATCGTCGTAGCCCGCGGCACACCGAACGATAACATCAACCACCTGGAGACACTCAGAGAGACACTCTCTCCCCAACCCAAAACCAAGAACAAGAACTTCATAACCCGACAAGAAAGAATCTAAGAAAGTTCTCACAAACCACTTTCGGATGCGGAAAAGACGCACTCATAAACGTCTAACTTAAACCTAGATAGAAGTCCTAAACACAACCCAAGTCTCCAACGAAGCCTAAGCAATCCAAAACCCAAAAAACCTTAAAAACATGATTGAAAAGCACTCACAAGGCAAACGACGACTAACCACCAAGAAACAAGTTGAGATACTAGAACCAAGTTAGAACACCAAGTTTCCAAAAGAAGAGGTAATTGAAAATAAGCTTCTAACACCGATAAATCCACATCGCATAAAAACCACACGGACCAAAATCCGGACAGCAACATATGTAATATCCATAAGTTTGGGGTTTCGAAGGATCAATAATAGGACGCATCATTGCTCCACCGTGTTCAATTTATGTTTCAGTCTGAAAAAGATCTGAATCTTGTCTTGCGCAGATCTCCATGGTCCTTCTCTGACTGGATGGTGACGGTTACTCGATGGTACCCTAATCTCTCATCTGAATCCGTCAAAATCATACCGTTTTGGATTTAGATATGGGGAATCCCCTGGGAGTTTCTAACGCGAATATGTGAACTTCGTGGGCAGTACTTTGGGGAAAGTCTTTGATGTTGATTTTGATGAACACTCGACATGTGTGGATTTTGTGTGAATCCAAATATTGTGGAATGTCGATCAACTGCTCAGGTTTCAGCGGAACCACCTATTTTTTTCCAGGACATAATACCATCCTCACCTTCAGGTATGAGAAATTGAGAAACTTTTGTCAACTCTATGGAGTGCTGGATCATGACAAGAAGGAATGTCTGATGAGGTTCGAAGATGATGTGGATGGATTTGATGATGGCCCGAAAGGTCCTTTTGATGGCGCAGATGAAAACAATAACGCTGGTATTCATGAGGTTGTTGTTGTACCAGTTGATAATCATGGTGATCATCAGGAGATCCCTACTGCTGCTAACCAACCTTTTGTTGACCAACATGCTATGCATGTGACGGATCAGCAGGATGTTACTGTTGCTGTTAACCATGCTACTCATCCGCTTATGACTCTCCCTATACCGGGAGCGAATGCTAGCCTTCATGTTCATCAGTCCGATGTCAGTGTGAGGATACGACAAGTAATTGTGCCGTTCATAAAAATAGAGATCTGATTTATGTGGAGGATGAACGTTTGCATCAGATAAGGAAGGCTATGGGTAAAAACAGGGCTGGCGAGGATGAAGGTATACTACTTTTGTTTGAAGAAGGTGATGGACTTAAGAGAAAGTAAGCTTATGGTCACTCGGATTTTTCTGTTGATATTGGTGAACCTAGCCGGCTCTTGCTGAGACCGGTTAGGCGTCGTGTTGAGATAAATGAATTTGCGGATTCCTGCTCAGTTAACTAGCTCATGGACAGAGGCGCGAGGGCCCTGCTACCCCCACCGTCTCAATAAAGATATGCACCTTTAATTGTCAGGGCCTTTGTGGGTCGTTTACTGCTTTCACCAGTTTCGCTTAGCTTAATTCGACTACTCATAATCTATCGTGTGAAACTTGAGTCTATGTGGATTCGATACCCTTTAATACTACAATTACATTTGTGCACTTGCAGTAGAAAATAGGGATTAAGATTTGACCTATCAAATTTTTGGCGTCGTTGTCGGGGTTTGGGTTCACCGATAAATTTCGTATTAGAATTTAGACTAAGTATTTTTCTTTTCTTTGTTAACTCACGTTCATGTTTCTTTGGTGTTGCAGGAATCGCTCTGTGTCGAGCGAAACTCTTTGGGCATCGATCGACACCAGTCGCGATCAGGGACACCGAGAGCTTGAACACTTAGCAGGATTTTTCTATGGATCCTGTAATTCTGATTCGCGATGAAGATGACATTCTACGAGATCAAAAGGGTTATATACGCAACGCGAAGGGTCTGAAACTAGAGATATACTACCAGTTTCCCTTCCACAGAATTTTTGTTTTATGACATATACAGGGGATCATATCGTTGGTAAATGATAGTACCAACTGATTTATATTTACAGAAGACTATGATATTAAAGACTATCATATTAGTATTTACAAAAGACTATCATATTAGTATAACTATATTTCATATACCCAAGACTATCTCCTATAACTATTTAAAAAAACAACTATATTTATAACTATATTTCATATCTAAATAAATTGATATCTGCGAATAATAATAACATGATATTTGCCACTACATTTCGATTAAGATTCACTTCTCAATACTATCAAGTAATTACGAATTATGCTATCATATTTAAACAAAAACCTATATTTTAAGAAACAAAATATGTAAATCTTACACAGTTAGAAATCTATCCGGAAAGATACTATAGATCTTAATTTTATTCAATCTAAATATTGTATAATTTATGATTCTATTCATAATATATTTATATTATCTTTTAATATCTTCTTTTTGTTTAAAATATAAATATATATTTTATATTATAACAAAATCTTACAAGACTATTTTTAATTTATTGATTTATCAAAAAAATAATACTAAACACGTATTTATTATTAAAAATTGTTTAAAATAATTATAATTATATTTTATCTATAAAATAAACATATAAATATTATATTTAAGCCACTATAAAACGAGTTGAAAATAGATTAACTTTTTCAATTACCTATACTATTAAAAATATTTTTTTCCTGATGTAAAGACTGTTACAAATGTATTAACCAATTTTAATTGATATATTCTTAATTTGATAAAAATATTATAATTATTCAATATTTATATTATTTGAATATATGAAAAATTAGATTACGGTTGATGTTTTACGATTGCAATTTTTAAATGATTGTTTTATCACTTTAAAAAAAATTTCTTAGACTACTATAAAATAAGTTGAAAATAGATTACTTTGTTTCAATTATAAAAATATTTTTTTTAAAACTATGTTCATTAGAAGACAAGTTAAATTTTTTTTTTTACCAATTTTGATTATAGAAAAATTAAAATGAACTTAAACCAATGCAAAAATGTTAAATGAATGGATGATTATATTTAGTTATATTTTGATCTATAAAATAACATAATTATCTATACTATTAAAACTATATTTATAATATTATATTTTAGTTATATTTTGATCTATAAATTAAAATAATTATATATAGTATTAAAAATAAAATTATATTATTGTAATATTTTATTGATTTATAAAATAAAAAAATTATCTATACAATTAAAAATAAATTTAAACAATTATCAATACTATTAAAAATGAATTTTGACTATTTTAAGACGGGTTAAAAGAAGTATTAACTAATTCAAATTTTATATTCCTAATTTGATAAAATTTTAAAACTATTCAATATTTATATTATTTAGATATATGATGTGTTTATTTACGGTTGATATTTTTACGATGACGGTTTTTAAAAAATATTTTATTTCAAATTTTCAAAATACTTATTGCTGACAAAAAAAGAGTTAGACTACTATAAGATGTATTTAGATATATGATGTGTTTATTTACGGTTAATTTTTTATTATAAAAATATCTAAAAAGATTTATGTTCATTAGAAGACAAGTTATGAATTAACCAATTTTAATTATAAAATATTAAAATAAATTTAAATCAATCCAAAAATATTAAATGAACATATTATCATATTTTATTTACATTTTGACTATAAAAAATATAAAATATTTATATTTAGGTCATTATAAAACGGGTTGGAAAAAAGATTAACTAATTTTAATTATATGTACTATTGAAAATAAACTTTGCCTACTTTATAACGGATTAAAAATATATTAATCAAATTTAATTGATATATTTTTAATTTTTAAATAATATTATGTTTTATAAATTCATAATTACGTGTTAAAATTATACTATTTAAAATAATAATTATATATATAATTAAATCAAAAAGCTAGCTTATCAAATTTAACAACTTATATATTAATAAAATGAACCATGTTCAAAGATTATTGATTTTAAGAATCTTTTAGTAGTAAAATCATGGGTTAAACTATGTCAGAGTTAACTTAAATAAAAAAATTATAAGTAAGCATCTACTAAAAATAACAAGTATAAGTACTGATAAATAATATTAAAACAAAATCTAGTATAATATTATGTTAAATTCGGAAGACACATGCTTTCGTCAATTTATTTTACATATAAATAACTTTATGTTTTTTTTTTGTCAAATACTCTACATACTTTAGTCGAGAAGCCGAAACGTAAATAAATGCCTATAAGAGAAAAAACATACTCATTAAGAGCTTGATTGGTTCACCCGCTGCCACCCGCAAACGCTACATTTGCGGGCGGTTGCGGTTGATAGCATTTAGAAACAATCATTACAACCGCTTTGTATCGCTTGGAATCGCTCATTACCGTTAAAAATCAAAAGCTCCTTCTCGCAAGCGTTTTCGGTTGCGGGCGGTTGCGTTTACAAATTTTTTTTTTTTTAAATACGTATAAATCTAAAATTTTCTATTTAAATTATTACCTATAACAATGTAAAAGCAAAAATTTGTCAGAACAAGGAAAACAAAACGTTCTCACGGAATTAAACAAACAATATGCGTTGACTCTAAATTAGAATAAAATTAAGAACAAGTTTGAAGCTTTAAAAAGGAAGAATCTTTAGAGATGGTATAGCGCGAGAGATATGGGATGCTCGTTAAAGAAGAATCGTATATGAAGACAAGGCTGGATCTTTTTCTCACGTTTTTCTTTTGATGTTTTTCTAACAAGAAGCTATGTTAGTGTTTTGGAAATTTTCATTTAGTTCTTTGAAAATCTATTTTGGACTTTTTCTTTGAGAATCAGTTTTAATTTTACTTTTTCGATCTCTGTTTCTTGTTCTCCAACACGTTTAGAGGATGCTTGATACAATAACAAATCTTTGGGAAAGTTAATTCATGTGGCTCCTTTTGGTCGAAATAATATGCTTGTCCTCTACAGTTGTCCTGCAACTCATCACCCAACTTCAGCTTTATTGTAGTGGCAACGTAAAATCTGAGATCAAACTTTCTTGAGAAATGGAATTGATTCATTTTTTTTTTCGAGAAGCATCCTAAGCTTGATTTGATTTAACACATTATTTTTACTTTACTATTTTTATTCAACCGCTATTAACCGCAACCACTTGTCAACCAGTCAAGAATATTCCACAAACACAGCTACTTCCAATTGTTAAACCAGTCGTACAAAACGTTTACAAACGCTACTAACCGCAACCGCCCGCTTCCGCAAACTCTCGCAACCGCAACCGCAACCGCCGCGTTTGAACCAGTCGAGGCCTAAGTGTTAGTGATGTTTTAATAAACATATTGATCGTGTCGTATTATCGGATATCTCACTATCTTCTTCAGGGTTTATAGGTAGCCGAACGTGCATTTTTCCATTCAACTCTTTATTAATAAAAAATATAGTATTGTAAGATCTCAACTCGGTCTATCTGAAGATAGAAAGAGTTTTAGGGTTTGTAAATTAGGGATTCTAAAAGAAGAATTTAGGAACGCGGTGAGATTTGGGAATTTAGGGCTAAAAGCCGGTGTTTCCGAGGTGGAAGCCGGTAAAGAATGCTATGAAAGTCGCCGGAGAGAATTTTAGGTTAAAGTCGCTCTAAAAGTCTCTCAAGGCCGAAAAATAATAAGAAATGCGTATCCTTTATTGATTTGCCGAGTTCCCTTTTATAGGGTTACAAGTCGGTTTAACATAATAAGGAAATACAAGATAAATATGGAATATTTCCTAGAATCTCGCCTTTATCGTTATATGGAATATTTCCGAGTTGTTGATGTCGTCGCGCGGCGCCTTCATCTTAACACCTTCCAAACCCTAATGTAAGCCGGTTGAGCCCGAGTTCGGTTTAACCTAGGTTTTACCGCCTTGGGCTTTATTTCCGACTTTCCATTCTGGGCCGACCTAAACTCATGAATAGGCCTCCTTAGGAAAGTGCTAATCTTGACTCTAACAATAAGCCCCCCCAGTGTGGCGACTTGAACTCAAGTCGTCATTAAGAGGAGTTAACTTACGGTTTATGATATGATTTTTTGTTGGCCCGTATTCGTCATCTGGCTAGATATATCGCTGTCCTGGCCCATATTATTATTGGGCTGGTCCAGCTTGGCCCGGAATGATGAAATTTAACAAACCGGTTCGAAATCGCTGATGACCCGGCGGAACCGGAATTGATTCTCGGTTTAATCACTGGGTAGGTGCGACACACGAAGCGTCGCCTAGGTAATGATGTACCTTGGTTCATGCGCCGTCATTTTTGCTATAAATAATCCCTTCGTACTTCATTTCTCCCATTTCGCTCAAGTGGAGAAGTTTCAAGAGGTAATCTTCTCTCCGTCTTATTTATTTTCCGGCCATTTTTCCGCCGCTGCTCCGCTTTGTGCTCTTAGGATTTTTAGATTGAAACATTACTTTTTGTTGTGTTCTTCCTCTGTTCTTCCGAGAATTATGTCTTTGATTCGCTGTTCGTCGGGAAAAGATAAAGAGGTTGTCTCAGTCTCATCTGTGGATGATTCGTCAAGTCGTCGATCTGCTTCTACTTCCACTTCTTCGAGTGCTTCGTCCGCCTTGGAAAGCCATCCTGCTCGTTCTGAGATTGGAGAACTTCGATATCGCTGCGAGTCGTCACGCCAAACCGTCGTTGCCGAGAGGTCTTTATCATTCCGCAACTTCGAGATGAAGACGCTATTGATGCTGATCGAGACGGCTCTGATGGGAATGTCTCTTCTCCTGCACCGTCTGCTGGTCCTCGAGAGTTGTATGATAACGTCTTCGGGACCCGATCTACCGCAGAGACGGTTAGATCTTCGCTTCGAGGTTGTGGAGCAGATCCGGCGATTAAGGTTATTATTCCCTTTCCGCTTGACCGTCCTTGGACTCCTCCGCCCGGCTATATGACCGTGTATGAATCATTCTTAATGAACACCAAGTCTGGGGGTTATCGCTGTTGGTTTCCGTTGCCCGACTTGCTAGTCTCGTACTGCTTCCGCCGTGAAATCGCCATTTCCCAGCTTTCGGCTGTTGCGGTTCGCCACATGGTCGGTCTCTTAATGCTGGGTGCTGAAGCCGGCGTCACAATAACTGCGAGTGTTTTTGAAGAAATGACGTCGATTAATGCTATGATTTCCAGCCCGGGATGCTTTGCGGTGAAGTTTAAAAGCGGCAATTGTATACTGACAGATGCCCCTAAGAAAATTAACAACTGGCAGAGATGTTATTTCTTTGTTGAAATTTCGTCGTTAGTCGTCCCTGATGAACACATGGAACTCGTCAGGACTTCTTGGAACACAAATCTTGGTAGATGTCGTTCAAAATTTGCCGTCATTCGCATGTGATGATTTACTCAAATTTTTGTTGTTGTTGCAGTGCATCATCCTTTGTTCAAGCCGTACCCTGACAGTTACTTCTCAATTCTTGAAAAGATCCAATCTCTTGGCCTTCGCAAGTGGCCGGACCTCTCTCGGGATCGCATAACCAGGACACTTCCGCAAATATCCAAAGGTTAGTTTACCGTTTTGTGATAAGTGTACCTTGTCAGTTCAGTTTTTTTTTTAAATTGCTTTTTCTCCTCTTCAGTGAAGTGGGATACCACGGTGAAAGTCGCCCCTGAACAACTTGTGAAACCTGAGAAGATGGGTAAGGTGAAGCGAATCAGCTCTGTCGATTACTCCAAGGAGATCTCATCCCAACCGTCCTCTTCTACCAAGTCGTCAAAAGGGACGGACGCACCTCCACTGGCCCCACATGGCGGACAGCTTTCTAAAGTTGGTGAGAAAGTAGTGGCTCGGGCGGTAAATTCCCCTGGTCTTCCGCCCAAGGTTCCATCAAGGAAAAGGCCTGCTGATGATAAGTCGGTTCAAGATAAGCCGGCAAAGGTGTCCAAGACCAGCAAGTCGGCCGAAGAAGCTTCTACCGAGATAGCGGCCGCCAGCGAGCCCGCTAAACAAAAGGACCCGTGGAAGCGTTTCTACAAGTTCAAGGGGACCATTTCCGACTCGTCTGGTGGTTCTAAGCCATTTGAGTCTAACAAGGAACATGTCCTGGTGTGACCAAGACGCGAGGTGAAGGAAGGGGAAGTGCGCCCTTCAATTCATAACTTCACTTATCAATATGCGAGCGAGGTCCCTTTCATCAATAATCCCCGGGCTTGTTTTGACATGCTAACGTGCGTGAGGGGAAACGAATCAGATTGGCCGGTCCTGGAGGAATTGCCTCACTCAGATGCTATCGTCAGGCTAAAGCATGCTGAAGCGACAGTAAGTTTCTCGTACTAAATTTTGCATTTTTGGCCAAAATAACACTTGTATGCTGTTTTTCAGATGATCGCGGCTTCCAATCGTGTGGCTTTGGAGAGTTCCTGGGCCCACAAGAAGCTGGCTGACGCGGTCACCAAACGAGACGACCTCCTTAAGAAGATCAAAGAGGAGAAGAAGATGTTGGAAGGGAACAACTTGGTTCTCGAGGGTAAGCTTAAACAAGCTGAAGAGAAGTCGAAGGCCGACTTCCTTAAGTTTAAGTCGGAGAAGAAGAAGCTGCAAAAATCTTGTCTTGACCTGGTCGGTAAGGAAAGGGAGAGAGTCGAGGCCGCTGTCAGGACAAAGGCGCAGACTCACTTTGACCTCATTCAGCGTTTCATCAGGGACCAGGAGGGTGCTGTTGCGCTTCAGGTTAAGCATGCCCAAATTTCTGGGCTCAGGAAGTGTCTGACCAAACTTAGCGAGCAGGGCGTGCCGATTCCTCATGCTGTTTTGGACAAGGTTGCTGCGGACGAAGTTGCGGCTGACGCGGAGCTGGACGACATGAATGTCGTGACGAAGGAGGAGCTCACATTTGTTCTCTCCATTACGTCATCCTCTTCTCGATCGTTCTCATGACTCCCCTCCTCCTGTTCCGTCGGATGTCGATCAATTTGGAACAAACCGTGGGATAATTCCGGAGGCGGTTCCTGCTGATCTTGTCTCGTCTGTCCGGTCAGAGGTTGCAGCTTTGGAAGGTGCTCCCATGGTTCAGGATCAGAACATTGAGAAGAGCGTACCTGGTGATGCTGAGAAGTCGTCGGCTGGAGCTGACTGAAGAAGCCCTGTTTCCTTGGGAGTTTATTTTTGTTTCTGAAAACTTTTCGTTTAATTTTGTAATAAGTCTTAACTTTATTCCGCCTTTAGAGCTTTATTTTGTCAAACTTAATTAAATGGCGGTTTTAGATTGGGATGAATCATTCTTTTCGATTTTCACCATTAAGTCGTGCTCCTTAATTAAAATTATTCTGGATAATTTTTAACCAAGTAGCGATCTTTAGATGATCGGACCAATCTTGTTTTAAGCTTGTGATTAGCGAGTTTAGTCGATTTCGTGCTCGTAGCCAGTTCAAAACTTTTTCGCTTAAACTCATCATCAAACTCAGACAATTTAGCGACTTTCGAATAGTCGGACTAATCTCGTATTAAGTTTGTTGTTAAGCTTGAACGAGTTAGCGACTTTCAGGTAGTCGGACTAATCTCGTATTAAGATCGTCGTCAACTTTAAACGATTTAGCGACTTTCGAATAGTCAGACTAATCTCGTATTAAGTTTGTTGTTAAGCTTGAACGAGTTAGCGACTTTCAGGTAGTCGGACTAATCTCGTATTAAGCTCGTCGTCAACTTTAAACGATTTAGCGACTTTTGCCGTAAGGCGGTTTGCGAGACTTATAAATGCTCGGCTTCGTTCTAAGGGCGGGAGAATGTGCGAGTCTTTTATGCTCGACTTATTTGTTATCTCCTACCGCGAAGAATTTGCGGGACGGATCCCGGCTTTTCCTTACCACGATGTGCACCTCGTGCGCAAGGAAGATCACGCCCCTGGCCAGGAGGCATGATGCTAATGGTGCGAGTCATTGCTCGTCTTTCTGCGAGTCATTGCTCGTCTTTCTGCGAGTCATTGCTCGTCTTTCTGCGAGTTAGAACTCGGCTTTCTTTACGAGTTAGAACTCGGCTTTTGGCGAGTTAGAACTCGGCTTTTGGCGAGTTAGAACTCGGCTTTATTAGCACCTTAGATATTTAAACATTTAATGAAAGGACTTACCTGTTTTGGCTTTGCTTGGCTTTCAAGACGGTAAATTATCTGAAAGAATGAGGGTTTTATTAGATTTGTGACTGTGCCGGTAGAGGCTGCCTACGTATCTCCCGAAGAAGAATCAAGTCACTCGTAGTTCATAATACATCATTTTTTTTTTTTAGTCTTGCCGTCTTAGAAGTACTATTTCAGACTTGCCGAATTCCAGGATCGCGGTAAAGCCTCGCCTTTCATGGATTCAAGTTCGTAGACTCCCGGCTTGACGACTTTCGTGACCTTGTAGGGTCCTTCCCATTTTGCCCCGAGTTTGCCTGCTCTCCATTCCTTGGTGTTTTCGTAAACTTTGCGAAGGACGTAGTCGCCGACTTGAAAGTGTCTTTCCTTGACTTTCTGGTTGTAGTACCGAGCTGCTAGCTATTGATAGTTTTGAATCCTGAGTAGGGCTCGATCCCGTTCTTCCTCTAAGGTGTCGAGAGCTAGGATTAGCATATTTTCATTGATCTCAGTATGGTGCGGCATGAGAGACCGGCGGAGAGTGTAAATGTTAGCTTCTGCTGGTACCATTGCTTCTACGCCAAAGGCTAAGGAAAATGAGGTGGCACCTATTGCGCTGCGGGGTGTCTTTCTATGTGACCAGAGGACGCCGTCTAACTCATCTGCCCAAACTCCTTTTTTGCTCTCAAGGCGTTTTTTGATGCCGGCGATGATGGTTTTATTCATAGCTTCGGCTTGACCATTCCCCTGAGGATACCTTGGTGTCGACTTGCTAAGACGTATATCCCACTTCTTGCAGAATCCTTCGAATACTTTCGAGGTGAATTGTGATCCGTTTTCTGTGACGATCTCGTAAGGCAGCCCGAAACGACATATGATGTATTTCCAGGCGAAATTTTGAACCTGGACATCGTGGATCGCGACGTAAGCCTTGGCCTCTACCCACTTTGTGAAGTAGTCGGTCATGATGAGCAGGAAACGTCTTTGATTGGATAATGGTAACGGTCCAACGATATCCATCGCCCATCTCATGAACGGATAAGCTGCGGTTGATGTCGTGAGCAACTCTGTAGGTCGATGTATGAATGGCACATGTCGCTGACACTTCTCGCACTTGTTAGAATAGGTCTCGCAATCGGTTGTCATAGTCGGCCAATAGTGACCGTTCAACTTGATTTTGAGGGCGAGAGACCTGCCTCCGGAGTGGTTGCCGCATGCTCCAGAGTGCGTCTCTTCGAGAACTCGACTTATTTCGTCTCCGTTTATGCATCTGAGGAGGATCTTATTAGCAGAATATTTATAGAGGATACCGTCATGTATAGTGTATCGCGCGCTCTTGACTTTAAGTCGTCGTGCTTCCCATTTGTCTTCTGGAAGCTTTCCTTCTGTCATGTATGCTCTTATTGGAAGTCGCCAATCCTCATTGTTGTTAGTTAGTACAGCGATGAGGTCAGTGTTCTTTGCCTGAATGTTGCAGCACATGTCATCCTCGCCATTCTGGATTATTTTGTCGGGTTCTTCTTGATTGCTCTCGGGGGGCGGGATGCTTGGTTCATGGATCGTTTTTACCGGGATCCGTCGACAGAGATTAGGATTTGATGCCAGCGACGCGAGTGCGTCTGCCGGGGCATTTTCTTTCCTTGGTATCTGGACAATGTCGAAGAATTCGAAGGAACTGGTGAGCTCTAGTGCCGTCTTTCGGTAAGTCTCCATTCGCTCGTTCTTAGCTTCGTAGTCTCCATTGATCTGGTTTGCTACAAGCATGGAATCACAATGGGCCAAGAGATGTCGTACTCCGATCTCTCTGGCTAGTCTGAGGCCGGCTAACAGAGCTTCATACTCGGCCGTGTTGTTAGACGCCGTGAAACCCAGCTTGAAGGACTGTTCTAGTATTTCGCCGGTCGGTGAAATGAGGCGTATCCCTATCCCGGCTCCTTTTTTCGATGAAGCCCCGTCCACGAACAACTTCCAATTTTTATCCTCTATCTCGGTACCGACATCTAACTCGGGTGATAACTCAACAAGGAAATCAGCTATTACCTGCGACTTGGCGGTTGTCTTGTTTCTGTATTCGATGTCGTACTCGCTTAACTCTATCGCCCATTTGTCCAGACGTCCAAACTGTCCTGGGCTGTGAAGGATTGTTCGAAGAGGTTGACTACTTAATACAGCGATCGGATGTGAATGAAAATATGGTCGCAGCTTTCGTGCAGAGATGACGACTGCGAAGGCCAGTTTTTCCATTGCAGGATATCTGGTTTCGGCTCCGTTCATCGTTTTGCTTACGTAGAAGATCGGCTTCTGTTCCCCTCGATCTTCCCGAACTAGTACGCCACTGACTGTTGTCGTTGAGACGGCGATGTAAAGCAATAATGTTTCACCGTTCTCGGGTTTAGACAGTATCGGTGGGTTCGACAAGTAGTCCTTGAGTTGGATGAATGCCTCTTGACACTTATCGTCCCACACAAATCTTTTGTTCCCTCGTAGGAGCTCGTAAAAAGGCAGACATTTATCCGTTGACCGGGATATAAATCTGTTCAAGGCGGCTATGCGGCCAGTGAGGCGTTGTACCTCTCGAGTGTTCTTGGGAGACTGCAAGTCGATTATGGCTGTGATCTGCTTTGGATTAGCCTCTATTCCTCTCTGAGTTACCACGTATCCAAGGAACTCTCCTGAGGTCACTCCGAACGTACACTTGGTTGGATTGAGCTTCATCCCGTACCGGTTAAGGATGTTGAAACATTCCTTTAAATGGCCGACATGCTGAGAGGCAATCAGAGATTTGACTAGCATGTCGTCTATGTAAACCTCCATTGTTGTGCCGAGTTGTCCTGCAAACATCCGGTTCACCAGCCGCTGGTAGGTGGCGCCGGCGTTTTTGAGGCCGAAGGGCATAACTTTATAGCAATACGTACCGCGTTCAGTGATGAAGGCCGTCTTTTCTCTATCGTCCGGGTTCATGAGGATTTGATTATATCCTGAAAACGCATCCATGAACGATAGCAATTCATTTCCGGCTGTTGCCTCAACAAGTCGGTCGATATGTGGCAGCGGAAAACTATCCTTTGGGCAGGCTTTGTTGAGATCTGTGAAATCAACACATACTCTCCACTTTCCGTTTTTCTTTTTCACGACCACTGGATTAGCCAACCAGTCGGGGTACTTGACTTCTTGGATTGACCCGGCTTCAAGTAACTTTTCTACTTCATCGTTGACTGCTTTAGCCCTTTCAGGGCCGAGTTTTTGCCTTTTTTGCTTAACTGGTTTGTAAGTCGGATCGACATTCAGCTCGTGAGTTGTGATGGTTGGATTGCTACCCTTCATGTCCTTCATTGTCCACGCAAACGTTGTAACGTTTTGCTGTAGGAAGGCGATCAATTCCCTTTTGATGTCGTTTGGCAGTTCCGCGCCGATCCCTACACACTTGCTTGCATCTGAGTTGTCGATGATGACTTGTTGGATCAGTTCTTTCTCTGGTCCTTTTCTCCCGTGCTCCGTATTGATCATGCACGAGGGCACTCTAATCTTATGTTCTCTTGCAAAACACGACCGGCTTTCGCTCTGGCATCCTTTGACTGTCTGAATTCCTTTAGGTGTCGGGAATTTCAGACATTGATGGTATGTTGAAGATACCGCCTTCATGCTGTATAGCCACGGAGTTCCGAGGATGACGTTATAGATGGTTGGCTTGTCAATGACATGAAACCTCACCAATCTGTTAACTCCTCCTGCGAAAACGGGTAATTTGATCATTCCGATTGTGTACGTCGTCTCGCTTGTGAACCCGGTGAGCGGCTTGGCCTTCTGCTTGATATCCTCCTCCTTAATTTCCATCTTCTTGAGTGTATCCAGGAAAATTAAGTCTATCGAGCTCCCGGTGTCTACCAGTATTCGAGATACTTGGCAGCTTCCGATTAACAGCTCAACCACTAGCGGGTCGTTATGGGGGTAATGAGTCCCATAGAGGTCTTGGTCGGTAAAGACGACGTGGGGATCATCTGACAGGATTGGTTGGGGCGCCTTTTGTGCAGCTAGAGCAAGACGTTCGTAGACCTTTATTGACCGGACCGAATCGTTTACGGAGATCAGACCTCCCATAATCATGTTGATCCTTCGGATGGTTTTGGGGGTTTCTTCTTCGTCCTCTTCCTCTTCTTCTTCACGGTTGCGTTTCAAGGCTATGCTTTTGATACGCCGTGGTGGTTTATCCTTCTTAGGAGCCTGCTCATCAGCTTTGTCCTCCTTCTGTTGTCCCGACTCTTCCTTTTTTAATCTCTCAATGGCCGCCTTGATCTCTTCATTCGAAAGTCGGGAGTAGAGTGCGTTTCTGAGATTCCGACATTCAGCCGTGTCGTGCGACGTAGCTTGATGGTATTCGCAGTACTTATCCCCCGTAGCGGAAGCTGCTTGTTGCGCCTTCTTTGCCTCTTTTCTCTTGTTCCATGGTTTTGACGACCGGGATTTGTCGGTGCTATTGACAACCATTGTTTTGGCGCCCTTACTATCGTAGTGCTGTCTAGGTTCCCTTTCCTCTTTCTTATCTGTTTGCTTGCCGGAACCGAATCTTCTTGTTAGCGCGACCTTTTTCTCTTCCAATTCCACGAATTTATTCGCTCGATGGAGTGCATCCTCGATGGTTAGCGGCGGGTTGACGACTAGATCCTGATAAAAGGGTGACTCATGCCAGACGGCATTTGTCAGGGCCGCGATGGTGAACTTATCTGGTGCCTCGGCTCGCGTCATCACTGTCCTGAATCTTTCTACGAAGTCTTTCAAAGTTTCCTTCTTCTCTTGCATCATTGACATCAACGCGCTCAGCGAAGTGTCCTTACGAACGTAGGCAAAGTGATGTCTTACGAATGCCCATGTGAGGTCGGAGAAGCTATCGATTGATTTAGAAGGGAGTCGGGAGAACCAGTTTAGCGCGTCCCCTTCCAGGGTTTCGGTGAACAGTTGGCAGAAATCGATGTCACGCTCCTCGCTTGATGAGAACTGCGCCTTTGCCGCCATGATTTTAAACGTTGTAAGATGGGTTGCTGGATCTTTTGTGCCGTCGTACATTGGCAACCTGATTTTCTCCCTCTGCCTTATGTACGTGTTTGTGATGCGCGAGGTGAAGGGTGTCCTCCGAGTCTCCTCGATGATTCGGTCAATCTCGGGTGCGGACCCCTTAACGCCATTGACTTCCCCTTTTAACTCTTTTAGGGTGTCTCTGAGCTCAGTCAGTTGTTTCTCGACATGGTTGCGACTTGCTCCGCGAATAGACGCTCCATGAGTTTTCTCGTGTGACGTACTTCGCTCATGGCGATAGTTATCACGGTGCGATCCGTTCTCATGTCGCGAATTTCGTCTGTGGTGCATGTCCCGTGTCTGGTGACTGGTGCGTTCATCCTTATCGGGTGAGTATCTCTCATCGCTCCAGTCGTCCCGTCTCTGACTTTCGCTCCGTTTGGGTTCCTCGGACCCTTCCTTCCGATGTGAGCTCCGCTCGCGAGTATCCTTCTTGTTGCTTTCCTTGCGCGGGTTGCTCTTGGACTCGCTGCTACGGCTTTGTTCATGGTGGCTTTCCTCAGATGTATCGTAGACCAGCCGTCTGGCGACTTTGTCTTTCACCTTTGGAGGCACCTCTCTCTTGGACTTTCTAGACTGTTGGTCCGACCGGATCTTTGCTTGCTTCGTCTGCAGTAGGTCGATTTTCTCTGAGAATGTTTTGATCAAGTCGTTCTGCGACTCGATCTTGGCCATCAGAGTGGCTAAGACCTTGTCTTGCTCGATTTGAGCTGTTGTTTCGCTGAGTGACGGGGCATGTTTGCCGTCATCTCGAGCTTTGTTTGTCTTGGCGGCGTCTCACGGCTGCTTGCCGCCTTTCGCCGCGTCATCTACGTGATCACTCTGGTCGTAATCACTTTCTTCATGATCGCTTAGTTCAACCCTAGGGTTATCTGGATCGATTTCCTTACGGTTTCCCGACATCTCGTTCAGAAATTTCTCTTAGAAATCCCCACAGTCGGCGCCAATTGTAAGATCTCAACTCGGTCTATCTGAAGATAGAAAGAGTTTTAGGGTTTGTAAATTAGGGATTCTAAAAGAAGAATTTAGGAACGCGGTGAGATTTGGGAATTTAGGGCTAAAAGCCGGTGTTTCCGAGGTGGAAGCCGGTAAAGAATGCTATGAAAGTCGCCGGAGAGAATTTTAGGTTAAAGTCGCTCTAAAAGTCTCGCAAGGCCGAAAAATAATAAGAAAAGTGTATCCTTTATTGATTTGCCGAGTTCCCTTTTATAGGGTTACAAGTCGGTTTAACATAATAAGGAAATACAAGATAAATATGGAATATTTCCTAGAATCTCGCCTTTATCGTTATATGGAATATTTCCGAGTTGTTGATGTCGTCGCGCGGCGCCTTCATCTTAACACCTTCCAAACCCTAATGTAAGCCGGTTGAGCCCGAGTTCGGTTTAACCTAGGTTTTACCGCCTTTGGCTTTATTTCCGACTTTCCATTCTGGGCCGACCTAAACTCATGAATAGGCCTCTTTAGGAAAGTGCTAATCTTGACTCTAACAAGTATAAGAAATTCTGGAATGGATTAACATCAAATTTAGTTGGTGTTCTCTTGTGATGGCTACTGGCTCAGACCATTTCTACCGGTAGTTTATGAGTGTGTGTTTCATTAATTAAAAAATAAAATAAAAAGAATATTAAAAATAGAGAATGAGAAACCAAATGAAAAACTTGTGAAAACTATAGAAACACTTGTCCTTTTAATAGTGATATATTTTTTAAAAAAATATTACAATTATATTATACTGCTGAATTTTCAAAAGAGTTTCTCAACCAATGAAAATGCTTTTATTAAACATATTCTATTGTTTTACTGCACTGTTTAAAAGTTTTGTTCAAAATTTAAGCAACATAAATGTTCAATAAAAACTTAGATTTGACGAATAAGCAAGATCATCAATTAATATGTATTTAAACTATTTATAAATCATTTAGAAAAAAATGTGCCAACATACGATTTGATCATCTAAAAAAAGAAAAGCTATACAAGTCTTTTTATGCAACGTAAGCATTGAATTTACAATAGATTTTGTATAATGTAGTATTTTTGAATAGAAAACTTAATTTGGTAATTGAAAACACTACACTGTTATCATGTTAATACTCTAATATTTTAACAAAATTAACAACCAATTGATTGTCTTCTAGCAATTGAATCAGGATGGTGAAATATTTTTGATTTATATGTCAAAACCAATAGTCTGAATCTACTGGTTATAGATCTTCAATGTTAAATTTTCATTTGACTATTGTAGATGACAACATCAAATGAATGAGTTTTATGGGCAGACAAACACTTGGATGTGGGGCTCTACAAAGTTTTGCTTTCAATAATTCACATTCAACCTACTAAAATAATTATTTAGGAGAATCAGCTTTTATATACTTTACTAGCTGAGAGTTCATGCATATATAATTTGAACAATTTGTGTACATAATTAAGTCAAGAAGAATATTCTTGTCGTTTTCTAAATCATAAATTCGTTTTTGAAAACCAACATCTTGTAAATTGAGAGAGAGAAAAGAATTGTCTCGGTTAGTCATTTTTGATATCACAACTTGTGACATTAGTGTGACCTATAAACTCTTTCGGTTGGGAGGTTTCATTAAAATTTGACATTAATAAAACCTTACCTATTTCTACATGTTTTAAACCTTGCATTGTAAAATCAAAAAACTCTTTCGGTCCTAGCTTTGTGCTGGTCCAATAGTCCGTTATCAAAACAGTAGACATTGATTTTGATAAAATTATTTGTTGCATTCAAATAGGTACTTGATTTGATCTACTGATACAAACATTTTTGACTGCCTTATGCATTCATGAGAAAGTAAATAAAATTGCTTAATGCCTCTAGAAGAATTTATCATATAATTTTAATATAAGCAACAAAAAGTGTCAAAATTAAAAATAAACAACATAAAAGTACCAAAATTAAGATAAGCAACATAAAATAAATGTGACACACCAAGACTATAACTTAATAATTTGGTAAATCGCTTTCGGATATTCCAAAATCGTTAAATATTTTTCAAACGAAGTAGATGGAAGAAAAACTTGTTGATATCCTTGTTGATCACCCCGCTTTGTAAAATCCGTATTTTCAACTTGAATATATGCACAAATATTTGGATCTTGTATGGAATTCAAGTCACAAAATAAAATTTTGTTTTTCTCATTGAGCTCTTTCAAAATATAATTTATATTTTAAATATCCAAATGATATAGTCTTTGTGCACTTGTATTCTTTAATTGCTCGAAAATTGCATATTTCCTTCTTCTAAGGTATTAATAACCACAATTGTATCAAGTTTTTTTTTTCATTTTGGGTGTTCTTATTCCAATTGGTCGTGGAGACGATGGTCCGCCAGACATAACCCACCAGAATCCCAACCATAATTAGATTCTTCACAACAGAAGCAGTCGCCACACCAGGAACACCCCATCGCTTCACCATCACAAGCTAGTAGTTCAACGGCAAGTGGAACTTCACAGCGGCTAACGTGAACCACATCATAGGTTTAGTCACTCGTTGTGACCTTAGATAAACCTGTAACGGCTAAAGCATAGTATTAGTCAAAAGACTAGGAAGCGCGTAGAGGCAGTACTTTGCTGCTGTAGCAGTTATCTCCGGGTCTTGACCCATGAATAGCATGATGGGTACGAGGTTGATCCATAGAAGGCTGATGGGCACATAGGCGATCAAGAGAATCACGACCATACGGTGGAGAGAGAGCGAGAGAAGATCCCAATTTTTTCTACCAAATGCTTGGCTACATACTGGCTCGAGTCCCGAGGCGAGTCCTACGAGGACTGAGTAGCCTGTGATGTTGGAGAATCCGATTGAGAGAGCTCCTCCAGCTAGCTCAAAGCTACCAAGACGGCCGAGGAAGAGTATGAAGACGACGACACATATATAAACTAGACAGTTCATTGCTGTGATTGGTAAAAACATAGCCCATAGCTCTTTTAGCTCCTCTATGCCTTGAGGAAGAGTTGGGTGTTTATGGGATTTATGTTCATTAGAAGACAAGTTAAATAGATGAATTAACCAATTTAATTATATAAATATTAAAATGAATTTAAATCAATCCAAAAATGTTAAATAACCGGATTATCATATTTTATTTATATTTTGACTATAAAATAAATATAACATATTTATATTTAGACCATTATAAAATGAATTGGAAAATAAATTAACCAATTTTAATTATTTCTACTATTAAAAATAAAATTTGCCTACTTTATAACGGATTAAAAAGATGTATTAATCAATTTAAATTGATATATTTTAATTTTTTTTAAAAAAATATTATGTTTTTATAAATTCATAGTAAAATATTATGTTTTTATAAATTCATAGTTACGTGTTAAAATTATACTATTTAAAAATAATAATTATATATATAATTAAATCAAAAACCTAACTGATCAAATTTAACAACTTATATATTACTAAAATTAAACCATGTTCAACGATTATTGATTTTAACAACCTTTTAGTAGTGAAATCATAGGTTAGACTATGTTAGAGTTAACTTAAATAAAAATATTATAAATAAAATATATATACACTTTTACAGTAATAAGGTAAGCATCTACTAAAATTAAGAAGTATAACTACTAAAAATATAATAAAATAATATTAAAACAAAATCTAGTATAATATTATGTTAAATTGAGAAGACACATGCTTTCATCAATTTATTTTACATATAAATAACTCTATATACTTTTTTGTCAAATACTCTACATAAAAATATTCATGTATGGAGACTTCATGCTTATGAGGAAAAAATAGACTTTTTAATGCACAAAAAGTGCAAAAAAATACAAAAATGCACAAATTTTTCAGAAGATAAAAAATTGTTATTACTTTTTTTTTTTTAAATACACTAGGTGCAATATTCTGATATATTACCGTTTCATCTTTAATGAAACTGATATATGCCATAAAAGTCAATTTCATACTATACATTCGTAGAATGATACCAATCGATTTAATATGAACAAGTTCCAATTTCCTACCATACATTCTAATAGAAGAGATATACTATCAGTTTCTCTTCCACAGAATTTTTAATTTATGACAGATGCATGAGATCATATCGTTGGTAAATGATAGTATCAATCGATTTATATTTACAGAAGACTATGATACTAGAGACTATTGTATTAGTATTTACAGAAGACTATCATGTTAGTATAACTATATTTCATATACCCAAGACTATCTCCTATTAATATTTAAAAAACAATTATATTTATAAATATATTTCATATCTAAATAAATCGATATCTGCGAATAATAATATACATGATATTTGCTACCACATTTCGATTAAGATTCACTTCTCAATACTATCAAGTAATTACGAAATTATGCTATCATATTTAAACAAAAACCTATATTATAAGAAACAATATATAAATCTTACACAGTTAGGAATCTATCCGGAAAGATACTATAGATCTTAATTTTATTCAATCTAAATATTGTATAATTTATGATTCTATTCATAATATATTCGTAATATCTTTTAATATCTTATTTTTGTTTAAAATATAAATATATATTTTATATTATAACAAAATCTTACAAAAATATTTTTAATTTATTGATTTATCAAAAAAATAACACTAAATACGTATTTATTATTAAAAATTGTTTAAAATAATTATAATTATATTTTTATCTATAGAATAAACATATAAATATTATATTTAAGCCACTATAAAACGAGTTGAAAATAGATTAATTTTTTCAATTACCTATACTATTAAAAATAATTCTTTTCCTGATGTAAAGACTGTTACAAATGTATTAACCAATTTTAATTGATATATTCTTAATTTGATAAAAATATTAAAACTATTCAATATTTATAGTATTCGAATATATGAAAAATTAGATTACGATTGATGTTTTACGATTGCAATTTTTAAATGATTGTTTTATCAATTTTTAAAAATACTTAGACTTTTTTTTCTAACGTCTGCTTTATTACTTAAATTAGACCAAATGTAACAAGAAATCAGAACAAGAACATGAAATTACATAACTAGAATTAGCTTGAAATATAGACTGCGAGAATATCAGCTTCTGTATTCATCTTCCTATTGACAAACGCCAATGAACAGTTCGGAAGTTTGTGGATCCAATGATCAATGTAAGCACTTGTAAGCATTTGTAAGCACTTGACAATCACTCTCAAACCACACAAAACGCCAGCCTCTTGTCCATACCAATTGTAACACGAACAAGAATGCTTTTGCCTCTGCTTGTAAAGAAGTTGTACTCGGACTAACAATCCATCCCACTCCTGTTGCTTCTCCGTTTCCTCTATGACTGCAATCAAAGTTGCATTTTAACCAATTTGGAATTGGTGGTTCCCAAACACTGTCCTGGTGATTTACTACATGATCTCGTTTATCTAACTGTAAATCCGGCTGAGCTTGACACCATTCCATAACCAAATCCATCCCTCTCTGAACTTCATCTTGCGGTTGTACATTTCTTGTGTCAAATAAGAATTCGTTCCGTGATTTCCATATAATCCACATCATTGAGAATGGAAATAATCGTAACTCATTGGATAAGGTGCTGGTTTTATACATCTCAACAGCCTTCTTGATGTTGTCCTCTAAGTATAAGCTTGGTGGTTCAAATTGACAACAGCCTGAACTACGCCAAATAGCTCAGGCATACGAACACTGAAACAGTATATGGTTGATAGATTCATCGGCTAAGCAGCAGCGTTGGCACTCAGGATCTACAGTTATACTTCGTTCTTTCAGACGAGAAGCAGTGGGTAAGGCACCCGTAATGGCTTTCCACACAAAATGCTGTATCTTTGGTGTTATTTTTATCTTCCAAATCTCCAATTTAAGATCAGTCGATCCAGCCGGTGGTTGAATTGGTGTTTCATCCATATCATGAGTCGCTACCCAATATCCTGATTTCACTGTATACTGTCCATCCTTTGTGTATGGCCAAATGTTTTTTATCACTATATGCATATCTAGATAAGTGAATCTGTTGGGCTAGAGCAGCATCTTCCACTGTTAGAGTTGCTTCTAGTACATCAGTATCCCAAGTTCGTTCTCGTTGGTTCCATAAGCTACATACTTGTCTGTCCATACCCATTGCTTGCGTTGGCTGAGCTAAACGTGGAGGCACAGTTGGCAGCCACTTATCTTTTCAAACATCTGTTGTTTTTCCATCCCCTATCTGTACTCGTAATCCTTGTTTTAGCAGAATGTTTCCTGCTTGAATTGATCGCCATCCATAGGATACATCCTTACACACCGAATCTAAAAACTCCGATGTAGGATAATAACGACCTTTATAAATACGCGAAAGTAAAGAACCTGGTTTCTGAAGAATATTCCATGCCTGTTTTTCCAAGAGTGCATAGTTGAACTTATGTAAATCCCGAAAACCCATTCCCCCTTCTGATTTAGGAAGTGTTAATCGTTCCCAAGAAATCCATGGCAACTTCCTCTTTCCATTTACTTTTCCCCACCAAAATTCTGAGACGATACTATTTATTTCATCGCAGACCGTCTTCGGAAGTAGAAAGCAATTCATTGCGTAGACTGGGTTTTGCTTGTATTACAGATTTAATCAACACTTCTTTTCCTGCCGGAGTCAGAAACTGATTATACCATCCCCCAAGCTTATCTCTGATTCTAGAAATAACATATTGAAAAACCTCGGTTTTATTTCGTCCAAACTGTTGTGGCAATAAGATGAAAATAGATTACTTTGTTTTAATTTTAAAATATTTTTTAAAAACTATGTTCATTAGAAGACAAGTAAAAAAAATCAATTAACCAATTTTGATTATAGAAAAATTAAAATGAACTTAAAGCATTCCAAAAATGTTAAATTAATGGATAATTATATTTTCGTTATATTTTGATCTATAAAATAACATAATTATCTATACTATTAAAACTATATTTATACTATTATATTTTAGTTATATTTTGATCTATAAAATAAAATAATTATATATACTAATAAAAATAAATTTATACTATTATTATATTTTAGTTATATTTTGATCAAAATAACATAATTATCTATACTATTAAAAATAAATTAAAAAAATTATCAATACTATTAAAAATAAATTTTGACTAATGTAAGACGGGTTAAAAGATGTACCACTCGGAGGCGTCGATCTCCGAGTGCTACATCTTCAGAATATATATACCATAGTTCCGATAGGAGGTGGCCCCAAGCACTATCTCAGATCTCGCGAGCATCAGACGATCGTTTTGGGTTTTGAGAGTCATGAACAGCAATGGAGGCATCACTTCTTTTACGTTTTGATTTACGAGGCGTCCGTCAAAAAGGATTGCGTTCGGATGATGAAGTCGAAATGGGGGAACCTTAGTAGCCGATTTGGTTGTTTTGCCTCGTACTATTTTTGTTTTTCTTAGGATAGCCTTTTAATTCCTTCCTATGCTTTCTCGTTTTTACAATGAAGAATCTTTGTATGACATGTCCGCCGAATTTGATCAATCTCATCGGGCGGTTACAAGACGGGAATAAGAACTGGAACAAAGGTTTCTCCGTTGGGGTGTCTTTGAAGCGAGACGAATGGACGCGATCCTCCAAACAATGAGGACCGACGATCGGGCGGATGATGTGGAACGTCATGACGATGTGATACTTCAAGATGCTAATTCAATTTCCGCGTGGCTTAAGAGCAGAGCGGAGCTCCCTGATTTTGACTATTATGGACCCGAGGATTGGGCCGGTAAAGATCCCACACTTGGTGAAGGCATCTTCGCTGCTCATGCTGAGGTCGATGACGGTGAAGAGGTAACCATTCCCCATGGACCGCCCTCTAAGTCGACGGATTGAGTCGCCGCATCCGGGTCGAAGCAAAGGCATAAAAGAGACATTGAAAAGATAATGAAGTCCCACAACCTGGTTCTGATCCGATCCGACCTGATAACGACAACGGTAGCTTTATGTACTCTAATGCTGCCGAGGTCGCCAGCTTCTACGCGGGCGTGCGTCAGCCCGAAGATTATCCTATGAAGTATGAGGATATGATATGCGGCGGTTCTATTGTTGATGCATGACAAGATATGCTATGGGTTAGTATTTTTTTAGTGTAGAACAATCTTTTCTTTCTTCGTAGCTTGATTGAATTGATCGTAAAAAATTTCTCACAGGCATGGGCTTCAATTAACGTCATGCCGCCAAATCTGACGGAATGTTCCGAATAATTCAAGGTCGCGTCACAAGGCATTGCGTTGATAATGCAAACTTGGTGAATTCTGTGAATGCTTTGAAGGCTTCCATCAAAGAGAAGAAAAACGAGTTTGAGGCGGCAAGATTTTCCCTTGACGCCGAAAGAAACATGGCTTTTACCGAGACCAAGATTTTGAGAACTCAACAGGCAGAAAGGAGGCTTTCTCGCGATACGGCTCTTCGGGACGTGGCCGAGAAAGTAAAGAAAGGAATGCTTAAGAAGATTGCGTCTCGCTTGTCCAAATTCCGCATAATTTGCTCGAAACTGCCGTCGGCCAAAGAAAGGCAGAGTCGATTCATTGGGATGAGGGGCAGCCTCGACTTGATTGCCGATTTGAAGGCTGAGGGTCCTTCCGCATTTGAGTCCATAGAGGCAAACCTTAGCTTGAGAGCTCTTTTGGAAGAGGGTGATGTTTCTGAGTATGATTGGTTGATAGCTGAAGATTAAAATAGCTTCGATCCGTCTCTGTTTTCAGGCGACGTTTCTAGTTCGTCCAAAGGGGATGAGTGGTTCTGATATATGGACTTAGTGGCGTTAGCCGTATGTTTTAGCTTCTTTTCTCGGGATAGTTGGCCGTCTCGAGATATGAACTAACTACCTTGTATGTTTTAGACAAATTTATTGTCTTAAATCTCTGGAGTTTATTGTTTGGACGTTTTTGAATCCGTTGCAACGTTTTGCCGTTCTTTTAAGATTTTGAGTTGAGAGAGGCATTCTTAAATGCATCAGATTGTTCACCAAAGGTGATAGATTCATGACAGTTGTCTGAACTATTCAGTTATGCTTATTTAGAGTTTTAAGAAGCTTTAAGAAACTTTTCTCGAGAAACAAGGTGGGATGAGCTCGGAAAATCTCGAGAAACAAGGTGGAATGTGCTCGGATCTGATCTGGACTGCTCGGATTTCCGGATATGGCGGGTCCTTGGGAGCGCAAACAGTCGTGTTATCATTGTCTTGACTCGTTTTCGAGAGTTGAACAGATCTTTTCTGAGGGAGGACTTTTCCTTTCGGATCCACTTGCGGACCTAAGATGATTGAGACAAGTGTGCTTGGAAGAGTTTGACTGTGTTTCAGAATTTTGTTCGAAGATTAATGAGATGTACTCTACTTGCGAACCAGTGATGATTTAGACCAGTGTGCTCGGAAGCGTTTTACTGGGTTTTGGAAGTAAGTCTGAAGCTTAGCAAGACGCACTCTTCTTATGAAATTGTGATGATTTAGACCAGTGTGCTCAGAAGTGTCTTACTGGGTTTTAGAATTAAGTCCAATGATTAGCGAGACGTACTCTTCTTGCAAACTTGTGATGATTTAGACCAGTGTGCTCAAAAGAATCTTACTGGGTTTCGGAGTTAAGTTCGAAGGTTAGCAAGACGTACTCTTCTTGGGAACTTGTAATGATTCAGACCAGTGTGCTCGGAAGCATCCTATTGGGATTCGGAGTTTTACTTCGACTTTGGTACTAGTGCGGGGGTCTCCCGACTTATATTCCCACCACTGGTAGTAAACCGACATCAAATGATATCAGGCCAAGGTATACTCGGCTTTATGACGTCGCTAGAGTAGTGTGCTGAGCAGCATTTACTTGGTTTAGAATTGTACTTCGAGTTCGGCATTTCTGTGAGACTTATTGGATTACATTTTCCTTTATCGATAGTAAGCTGATCCGTAGGACATACCTTTCAGATAACATACCAAGATATACTTGGTTAGGATGTCATTTTACCAGTTTGATGAGCATCGGTATACTGGGCTTTCGGTGTCTACTTCGAATCCACTACTGATGTGGGGGCTCTCCTCGACTTATGTTCCTTCATCGATAGTAAACATACCTAGCAGGTATTAAAATTTATATAGTGCGCTTTGGTCCGTTTTTTGGATGTATAGAACCTCAATCTGTATAGGATATGTTGGTTAAGATCCGTCAAGAATGTATTTGTTTGTCTGTTGTGGCCATCAGCAGACAAGATAAGTTCCTGAGAAGTCATGAGAACGTACTAGACTCGACTACGTGTGGCATGATAGTAAGCGAATTTGAACTAGTTTGATAAGTTATGAGGTTCGGATTCTAATTTCGATTCTAAGATAATTAAGTTAAACAAAAGCGAGAATGAGTTTATTTTTCGTTACCAGATAAGTCCAATCTATGATTGGGGAGTTGAACCTCTGTGGATACGTCGTATTCATGGTTGCGCTTTGGTGGCTTTAGTTTTTTGAAAAACTCGTTGAGCGAAATCGCTTCGCGAACTGAATGTCGTGAAGATTGTCCGAGTACGTTTTGAAATTAGTCAGACAAGTTTTGTCTTTGGTTGAGAAGAACGGCTTCGCTCAGAAATTCTGAGCTGATCTACTCAGGCTGCTCGGATTATCCGAGCCGACATGCTAGGAAATTTTGAGCTGATCTGCTCGGATTTCCCGGACTTTCTGATCCAATATGTTTGGACTTTCAGCTCGGAAATTCTAAGCTGTTTTGCTCTGACTGCTCGGTTTTTCCGAGCTGAATTGCTTGGAAATTATGAGTTGATCTGCTCGGATTTCTCGGACTTTTAGAGCTGGATTGCTCGAAATTCCGAGATGACATGCTCGGATTGTTTGGACTTTTCGAGCTGACTTGCTTGGAAATTCCGAGATGGTTTGCTCAGAGGTCCCGAGTTGTCTTGCTCAGATTCCCGAGCTGGTTTGTCCAAGGTTTCCGAGCCGTTATGCTGTGGGTTTCATGTGTCTGAGTGTTCCGATTAACCCTGTCCAAAAAGCTTTCAAGTACGAAAGATGTTTCAAAAAATTCTGAATTTAGATGCGGAAGTATAGATATATAAGGACCCACTCCCCCCCCCCCCCCTTTTGAGAGGGGGGACTGCTAAACCGACCAAAATATCGGTTGCCTACATACCCCTTTCGAAGATCAAGGCGTCTCGTAGTTCAAAACATTTGGAAAATAATTTGTTTAGGCGTTTCGAACTCTTTAATAGCGGAATTCCCTGAGATGCATCGCGTTCCATCCTCTCAGTATCCTAGTGTTGTCCATAGTTTCGAGCTCGTACACTTCAGGGCAGATCTCTTTGGTGATTCTTTATGGCCCATACCCTCCTCAGGAACAAATCTCCTTCGAATAAATGCTGACGGTGGTCGCTCACTCGACTGGGTTGGTAGCCTCTTTCTGGTCTGTTCGTTCGTCTGTCAGGCTCGCCGCTTCAAAGATAGTTCGGATCTGGCTGTCCACGGCTTCCCCAAATTCTCCTGATTCCGAAAGGGGTTGGAAACTTTAAGCAGATATTATAAGTCGATGGGACAACCTTCAAATAATTTGTCCATGGAATTCCTACGATCGCTCCGTAGATCGTCGGACGATCTATAACCAAAAATTCAACGATCTTAGTGAATCCTCCAGTGAGTATCAGCAACTTTATTTTTCTGAGAATGACTATGGCGTCTCCAGAAAACCCTGCTAACGATGACTGGAAAGATGTTACCTCGTTCAGACTTATGTTCATCCTTCTCAAAGTTTCGCAGAAGATCACGTCCACATAGCTTCCAATGTCGACCACGATTCCTGGTACGTGCCGATCCCCGATGACTAGCTCAACGACAAGAGGGACATTGTTCGGCTTATCATTCCCCAATGTAACTCCCCTTTCCCGATGTCCGTTGACCGTTGAGCTGACCGGTCAACAATAAAACAAGAACATGACCGATTGAACCCGAGCAGGCCAAACGAGAAAGGTTCGTCACAATACGAAGCCATAGACTGTCCGATTTGAGACATTGGCTCGCACCAAACCGTCCTTGACCCCGTTTACCTCGCGTCCACAATACAAGGATTTTCAACCAGTAGTGCTTGCTCGAGTACTAAACCAAATATCAGGGACGCAATTTCATTTCTAAGTGTTTGAAGTCTTCTTTTAGCCTATTTAAATCTAATTCCGGAACAATCAAAAAATAAACAGGCGCCAAGAAACCCGAACCAAAATAAATCCAAACAAAACAATCGAATCAAACTACGGCCCAAAAGCTATCCCAAGACTACATCGAGGACCTCCCACGTTCCTCGAGCTAGGCCACACTTGAAAACAACAAAAAGAGTCTAATGAACGATCTAAGAACACCCAGCGAGTCGGTCCCCACTAAAAGGCTTCGAATAATCTACTAAAGAAAATCCCACCCCAGAACCCAAAATAACAATCAAAGGAAATAAATACCCAATCACGTGCCACCATGACATGATAAGCTCCACAAGCTTTTGTAACAAAGAAATAAAGCACGAAGATCGAGACCAATGCGGCACATGATCTCGATCGGACTCGATCTATCTAACGCGCACCAACCCTAACACCACTGGGCCCACTATGCGAACTCGGTAACTTCCACGGGAACATTTAGCTTCCGCCATGGTAACTATAACTACCCACGACTCCTAGACGTAAACACAAAGTCCTACGACCTAGGACATTGTTCTATGTCCATCGATACATAGCAACTCGGGCTCCCTCTAGATAGCCTAAGCTTCTATGCAGTCCGGCCCTAGGACATGAACCCGTATTCTCCGGACCACACACCTACCGGCGTCACTCTGTAGGGTAACACCATAACCAGAATCACCACCCGAAGGCACGTGAACCGATCATGCAACTACCCGAGAATCCAATCTGGTCAGAAGTATCAGAACGCTTTCATTTAAATTGTGGGATCTAACGCACCCTAGAGTCCTAATAACAATAAATAAACACGTAGACTCTCTGGGAATCTACACAGCAAGCAAGACCGACAAGGTCAAATAGAGATAAACACAAAACATTATTTATCCCGCAAGTCCTATTCAACCACCACCACACCACCAACCTTATCCGGTTATATACCGGATTAGGTATCTACCAAACTTACCCAGTCTTGTGACCGAGGTAAGTATCAGACAAGGTGCCAATCCGGCCCAACACCGAAATAGACTAGACAATGCAAACAAAGGACTATTTGGCCCAGCACCAGAGTAGTCCAACAAACAAACCTGCACACAATCACACAACATCAATCACGGTGTCTTTCCTGTTTCTTCCAAGACGCGACCAATCTCCAGCACAGCGCTCATTTCCCGGTGAACTTGAGATCGCACAGTTTTGATCTCTGCAGTTGTTTGCGCAAGTGCGTCTCTAAGTTCATCGACTTCGTTTTTGATTCATCATCATTCAGTTTACTTATTCAGTTGGACGTCTTCTTCTTCTGAAGATTCATCGTTGCTCAGTTCAGAGACGTATCAATCCGCTTCTATCCTTTCTTCATCATCGTCAGATTGTGGTTCGTCTTTGTTCTCAAGCGGGATCGGATCCTGGTTTCCGCAATCCTCCGCGCCAGCTGGCGCTGTGAGCCTTCGTTTTTGAATCAAACGAAGGGGATTTGTCATGCTGGATCTAGTTGAAGGATTGTTTAGATGAATCCTGATTCAATTCCAGATTCAGATCATCCTAAACATGCTGATCTAGGTTCTTCTCGAATAGAAACAATTGATGATCTCACCTGATACCTGTTAATTGCAGCGGAAAGAGATGGTATGTCAGAGATCAGAGAGCCACCGAGAGATAACTCCTCCAGAGGTTCACACACGCGCACCAATCAAGAAGAAGGCTGCTAGGCCACTGAGGAACTCGGCACACAGAGAGAGAGAGTTTACGGCTGTCCAACTTAGGGTTAATCAGTCTGAACTCGAGTTTTATGACACAAAACTCGTCCTGTTCCGTTTGGGCCATTTGGCCCAAACACCAATTAACTCGACGGTATTCGCGCACTGTGTCGACCGACACACCTTGTGTATCGATCGACACAGAGTAGCTAAACCGTTTTATTCTCTCTAAGTACAGTAAATGCCTAGCACTTTTACCGTACTTCTGCTAAACCGTTCCTACACATTTTCCTGTTAGCTTAGGCGTGTGACCCATATGGGATCATATAATAAAGGCAATAAGTCCAAGACTTATAGATCATGAGCGGACTCTAGCAAGCCATCATGACCCCCAGTATTATATGACTTATGTCTGATCATTGACATACTCTTACTTTCTAGAGACAGTACCGAGATTACTGGACACAATTCCAACAATCTCCCACTTGTACTGGAATCTCTGTATTCATAATCCTTTTGTCACAATATCTCGATTAGTCATAAGGCAAGATTGGTGTCATCCTTATAAAGCCTAATCTTGTTCATCGGACTCTGATTCGATACTGACAATCCAAACGACTCGGGACAGTCCGTTTGAGCATGGCCATGCATTTTCCAGTATTCAAATCTCCGATTGGCCTAGAGATATTCACTCCATTTATATTGGAGGGACAAATCCCGTCTTGTTCCATCACTGTAAACTACTCATTTCACAATGTACCCAAAACAAGGTCCTTATAACTATCGCAGAACGATAGCGTTAGACAATGATCAAAGTACATCAGTCCATGTGCAGTCACATGCATGCGAACTCAGGTCTAAGGACTATACTCTATAGTCGTAGTAAGAATCTCTTATGACACAGATATAAATATCCTGAAGAGTTCTTATAAGCGGGTCTTGTCCGGTCGTATGTTCCCAAACATACACCTATGTACTGACTTTGATGCCGCGCATCTATGACACACTGAGACTTTGTCATAAGTCACGTACCAATCCAGTCTCACACGGTTGTTGGTGTTCCAATTTCAACAACCTTCGACTAGGGACAGGATGATATAAAACATTTATCAAATATAGGGTCTCATGATCAAGCTAAATGACTTCGATGACTCAAGATCAAGTCATTTACTTCGATGACCTATAAAATGGTTTATATCACTTTGGAACGATTATTTCATCACAGTTAAAATAATCTTGAAATAATAATTTCATTAAACATCTTAAATGTTATTTCAAGAACATATCCAATAACTAAATAAAGCCCTTTAATAACTCCCACTGAAATTGAGACTTTATCTTAATTTCACTTATCCTACAGCAACAGTCCGCGACTCGCGCTTAGGCCTAAGGAGTGGCTTCGTTAATAGATTAGCAACGTTCTCATTCGTTGAAACTTGCTGATCTACTTAACATCTCTGTCATTTATCTCACGGAATAGGTTATACCTATCCTCAAGGTGTTTGGACATCTGATGTGCAGCTAGTCTCATCTATGCTGGAAATCACATCAAGTTCAGTGACGAACTCTTCTTTCCAAACAACCTCTTTCGCCACCTCCCAAGTTGCGAAATGTTCAGCTTAAGTCATGGAGTCAGCAACAGTGCCTTGCACCGCCAGATAGACACAAGATATAACCGGACTGTGATCGGAAATCATCTTTGTCTATTGGAAACTTGCCTTTCAGACTCTATCGACTCGTAGCACCTCACTTTCTCCGTAACTCAAGAATCTATCCTTAGTATTCCTCAAATACTTTAGGATATTCTTTACGGCAATCCAGTGTTTCTTTGCTGGATTTGACTGGTCTTTACTTGTCTTGCTTAACATTAAAGCAACATCAAACAAGTACGTTTCATGGCATACATGATAGATCCAATTGCCGACGCATATGGAATCTAATCCATGCATTTAAGCTCAGCAGTTATCGTAGGATACTGTATCTTGCTTAACTTAATGCCATGTGACATTTGCATAAAACCCTTCTTGGATTGCTCAAAATGTGTAGGACTTTGTCAATTTAAGAATCCTGACTTTGTCCTACCAGCTCTTTTGGATCTCTATCTTTAGATCCAAAATCCAAGAACTACGTGGCTTTACCCATGTCAATCATTAAACCAACTCCCAAGCTAGTCCTTTACTGACTACCGCGTTGGGACGTTATATCCGAGAATCAGTATGTCATCGACATACACTTTGAGAAATGCAATATCGCTCCCACTAATCTATTAGTAAACACACAGTTCCGCTTCGTTCCTGTTCAAGTCAAAACCTTGACTACTTCAACAGAACGAAGATTTCAACTCCGATATGTTTGCTTCCATCCATGAATGGATCGATGAAGCTAACTTACATAAAATGTAATTATTCGGAGTCCGGGCTCACTTTCGCTTCTTTGAATTTCGCAGATTCGTCGCTTTCAATGATCATCAGATCATGCGAACTTTCAATGATTATCAGGTTCAACTAATGACGAGAAATCACTCTCGGATTAGTAACTGATTCATTCATATCTGCGAACTTCAGGCTCCACAGGTGTAGATTCTACAGAAATCTGTAAATCCTTCCGCTGCTCTCCCTCAATAGGTTAAGCAGCCTCCTGTATTTCTCGAATTTCTTCGAGTTGTACTTTTACTCCCACTGTTCTTCTTGGAAAGTAACTTCCCTTCTTAGAAAACAGAATGGTCGTAAAAGTACTTTTTACTCCCACTGTTCTTCTTGGAAAGTAATTTCCCTTCTTAGAAAACAGAATGGTCGTAAAAGTACCGAGCCTTGGTTTCCCTAAGAAAACTTCGAGTTATACTTTTACTCCCACTGTTCTTCTTGGAAAATAACTTCCCTTCTTAGAAAACAGATTGGACGTAAAAGTAACAAGCCTTAGTTTCTCTAGGACAACCAGCGAAGTAGCACAACTACAAATACTCAGTAAAGACAAATTTGGATCGATTCCAATCCACATTAACGTGGTGTCTTTCAACTGATATTTGTGGAACTATTTCAGCGTAAACTTAGATATTTTAGAGCGTTATTCTTAAAATATCATGGAAGATTCGTGTGATTCATCTTTAATCATTTCTAATAAGATCTGATTCTTTCTCACAGAAACACCTTCAGGTTTTTCAGGAGAAATGAGCTGTGAAACGATTTCACACTCATTCAGATGATCACATAATCAATGACTTAAGTATTCTTCACTCGTGATTTTAATCCAGAGTCTTAATACTTTTGTCATTCAGATCCTATACTTCATTCTGGAACTCTTTCGACCATGTCAGAGAATTCCGACTTGTGTCTCATCAAATGAACACAGTCACACTCACTGAAGTAATCAGTAGAGACAATGAAGTACAGGAGATTTTCTCTGGCATTACTGCTCATTGAGCCACATACATGAGTATGTTCCAGGTCCAATAAGCCTTTGGGCTTTTCTCTAGCTCGGCTAAGATAGGCCCTTTACCTTTTGGTCTAGTAAACAGAATTCAAGTCTCATAAGATATTTTATCAAATGAGCCCAACAGTCCATGACTATGGGATTTCTGAATCCGACTTACTCTATGTGACCAAGACCTTATGCCAAGAAAAATCAGGTTTAATTCATCAGATTTAAACCAATTCGGTATTTATGTTACATTTAGGCACTCTTTGGTTTAAGATATAAAACCCATTCCATGAATAGGGTGCTACAATTAATATTTCATTAAGATCAAAAGAACAAAACTTGTCTTTTATCAAAATGAAAAACATTCAAATTCTTACAAGAAAATGAAAGACAACTCTGCTTAAAGCAGGTACATTGTAGCAATTACTTAATACAAAACCAAGCCTAAAAGGGATCTATAAGTGAAAACCCTACGGCTGAGGCAGCATCCCAAGCTCCTTCCAGACATGTAGTTTCACTTGCCCTTCCTTCAACGTTCTACTGTTGCTTAGGCTCTGCATATTATCACAAATATCAGTGCCACAACCAGTATCCAATACCTTTAAGGACATTCTACTGTTGCTTAGGCTCTGCATATTATCACAAATATCAGTGCCATAACCAGAATTCAATACCTTTAAGGTAGAACTTGAAGTAATAACATGAATACCTGAGGAAGTAGTCTCATACATCAACTTCAATTCCTCATCATCTTCCATGAATTTAATGCAATTTCTCTTCCAATGCCCTGTCTCCTTACAGTAGCAGCACTTACCAACGTAAGAGGTATCTGACTCGGGCTCAGAAGACACACGCTTGCCATGATTCAAAATCTGGACAACTTTGTCTTCACCCTTGTCAGCATTAGGTTTAGTAAACCTACCCTTCTCATTCATGAGATTGTACAGGGTACTCTTCACGTTTGGCTCAACTGTCTTGAGCATATCATGCAGTTCAGTCAGCGTCTTCGTTAAGCCTTTCTTGATATAGTTCCTTCTGAACTTATCATAGCTTGACGGCAGTGACTGCAGAATGATCTCAGTTGCCAATTCTTGGCTAACTGGATAATCCAGTTTCCTCAGGTTATCAATGTAACCCATCATTTTACTGACATGAGGACTCACTGGATGATCATTTGGTAGCTTGCAGCCAGTGAGAGACTTAACCAACCGGTATCTCTCCACTCTTATCTGCTCCTGAAATTTCAATTTCAGGCTGCTGATCATCTCTATTGGCGACTCCATGTTCTCATATTGCTTCCGCAAGTCTGAGTCCATGGTAGCCAATATCAGACCACGCACATCTACCGCATCATTATAATGCTTATTCCAAGCATCATATACTGCATGAGAAGCATTGGACCCGATCCTCACGGGGAGAGCTCTCTCAAGGACATAGTCCTTTCTCTCCTGTCTGAGGACTAGCCTCAGGTTCCGCGACCAAGTCAAGAAATTTGATCCGTTCAGCTTGTCCATCTTAAGGACAGACCGGATCGAGAAAGTGTTTTGATTGTTTGTGCTAGTCATAACTGAAAATTAAGATAAAAGGATTTTAGTTAATATGTTCAATATGATTAATCTCGTATTAAATTTAATATGATTAATCATGCATTATATTCAATAACATCAGTTACCCTCAATAGAATATAATGATTCCAAGATCCACATATAACTAAGATTAAAGTGGGCCACTGGCCGTCACCCAACCTTAGCTTATATCGGTAAGCCCTATATCGGCTAATTATATCCGTGATATAACTCTTGGTTGTGAATCTGGGCCCGAGGCCCAATCCACTCTGATGTCTCAAGGCCCGGGACTCCCGATGGCCCAGTCAAGAAAACCAGACTATACAGTCATGTAATCATTAATGTCTGGGACTCCCAATGACATTTATGAATCACAAACCGTCTTATCCACGCAAAAGCAGACACCCTCACACTGTAAGGCCATGAATACAATTGAATGGGCTTCGACAGCTGACATAGAATGGACAAGACATCCAACGCTTGATATTGTTTGAGGTTCGTAGGTTTATTTAAAAATTCATTCCCAAAATAGAAGATTACTATTTCGGGAAACTTTCATTTTTGGAAACCTACTATTTTTGGAAA
Source organism: Orychophragmus violaceus (assembly GCA_030180135.1). Lineage (NCBI taxonomy): Eukaryota > Viridiplantae > Streptophyta > Magnoliopsida > Brassicales > Brassicaceae > Orychophragmus > Orychophragmus violaceus. The sequence goes on from CM058232.1 coordinate 97,893,423, forward strand.
CTTTCTAAAATTGGAAACTTTCTAAAAATAGAAACTTTCTAACTTTAGAAATTTCTTTAAAATCCAAAACCCGCAAATCCAGAAACTTCTAATTTAAGAAACTTTCTAATTTCAAAATTTCGGAAACTTTAATTTAAAATCGACTTTATATTTTTTATAAAATAAATTTTAAATTAATCTGAAGAAAGACTCAAATAATTGGCCCAATTGTTTTAACTTCTTGGCCCGAGGCCCAAGAATTGGTCCATGTCCAAGACATGACCCAATTGTCCAATTAAATGACATAACCGGTCTGGTTCATTAAAATTGGTCTAACCAAATTTTAATTACTACGATGACCACAATTGTCAACCGGTTATTTACTAAACCGGATTTTCTCAATTTATTTGGTCCAACCAAATCAAATTAGAAAATCCTGGTTTAGGCACAAAATCCAATTTTTCGACTTTGGATTTCTTATCCCGGTTTAACCAGACTTAATAAAATTATTAAATCTGTTTATTAAACCGTGACGTTTAATTTTAATCAAAATATTAAACCGAGCCTTAAACCAACCATGTCGATCGATGGACCAACCGTGTCGATCGATCCATCAACCGCATCGGTCGATGCTCTTAGCATCGATCCTGCATCGACCGTGCATCGATCCTGTATCGATCGATGCTCTCACGCATGCACTGAACCGAGCCAAAACCCTAACCGTGTCGATCGATGTGCACCAACCGCATCGGTCGATGCACCAATATCGAACCTGCATCGATCCTGCATCGATCGATGCTTTCACGCGTTAACAGGGTTACCCGATAGACTGTATCGACCGATCCATGCGATCGTATCGATCGATCCATGCGATCGCCGATTGTATCGACCGATCCATGCAATCGTATCGATCGATACATGCGATTCTGGCCGATTCTCATTCTCTCGGATCAGATCGCATATCAAATCAATATAGTTTGATCATGCGATTTTTCATGTGTTTAGATTTCAATTCTTGTTACTTAAATGTTTTCTCTTATCAGTAGTTGATTCAAAACACTTTTAAACAAGAAAAACAATCCTAAACTTGAATCTAAACAAGAAAAACCAGAACCATTGGCTCTGATACCACTGAAGGATTGTTTAGATGAATCCTGATTCAATTCCAGATTCAGATCATCCTAAACATGCTGATCTAGGTTCTTCTCGAATAGAAACAATTGATGATCTCACCTGATACCTGTTAATTGCAGCGGAAAGAGATGGTATGTCAGAGATCAGAGAGCCACCGAGAGATAACTCCTCCAGAGGTTCACACACGCGCACCAATCAAGAAGAAGGCTGCTAGGCCACTGAGGAACTCGGCACACAGAGAGAGAGAGTTTACGGCTGTCCAGCTTAGGGTTAATCAGTCTGAACTCGAGTTTTATGACACAAAACTCGTCCTGTTCCGTTTGGGCCATTTGGCCCAAACACCAATTAACTCGACGGTATTCGCGCACTGTGTCGACCGACACACCTTGTGTATCGATCGACACAGAGTAGCTAAACCGTTTTATTCTCTCTAAGTACAGTAAATGCCTAGCACTTTTACCGTACTTCTGCTAAACCGTTCCTACACATTTTCATGTTAGCTTAGGCGTGTGACCCATATGGGATCATATAATAAAGGCAATAAGTCCAAGACTTATAGATCATGAGCGGACTCTAGCAAGCCATCATGACCCCCAGTATTATATGACTTATGTCTGATCATTGACATACTCTTACTTTCTAGAGACAGTACCGAGATTACTGGACACAATTCCAACACTAGTTACTGGAGGAATCCGTTGACCGATATTTTGAATACGAGGTTGTGACGAGTTTCTCATTGATTCCCCGTGCGTCGAGAAATCTAGCCGCCTGCTTTTAGTTGGAGCGAAGTTCACCGTTCGGGTATTTTGTGTTTGGTTTCTAGTTCTTAGTCTATTGATATGTTCCGTGAGTGTGTTGTTATCTTTCTCCTGCTCCTCGGTTTTCTTCCTTAGGGTAGCCGCCATCTCTTTTAGCTCGGTCAGTGTTGCGTTGACTGTCGCGTCCGTCGCGGTCGCGTCTGCAAGGATGTTGTGTGTCGTAGTGTTATGCATAGTGATGTTGGTCGTCGTCGTGTTTCTTTCTGTGACGTTTTCATCCATTCCGTTCTGTTTTCGTCAGTGGTCATATCTTCGGATCCGCTAATCGGTGGTTTTTAAGTGTAAAAACTTCTATTCCCCACAGACGGCGCCAAACTGTGAGAGTCGGAACTTGCACTGTCAATATTTGTAAAGCTAACTTTTAGGGAACTTCCCCTTCTCCTTATATAGCTGCGGCAAGTCGGCTTCGAGGATCTGCGAACTGCAAGATTTTCGAAAATCTTCATGTTATCAACATCTTCCATTTCGGTTAAGATTTACTTTTTCAGCTTGGATTTTCCTCTTCTGCTCGGATATATTGATAGGTCGAGTTTTAATCCCTATTCTAACTACAAGTGCACAGTGATGTAGTCGTAGTACTTAGGGTATCGAATCCACAGGGACTCCGATCAATGATAGATTATAAAACAGAAGAGATTAAACTAGGAAAAAGCAAATATGATTAGAAACTAAAAAGCAAGCAGAAAGTAAATAGAGAGTTTGTGAGCAAGGAAGCGAACGTTAAGTCTAGGGAGTTCTCAGGAAATCAGGAACATAAGCTAATCAATCAATCGGGATCTAATTAAGAACTATTCTAGAACTCAAACACAGATGTAGAATTAACCAACTGTCGTTGCGAGAATTCTCTAAGTCTAAGTGCAGCAATCCAAATTCCTTTGCAATTACTAACAGATTAAACCAGCTTTAATTCCAAGTTCGATATGTTCACAATCTAATTAAACCAAATTCCTTTGCGAGTAATTAAATTGCTCATCTAGGTTCTTTCTAGCTAATTAACAAACTGTCGTTGTATCAATCAACCTAACATCATAAATCTGGGTAGCTAATTCAGATCAAGCAGTAAGAACAATCCTAGATGAAGAACTAACAGATATGAATCCCTACAGATTTATTAACCTATAATTCCATGAAATCCCTAATGAGAATCCCTAAACCTAACAGGTAATCTACTCAGACATGTTCATCGAAACAGAAGACATCATGAATAGAAAACCAAATATTATAAAATCAAATAAAGAACTGGGGTTCAAAATCCTCTCTCTTTCGAGATAAGGATCAGCCCCTAACTCTCTCTGAAAATAAAATAAGACTTAAGAAAAGCGTAGCCTAAACAAGTGGCTAAAAACCCTAATATATAGTCTAAAACACGTCTGGGGTCCTTTTTGCAAGTCTGGGAAGTTTCTGGGCAAAAACTGTAATTTCTCTAAAATACAGATTTTTGGGTGCAGAACTGTGTCCACCTACTGCGTCGACCACTGCAGAACTGCAACGACAGTTGCAAGGCGAAAACGCAGCCAGTGAACTCTGTGAAGTCTCTAAATAGTGCAGAATTGCTCCAAATGCTCCCAAAACGTCCAATTAGGCTCCAGATGTTCTTAAACCTGTAAAACACCTGAAAAGACTCCAAAACACATAGAAAGACTTGATAACAAAGACATATACCATGGTTAAAATCCCTAAAATCCATGGTATATCAACTCCCCCACACTTAGCTTTTGCTTGCCCTCAAGCAAATAAAGAACCAAAGCATGGTGAAGAGGTTTGAAAACTTTCAGAAACTCTTTTCATCTTTGAAGCAACAACACTTAGATTCCCCTTAGTAATCCACTGAAAGAATCACCTGCAAGATATCAAGACCAACATATACTTCCCCCACACTTAGCAACTGTCCTAAGTAAACTCCACAATCACATTCACGCATTCAAATTCACCCTACTGACTTCTGCGAGTATTTAAGTGCGGTCTCACCTAAGGAGTATCGATCAAAGGGCACATGGACTCTTACCTTGTCAGCTCTAGACCACCATATTATCTTTCTCTGGTCCCTTTCTTCTCTTTTCCCTTCCTTAACAACTGATTTTTCCCCACTGGGTATCATTTTTTTTTATCAGTGTTCTTCCCGTTTTGGGGTGTACTTTGGACACATTTCATGAATGCACATGAGGTAATAGTGTTTGCTACTACTCCCGTGACCACTTCGGAGTTACTAACTCATCCTCAGTTTATTATCTTTTTTTTTTATGGAAGGGGAGAAGGGAACCAAATAGGACAGGTTTACAGGCTGTGTCAGAACTAACAAGGGAATCCGACACAAGGTATACCAAGCCCTTAGGTGAGAAAATTAAGTCAGTATTAAGGTGAAGTCAGTAAAAGGATCCTCTGATACCTGAAGTGATGTGGGTGTCCTCAGTAGGTTGATCTGTGTCTGGGTTTTCTAACAGTCATAGATAGATCCTGCAACTTCATCCCAATGGTTACTTAAGTTCCTGCAAGATATTGTTAACTCTTCTCAAAAAATCATTGTTTCTTACTTAAACTGTTTTGACTCGATAAAACAAATTTTGAAAAACGGACTGACTCTAAGAAAACAAAAGCGTGCGTCAGTAGCTCCTCCCCCACACTTAAAACACACTGTCCCCAGTAGTGTCCAGCTTAGGGTCGGCGAGAAAATAAATCAAATTGAAACAATCCGAAAAGTTGCAGAACACTTACCTGTCGCCGCCCTGCGTCGATCGATGCACAATGTGTGTCGATCGATGCAGGCGAATTCTGCTCGCGGTTATGTGAATAACCAATGTCTGGACCGCAATCGAATCGGTAAACCGTAAATCGCGACTGCATCGACCGATGCACTAGGTGTGTCGATCGATGCAAGGAAATTTTGCCTGTTTCTCACGCCTCTGAACACACTTAAACAGAAAAATCAAAACACCAAAATCAAAACGAAAAATGAAAATAAAAACGAACCTAACAGTGGGTTGCCTCCCACTCAGCGCTTGTTTAAAGTCAGTAGCTTGACTATTGGAAGATATCAGATTCATGGGGGTTTCAACAGAGACTTTGAGTGTCTCTGTGAATATCTCTTCATCCATGGCGGTGTGTAAGAGGTATCAGCATGAGAGCGTCCAAGGTACGTAGGAAGAGATCCAGGGCGGGAGCGAAGCTTGGGTGGGTTTATGCGTTTTCCTGCATTCAAAGCTGATTGATCATGAGGTTTAAGTTTAGAATGTGCATACCTTTGCTTTGGTGGAGATCTGATGTTTGGAGCTTTCTGCTTATGAGCAGTTGCAGGCTCGGAAGATGTTAGAGTAAATTCCTGAGGAATCACCATCTTCTTTTCTCCACTATCAGACGTTGTAGTTCCACCAATCTGAACTTCATCTTTCAAATGACCATTAGTGGAGATTATCTTTTTTGCATATCCCAACACACAAGGATGAACTCGCGGAGCTTCAGCTGGTGGAGTTTCATTCATCTCCTTATCCACCAATACCATGCACTTGACTACACTCTGCTCATGTTTAGATCTTATAGGAACTCTTGGGAACGGTATAGGAGGTTTGTAGACCCTTTCCCCAGCAAAAACATCAGATTTGGGCGAAATTGGGTATGTCCGACTGTCGCGTCGACCGACGCAGAAGTGGTGTCGGTCTACATTGAATTGATGTCGACCTTCAGTGTCGACCATGGTCGATTTCTGTTCGTCGTAAGAACTCGAAATTGCCGTCAGAACTGCGTGTCGACCGACACTAAGGGGGTGTCGATCGACACCGAAAGATTTTATCAAGAGATCAATGTCAATCTCTGTCGAGTCTGGTCCGTCGAAACTCTCAAACTCAGGGATCTCAATCTCAGATTCTTCCCTGTTTTCCAAAATTTCCATAGCCTTAACTTCAAGATATGATCCCTGATTCAGCTTATGGTAAACCTGAACTGAGATGTCATTGACATGAGCATTCTGAGCATTCTTCTCTTTGACAGAACTTGAAATCTGATCTACTTGTGTATCCAGCAGCCTTATACGAGAGTTTAAGGACCCAAACTTCTCATTCAAATCAGTGTACAAGGTATCAATCTTCGAGTTGAAAGACACAGTGGTTTGTTGTTGTCCCTCGAGACACTGCTCCATCATAACTTCAAATATGCTCTTATGTGTGGGTGCAGGAGGTGTTTGGTGCGATGAATAACTATAATCTCTCGATCTCGGAGCATAACTAAAATTTTGTCCCTGCTGATTTCCATACATCTGTTCATAATAATCAGCTCCAGCTATATAATTCACCTCTGCAAACTCCCCAGCTGCTGCATCAGCTCGGATTTGTCCCTTCCTAAGTAGGATGCTGTGGATAGAATCAATTTTGTCTCTCATCTCATCTCATCTCACCTCTGGGGTCCTTTTTTCAAGTTTGGGAAGTTTCTGGGCAAAAATTGTAATTTCTCTAAAATACAGATTTTTGGGTGCAGAACTGCGTCTACCTACTACGTCGACCACTGCAGAACTGCAACGACCGTTGCAAGGCGACAACGCAGCCAGTGAACTCTGTGAAGTCTCTAAATAGTGCAGAATTGCTCCAAATGCTCCCAAAACGTCCAATTAGGCTCCAGATGTTCTTAAACCTGTAAAACACCTGAAAAGACTCCAAAACACATAGAAAGACTTGATAACAAAGACATATACCATGGTTAAAATCCCTAAAATCCATGGTATATCAGATATCCTCTTCTTTCCTTCTTCGAGTTTATCTTCTTATTTTGGAGATTATCTTTCCGCGGCTTAACCTATTTTTTCCGAATGTGCGGAAAACAGATTGTTCGAATTCGTTAGAGCGTAGACTTCTTGATTCGGCCCAAAATATCGGAAATACGAGTCTTGTGGGTTGGGCCCAAGCTCTTATTTTGTATGACTTTATCTGACGATTCTTGTTAACGTCTAGGAACGTATACGTTGATGTTCCGAATGGGTTGCGGTTAGTTGCGCGTCTGGAGAGGAAGATATCGGCAAATGTTCGAGAGTATGATCAAAGTGGAATATCCGTTTGGAAAGTTTGAGAAGTAAATCCAGCTCAAAAGTTTCCAAGGAATGCATTCAGCTCAGAACTTCCGAAGGAATGGATTGTGCTCGGAAAATGAGAAGGAGTATGTTTGAATCCGAACTGGTTTAGCCCGGATCCGAGCTGGTTCATTTCAGAATTATCTTGTTTGGATGTTTTTGCCTATCTGTGGGTTATGTCGAGTGATTTGTTTGTCCGGTTGATCTGTTAAGATGTTTGGTTGAATAGTTTTGTCCGTTTCGCATGAAATATTATCAGTTTAAAGAGTTTCGTATAAAACGTTGCACTTTTTGGCTATTATTTTCGCCGAGTGAATTTGACCCCAACACCAACTAGTCAAGCTATAGAAAATGAGAGAATAGCTTATGGCTGATGGAATAAGCTAGAAGATTTGGAGGAGAAATTTCTAAGACACAAGTTTAAGATTTTTTGGCTAAAATTTGGAGATCACAACACAAAAGCCTTCTTCAATGCGGCCAGAGGTCGAGCGGTTCGAAACAAGATATGTGAGATTTTTTGTCCAGATGGAGAGATTGCTAGAGGATATCATAAGATTAAACATGAGGTTATTAGGTATTTCACGGAGTTTCTCAATCATTTGCCGCCTGATTTTTCCTCTCGGACGGTGGATGAACTAAAAGAATCACTCCAATTTCAGTGTGAAGAAGCGGACAGACTACTACTTGCTCACGATGTAGGAGAATAAGAGATAAAAAGGGTTTTGTTCGCGATGCCAAAGGATAAATTTCCCGGTCCAGATGGTTACTCTATCGAGTGTTGTAAAGAAGCATGGTCGGTGGTGGGAAATGATTTGATAGTTGCTGTCCAAACTTTTTTTAGGTTTGGATTCTTGCCTAAAGGAATAAACTCGGCGATTTTGGCTTTGATTCCAAAGAAGAAGGAGGTACTCACTATGAAAGACTATAGACCAATATCTTGTTGTCACATGATTTACAAGATCATATCTAAGATTCTCACAACCAATCGAGTTTTGTTAAAGATCGGTTGTTAATGGAGAATATGTTACTTGCTACTGAGATCATCAAAGACTATCATAAAGAAGATATCTCAGCTAGATGTACGATGAAAATTGATATTTCAAAATATTTTGATTCTGTACAATGGGGATTTATGTTGAACACTTTAAAGGCCCTGAACTTCCAAGATGAATACATACGCTGGGTGAAGCTTTGTATCTCTTCTGCTTCTTCCTAAGTCCATGTTAATGGAGAACTGGCAGGGTATTTTGTAAGTAAGCGAGGGCTGATACAAGGATGTTCACTATCTACGTATCTCTTTTTGATATGTATGGATGTTTTGTCTAAGAAATTGGACAAGGATGCGGTTTACAGGAGGATAAGCTATCATCCAACGTGTAAGACCCCTCAATCTTACTCATTTGTGTTTTGCTGATGATTTAGTGGTGTTTGTGGAGGGAGATAAGAACTCAATTGTTGGAATCCTAGTTGTGTTCGATGATTTTTCGAAACATTCAGGCCTACATATAAGTATAGAAACATCAACGATCGACATGGCGGGGATTGAGGATAACTTGAAAGCGGAAATTCTTCGTGATTTTCTCTTTGAGTATGGCTCTCTTCTGGTTCATTACTTGGGTTTACCTCTATTGATAAGAAGGATGACATCTTCAGATTATTTACCGTTACGAGAAAAGATTCGATCTCAAATTGGATCTTACTCAGCAAGACATCTATCCTTTGGAGGTCAATTACAATTATTGAAATCAGTTATTTTCAGTCTAACAATTTTTTGGATGGTGGCATTTAGGTTACCGAAGGCTTGTATCAAGGAAATATATAAGATATGTGCAGCCTTTCTATGGTTTGGAGATGATCTTAACTCAAAGAAATATAAAGTCCTGGATGTAGTTTGTTCCCCCCAAAAAAGAAGTAAGTTTAGGGCTGAAAGATATTGAAGAGGTTAATAAAGTGTGTTCTAAAACTCATATGGAGATTGCTATCTACTAGGAGATTGTGGGTGGATTGGATTCAAAGACACTTGATACGAAATGGATCCTTTTGGACTGTTAAAGAGACCTCTTCTTTAGGTTCGTGGATATGAAAAAATACGTTGAAATACTGAGAGGAGGCAAAAACTTACTACAAGGTGAATGTTGGGAATGAGAACTTAATTTCCTTCTGGTTTGATCAATGGAGTTTATTGGGATGTCTTTATGATGTTTTTGGAGCAAGGGGTTGTATCGATGCCGAAATTTTGGTTAACTCATCTTTTGGAGATATGATAAATCGAGATAGGATTAGGAGACATCGGAATCAGCTACTGGTTCATGTTGAGGAAGAGATAAAAGGGTTTGTAAAAATTCAATCATCTAATGTTGGGGATGAATATTTATGGCGAGCTAAAAATGATGTTTACAATTCTTCTTTCTGATCTAAAGAGACTTGGGAACCGATGCGGACTCCCCTCCCTACATGGAATCCTCATCAGAGCATTTGGTTTTCATATGCCGCTCCCAAATTCTCTTTTATTACATGGCTCGCAACAAGGAATAGATTTTCAACATGCGAACTGATGGAAAGTGGGGTACTAATGTGCGTTTAAGTTGTTCCTTTTGTGATGCTCCAAGGGAAATAAAGGAACACCTATTACTTTCATGTGCTTTTTATGAGATGATTTGGAAGCATCTAGAAAATGGCATCATGGGTTAAAGATACATGAGCACATGGTCAGATGTTATGGACTTGGTGATTCAACCGAGCTGTAACCGAACCACTTCTTTCATTATGCGTTATGTGTTCCAATCTACTATCCATGCGATTTGGTGCGAGAGGAACAAACCGAGACAAGGAGAACAACCAACGCAATACAAGGTTTTGATCAAGACAGTAGATATAGACAATAGATATAGAGAGAGAAGATACAAAAAGTATGAAGACGGTTTGCATGTTTGTTTTACCAGTCAAAAAACTAGATTTAAATTAGCCTTAGTTTTGAAAACAAGAGATCAAGTCATGTTGTAAAAATATGTTTTTTGAGTTTAATTTAACCATTCAAAAAAATGAAAGAATTATAAAATACAAAGGAAGAGACAAAGAAGACAAATATATATGACATATGGCTGCAGAAAAGAAAAAAAAAATTAATGTTGGAAATTTATAAGTAAGTATATAAATATTTTATAATATTATGTTTTGATATAAAATAAGTGGATGAGAGAGATGAAGAATCTGTGTCGTAAGAGGAAGAAATAAATTTACTTCTTCTTGTTGTATATGATAATTTAACAATATCTGTCTTTATATAGGGAGATGTATATGGAAAAACATAAAACAAATCCTTAGTGACTAAGAAAAATAATCACGTACAAAGTAATTTGGCCGCTAAGTTTATAATTATTGATAAAATAATGCCAAAGGATAATCATAATTGTTATATTAATACTCCCTCTTGATTATTCATTTAGTATTACGTATTGTCTCGTTAAAAATTTTATCATGGAAAAACCCAGTAAAAACTATGACAAGAGAAAAAGAGTACAGTGACGTAAACTTTCCTTGATAGATAGAGATGATATTTTCTTCACAAATATTGAAAATGGCGCATTCATATGCTTTGAATATGTTTCATGAATGTTGTAGTGGGAAGCGCCTTCGTGAAGAGATATGTTGCATTGTCACATGAACGGATATACTCGATGTCCACTTCTTGATTTTTCTCGAGTTCTCGAACATAGGAGAAAAAATCTTGGGGGAATATGCTTTGTTCTGTCGCTCTTGATATAATCTTCTTTGAGTTGAGAAACACATGCATAATTGTCTTCAAATACTTTCGTTGACTCTTTGTCTATGATGATCTCGTTAGCTTCTTGTATATGATGAGTCATAGATCTTAACCATATACATTCTCGACATGCCTCATGAAGAGCATTTGTCTCTGCATAATTTGAAGAAGTGGCGACTAGAGTTTGCTTTTGAGAATCCTACGAGAACGCATTTCCTCCCATTGTGAAAACGTAACCAGTTTGCAATCGAGCTCGGAGATAGCGAAGGATATGTTTTATCCCGGTCTAATGTATCTGCGCAAGAGATGAAATGTATCTTGCAAGAAAATTAGTAGCAAATTATATATCTGGTCTGCTACAATTTTCAAGATACATGAGTGCACCTATAGCACTCCTATAAGGTATTTCTGGACCTAATATTTCTTCATTATCTTCACAAGGTCGAAATGGATCCTTGTCAATATTAAGCAATCTATTGACCATTGAAGTACTCAAAGGATTTTCTTTGTCCATATTAAAGAGTTTTAACACTCTTGTGGCATAATTTGATTGATGCACAAATATACCATCTTGGAAATGCTCTATTTGGATCCCAAGACAAAATTTTATATTTCCAAGATCTTTCATCTCAAACTCTTCTTTCATATGAGTTCTTGCATCATCAACTTCCTTTTGAGTTCAAATAATATTCAGGTCATCAACATAAATAGCAATAATCACAAATCATGATGGGGATTTCCTTATAAATATGCAAGAGCATATCTCATTATCGGTAAATCATTTCTACAACAAAAATTCGCTTAAGCGAGTATACCACATGTGTCCGGATTGTTTTAATCCGTAAAGTGATCGTTGTAATTTGACCGAATAAATTTTCTTAAATTCTTCTAGAATCTTTGACCCTTCTGGTATTTTAAATCCTTATGGCATTTTCATATATATATATCACTATCTAGTGATTCACATAGATATTCAGTCACAACATCCATGAGGCACATTTCTAGATTTTTTGATGCCATTAGACTCATTAAGTACATGAATGTGATTGTATCCATTACCGGAGAATATGTTTCATCATAATCATTTCCTAGTCTTTGAAAAAACTTTGTAACACAAGTAGGGTTTATATCTTATGACATCATTTCTCTTCCCTTTTTAGCACAAAAATCCATTTGTGTCCAACTGTTATTACATCTTCATATGTAATAACAATACGTTTGAAGACATTTTTCTTATTGGCGGAGATTCATTCATTTTTAATGGCTTTTAGTCATTTCTCCCAATCAGGCCATTTATGGCTCCCCGATACAAACCTTAGGTCTAGATCGTTATTTCATGATCAACTATAGAAAAAGAGAACATCCTATATACATTATTTATTTCACTTCTAGCCAATAATATTTCACTTTAGGCATAATTAATGGAATTATCATATTTTTTCTGCATCATGTGCATCTTTTAGACAATACCTTTATCTTTTGACAATAACTTACCTTTCATTTATAACTTGGGATGCTTGAGGACAATCTCGTCTCTCCAAAGCTTTTTCTCTCCCAAATTATTTTTATCATACTTGCTAAATTTTTTCATAAGTTTAACTCTTATACACTTTCCGGAAACATATATCATTTTGGCCAATATTTCTCTACACTCATCTTCGGAGTGGAGACTCATATTCTTCATTGTCTCTCTACACTCTTCTTCGGAGCGAGACTAATTATATTCATTGTCTTTCTACGCTCATATTCGGAGCGGAGATTCATGATCCTCATTTTCTCTATACGCTTAACCGCAAAGCGGAGATTCATGCGGGCTATATCATTCATATTGTCGACAATCATTTCTGTCTTTGGTTCCATATTTTTCTTCGTAATTACATGGTTAATCGAGATCTCTTTATCAATATCATTGATTTCATTCAGGTACCTGATCTTATTATTAACCACGTCAACGGTCTCATTACTCCTCTTGGGGAGTTTAATCCTCTTTTAAATAATCATTTGCTCCTTTTTCTCTTAAGGATTTTATTTATCTTTGGAACCAAGGGGTCTATCACGTTCTTCACGTGCCATAGATACAATATTCTTATTGGAGCTTACTCAGCTGGGATATAAGATTTCTTTGAACTTCAAGTTCACTTTTAATTTTTGCGAGGATCGTAATGAAATCTCATCAATCAGCTGTTTAAAATTATATAGATTTTAGGGGAATATAAGATTTGGTTCTCTTTAGCATTGAAAACGGCTCATCCAGGCCTTTCATGATCTTTGCATTACCAATATGGCATTCACACTTTCGACGGAGTTTTTTTATTTTTGAGACATGAGAAATATTGTCTATAATGTGTGTTGTAGTATTATCTGCCAGACAGATATCTCCATCCTGATTCCAAATGCATGACATCATGTCATATCGATCTAAGTTCTTTGTTTATATTTCTGGATCAACAAGAAAACTTGCGACATTAAGATGAGTATCATTAACTTATGAGACTGGAATCTTTTTCCTCGTCCATGTCCACCACCTTATTCATAAGCGACCACGGACTCTACCATGTCTGCATTCTCGTCATCGAAAATTATTAAATTACAGGTTGCTACGAAATTCACTTTTGATAATGAAATTTTTGAGAGTGGAGCTAATCCAGTTGGACGAGCATGATGGTTCATTATCTTTTAAACCATCATGTAAATGGTGACGTAAAAATATCATCTCATTTGATGCCGTTTCTACCAAAAATATGAAATTTTGACATAATAGTTAAATGAATCATAATAAAGACATAAAAATCATGAGCTGTAACGGGTAAAAAATCATCCATGTGATTTTTTTAAAAGAAGTATGATAAATTTAAATGCATTTAAATGCATAAATATAAATGCAAAATTTAAATGAATAATTAAAAAGCAAAATTAAAATAATTGAGGAGGCAGCGCCTAACATAATTCAAGGAGGAGGCATAATCTCTCACTCCATAAAATTTCGATGAGGGAGGAGGCTTACCCTACCACTCTATAAATATGATCTGAGGAGACATAGTCTACCATGTGATCATGATCGTGAATGCATACCCTACCATAACGATAATTTTGATTAAGGAGGAAGCTTAACCTACCACTCTATAAATTTGATCAAGGAGCAGGCTTAATCTACCATTCCATAAATATGATATGAGGAGACATAGTCTACCATGTGATAATGATCGTGAAGGCATAGCCTACCATAACGATCATTTCGGAGAAGACAGAGCCAATCTTTTCGAAATAATATATAAACAGAAATATAAAGATATAGCTATTTTTACAAAATAAATTGGTTATAATTAAACTTCACATTTTTGGTATATGAACGGATTGAGAAACGGTCATGCTGATAACGTGTTGTAAATTTATAAGTAAGTATATAAATATTTTATAATATTATGTTTTGATATAAAAGAAGTAGAGGAGAAAGATGGAGAATCTGTCGTAAGAGGAAGGAATAAATTTACTTCTTCTTGTTGTATATGTTAACTTAACAATAACTGCCTTAATATAGGGAGTTGTACATGAAGAAACAAAACAAACCCTTAGGGCAACTCCAACCCAAACATTAAATTTGGTGTACACCAAAACACTAAATTTAGTGTTTTAGTGTTCTGCTTTTTTTCATCTCCGACCACAACATCAAATCTCACACTAAAATAATATTCTCTAATATTATATTATTAAATTTTAGATTTTATTTATTTTTTTAATAGTTTTAATAAGCCCATGTTAAGAACGCGGAGAAGGTTCTCAAAACCAATATCATGGATCTCAATATCAAACATTTTGTTATCAAGAAGATCAAACTCAAGGAAATCAAGTTCAAGAAAATCAATTTGAAGGACAACAACCTCAAGATATAGATCTAAGATCACCAAGTGAGCAACAAGATTTTAGCTAGTATTATAATTTGCTTAGCGGAGGTGAAAATGGTTTTTTTCGGGTATAATTAAATTATTGTGTATTTTATTTTAGTTATGTTATTTTTATGTATGTTTGGTTTTTGTTATTTAATTTTTATGTGTGTTTGGTTTTATTTATGTAATTTTTATGTGTGTTTGATTTTAATTATTTATTTTTATGTGTGTTTGTGTTTAGTTATGTAATTTTTATGTGTTTTTGGTTTTAGTTATGCAGTTTTATGTTTTAAGTATTTTAATGAATCTCTAATATATATAATCAATTTAATTTTATATATTTTAAAGAGATTGTTCATAAAATACTAAAAAAAGATTGCCGTCTCATTTACCGATTGGTTGGAGTTCACCCTGCATCCGCTTGGAAATGATCTTAATGACTAATAAAAATAACCACATAAAAAGTAACCTGTAAGTTTATTACTTAGTTATAAAGTAATGCCAAAGGATAATCATATATGTTATATTATAACATTTAAGAAAAAGTAAAAACATTTTCAACTGTGACCGTAGTAGTAGAGACTGTTCATAAAACACTAAAAAAAGATTGTCGTCTCATTTACTATTTGGTTGGAGTTCACCCCGCAACAAATTAGGTGATATGGTCCGCTTGGAAATAGCCTTAATGACTAAGAAAAATAAACACATAGAAAGTAACGTGTAAGTTTATTACTTAGTGATAAAGTAAGAGAATTCGACCAAAAAAATCTCAAACTTTGCAGTATTTGCTAAAAGAAACATAAACTTTACGATTGACAAAAAAAAACACTGAACTTTTATTGACTTTCAAGTATATTAACGATGTTTTCGTTGACTTGCCAATTCAGCAATCTGTTAACAAACTTAACAGAAAAATGGGACGTCGTTTGCTAAGCTCGTTAAGTACAACAACGTCATTTTGAGATGAGACGAAACAACGTCGTTTTACATTTTTTTGTTCAAAAATATGTTCATCTCTAGGCTCGAACTCGAGACTTTTGGGACAAATAGTGAGGTTTCTCACAACTGGACTATTGGCTATTTTAAGAGAATCTTAAACATGCATTATTTTATTGAGTATCAAAAATCTATAAAATCTTTAAAAACCTATAAAAATCTTTAAAATTTTCAAAAATTTAAGAAAAATTCTGAAAAATTAAAATTACAAAAAAAAATTTCTTTAAAAAAAAAAAAAAAAATCTAAAAAATCAAAAATGCTAAAATTAAAATGAATGATTAAAATAATTTGAAATGTATTTCAAAGAAAATACAAAATAATATTTTGGAATCACAATATATATTTTCATATGATTAATGTATTTAAGATTAACACGACGTCGTTTCACTTAACGTCAACAATTAACGCTAAGCTAACGGTGTCTAATTATTCTGTTAACGGCGTGCTGAATTGACAAATCAGCGAAAGGATTGTTAATATATTTGAAAGTCAAAAAAAATCAGTATTTTTTTGGTTAGCCTAAAATTTATGTCTCTTTTGGCAATTCCTGGAAAGTTTGGGTTTTCATTGACCGAATTCCCATTACTAAAGTAATGCCAAAGGATAATCATAAGAGAATTTAGGCCGTGCGACAAGAACCGGGTGCGTAATTAAATTGCTGGCCATACCCCAGTTCATTATATCTTATTTCCATCTTTACCCCTATACCAGCTATGAGACCTAGTGATTCTCGAAGATATGCATGTCTTCCTAGCTTGCTCCTGTTCATTTTACTGGCTGTTTTTTTGCTTTTTCTGGGAAAATGGCTGTTCATTTTCGACTTCCATCTCTCCTTCGTTATGTACATTCTCTTCACTACATTTAGTTCTTGGTTCTGATTTTTTTGTTTTGTCTCTCACAGACGAGTATGGAAAGCGAGCAAGTTTTAGATCTTCCTCCCCGGATCTTCGCCGCCGGTGAAGAACCAAGTGGCCAGCGAGTTAATTCCTACTTAAAAGCAAACCGGATCCAATCTATTCTTAATGCTCTGGATGACGACGAAGTAAAAGAGATTCGGGAATCTTATTTTGGCAAGCTCATAGCCAACACTGAAAAACAATCTTTCTCAGGGTCTTTTGGCAGTTCATCATTACCCGCATGTTGTATGTGAAGAAGAGGCATGAGATCTGGTTTTTATTTGCAGGTTGGCCTATTAGGGTTTCCTTACGGGAATTCGTCATTGTTACTGGTCTCCCATGTGGTAAGCTTCCTAAGCAAAGCAAGAAGAAGAAGAGGAACCTGGTCGAAGATAAAAAGTACTGGGGCGAGCAATTTGGTTGTTTCGAATCGCTCACTGTTTACAAGGTTATCAAGTTGCTGAAGAAAAGGATTGTTACAGATAGGAAGAGGAGGATCAAATACGTGTATCTATCTCTTACATCTTTGGTCCTTTGTCCTTCTAGTCATTTCCCAAGATTCTTGATGAGCATATGGAGCTGATTAGAGATCTCGAGTATTTTCTGTCGTACCCATGGGGTAGAGTCTCCTTTGAAATGGTAGTTGCGAGTATCAAATACAAAGATCAAGTTGCACTTTCTCAAAAATCGGTTGTTGTTCAAGGTTTTTTTCATGCTTTCCAGCTTGTTATGGTGGGGGCTGTGCCAGAGATTCTAGAGGTTGTTGAAGTTGGTCAGTTGATATATCATGGTTTTTACTAGTTTTATGCCATGGTATAGTTGTGTTTTTAGTGTCTTTTGTGTTCTTTTAGAGTCTTTTACATGTATAATCAGGTTTGGAGCTGAATTGGAGATAATGGAGCATTTTGGAGATTTTTGGAGTGTTTGGCCGAGAGATAGAGTTCACTGTCCGAAACAGAGAAAGGTGTCGATCGTTGCACTCTAGCATCGGTCGATGCACCAGCGAGATGGGCCAAAAACTCGGCGGTTTAGAAGAATCAAGTTATTGCACTTTGATCCAGAAGTTCCTGATATTTACAAAGAAGCCCCTGGCCGAGATTATGCCTATATAAATAGATTTTTTAGTGTTTTAATTAGATACGCTTTATACGCTTTACAATACACTTTCATAATTAAGAGCAGAGGATTTTTAGAGCTTTTGAGGCTGATCTGAACCTGTTACATCATCTGTATTTGGAGAAGATTTCGAACCCCTTTTACTCTTATTCTTTTATGCAATTTATTCATCATATGATCATGTTTTCATTATCTATGTCTGAGTAGATTCCTAGTTAGGTTTAGGGTTTCTCACATAGGATTTCATGACTTGCTAGACTTGTTCAAATTCAGTTAAGGATTCAAACTATATCTGTTCTTCAATTTAATTGTGCTTAAAGCTAGTTCTAACCTGATCAATTAGAATCTAGATCTTAGGTTGCTAAATACGTCACGGAAGTGGGGTTTAGGAATCTGAACTAATTAAATTGGGCAATTAAACTATTCGCAAACGGAAGTTTGGTTTAGGATAATTGTGAACATATCAAACTTGGGATTAATGCTAGTTTAATCTGTTAGTTCTCGCAAACGAAAGTTTGGTTTGCTGCACTTAGACTTAGAGAATTATCGCAAAGGAATTTGGTTAATTATATATCTGTGTTTTGAGTTCTAGAATTGTGCTTAATTAGATCCTTGCTGAATGAACTGTCTGCTTGTCTGATTTCCTGAGAATACCCTAGGCTTGACGCTTTTAATTACTTGCTTTCACAACCGTTAAACTCTGCTACTGATTTACTTTCTCGCACCGCTTTTAATTCAATTACATTGCTTTCTTTCTAGTATTAGTCTCTACTGTTCTGATCTATTGAGACCAAGTGTCCCTGTGGATTCGATAACCCTATATACTACTTTGACATTGCTGTTCACTTGCAGTTTAGAATAGGGTAAAACTCACAACCTATCAAGTTTTTGGCGCCGTTGCCGGGGACTCTTAGAGTCTTCGATAGGACCAAACTTAGGGTTTTTACTAGAAATTTTTCTTTTTGTTTTTGCTTTTTCGTTTTGTTTTTATATTTTGCTAACTTTTTCTCTGTTTCTTTCTGTCGCAGGTACGACTTTCGCCTTGCGTCGATCGTTGCATCCCTTGCGTCGATCGTCACTAGGCGATTCTGAGATTGAATCGATCGTTGCACTGATAGCATCGATCGTTGTTGGACGATTACAGACAGTTCATGCCAACGTAGAAAACTCGAAGTAATCCGAACTCGAGCTTGCTTAATCTCGGACTAGAGGAACTTGAACGAGGTTGTTTGCCAGTTTGTTCATCTGTCCTTGTATGTCAGAACGACTTGCTTTGCCACTCGATTCTTTCCCAAGTTTAATACCGCGACTGAAATATTGATTGTTTAGCTAAATCTGATATGTTAGTCTGTCAATACAGTAGTTAGTTATACTTGTTGTTGTCATTTTCTCAATTATTTGTGTTTGTGTTCTGATGCAGTCATTTGTCAAGTGTATTATCCCTGCTGAAGTTGGAGTTTTGCTAGACGAGACTCAGTTTGCGTGGTCTGATGATGAAGACGATGAGCAGGTGAAAAATATGTTGAGGCTTATTGGTGAGGGTTTTCATTTCAAGAAAAAACATTTCAAAGGTGGAATGACTTCTGCTGATATTGAGCGGATTAGAGTTCAGAGAAAGGAAGCTAAGGAGAATAAGGACAAGGGTAAAGATAAAGAGAAAGCTAGCCAAGTGCAGCTGGTCCCTGTGTTGACCAGCACCAATTTGCTGAAATCGTTGCCAGGAAAGTGAAGTCTGAATTTCGTGTTCTCAAAGGCAATGTATCTTCTTGTTTGTTGCAGATTAGGAAAGAGGTTGTTGGAGCTGCGAAATCATCGGATGATCGTTTTGAACTGGAAATGAAACGTATTGACGATTACTTGATGAATGTTGTTTCCAAGCTCTTGGAAAAACCCCAGCCTTCACATGCTAACATCAGTGTTACCCCTGAACGCAACACTGTACCTTCTGGGAATGTTCCTAGCTGTCGTCAGAATGAGAAAGGAGCAATGGAGTTGACAATTGCATTGTATCTTCCTCTCCCAATACTGTCATAAATGGAGTCCTGCAAGATATCCATACGTCAGTCCAAGAAGTAAGTCAACCTTATCATTCTAAACATGTTGTTCGACTGCTAATATGGTTGCTTAATGCTATCAAATGTGTTAACTGCTAAAGACATCAAACGTTTGCATGTTCCGCAGGATGACCACAATGGTGAAACCCAAGGACCTACTCGTGGTGAGTCAGAAATGGGAGATAATCTTGAAGTGGGGCGCCATTTAATGAATGAGGTTCCTGATCAGGTTAGTCAATATTTTTGTAGGTTTGTTTTTTGTTACACTTATTAAGATTTGTTGTATTATTGTTTGTTGTTTGGAAACTAGATTCAAGTGAATGATCCTGACAATGTTTGCCCTTCTCCTATGAAGACGACTAATTTTGCAGGAGTAGGAGATGATGTTGAGCAGCAAAATCTTCGTAAGAGTAAGCGACTGCGTAGTCAATCATCTGCTCTCCAAGGGTTTGACTGCAGTGTAGCAGTAAACTAGCGAGCGTCGTTTCAGCTTGTGGTTCAAGGTGTATTCCCTTATGTGAATTATGATGAAAAGTATGCAAGTTTTTTTCACAAACTGAAGACTGTCAGGTCAGTATATTCTTTGTTTCATCTAATATAGATGTCTATCTTTATGGTTAGTCGTTAACACTCTCTAGGTAAGGTAATTTGTTGTTTTACAATGTGTTACCAGGCTACTTAATATTACTAATGGGACTCAAATTAGTAGCAAAGATGTGCTTGATATATCATGGTTTTTCTAGGTTTTCAACCATGATATAAGTGTATATATTGAGTCTTTAACCTTGTATTTGGAGTCTTTTGAGTCCTTTGCAGGTTTAGGTACATTTGGACTTATCTAGAGATTCTAGGAGCTTTTGGAGTGAATTTGCAGCATACATGGATTTCACAGAGTTCACTGGGTGCGTCTTCACTTGGTGTCAGTCAACACCACCAAATGACGAAATTCCTGCGCGTCAAAAATACATATTTTGGATATTTGCAAGATTTACCCAGAAGTTTTCCATATTTACAGAAATACACAAATCGTGTTTTAGACAATTAATTAGGTTTTTGAGTCATTGTTTAGGCTAAGCTTTCTTTTATCAGAGATAAGGAGATTTTGGGGCTGGTCTGGTACTCGAGAGAGAAGAGATTTTTACTCTATTGATTTATATGATTTCTACTTTGATTATGTCTATTGTGATGATTTCCATGTCTGAGTAGTTTTCTTGTTAGATTTAAGGATTCTCATTAGGGATTTCATGGAATTATAGATTGATTGATTAATTGGGATTCAAAACATCTAGTTCTTCATCTAGGTTGTTCTTAACGCTTAATCTAAACTAGCTACTTGGATTATTGATATCAGATTGATTAGCGCAGCGAGAGTTGGTTAATTGATTAGAAAAGAACCTAGCTGAGCAAATTACCTATTCACAAAGAGATTTGTCTTAGGGAATTTGTGAACGAAAGAACCTGAATTCTTGTTGACCTTGATCTAGAACTCTAGAATTTACAAAGAGATTTGGTTTTCTAGGTTGTTAGACATAGTTAGCATTCGCAGCGAGAGTTGGTTTGTTATATGATTGTGATTCTAGTTCCAGAACATCGATTTCTGAATCATGTTGATTGGTTGAACTGTGTTCCTGATTTCCTGAGAACTTCCCTAAATCTAGCGCCTTCGTTCATTGATCACACATCGTTTGCTTACTTGCCTTATTTACTGCTTCTCATCTGTCTTGCTTAGCTTAATTCGATTGCATACAATCGATCGCGTGAACTAGAGTCTCTGTGGATTCGATACCCTTTATACTACGATTGCATATATGTGCACTTGCAGTTAGAATAGGGATTAATTCTTGACCTATCAGTGCTCAAGATCGCGAAGAGGACAAAGGTGTTGTCACCTAAGGTTTGTGAATTTTTATTCATTGTGGTGTTCAAATTTTCCGGTGTTAGTAATTCAGATTTGTTTTCTCATCTTGACCAAAGATTGTTGATGCACTAGTTTATTTCTCAAGGCTTCTTTTCATGCGTGCTGTCCCCGGCCAACAGTCTCTGAAGATCCAATTTTTTCGATATTAAGTTTATTGCTGGTTTTATGAAGCAGTATCCGAGATTCTCCAAGTTAGCTGCTAAAGATCGTGGTAGATTTGTTTTTCAAGAATCAGTTCTGCAGATGATCATGCCTATTTTTTCTTCTCTTCCATATCCTGAAAGGTTCTATTTCCCTTTCTTTGTTGATAAGTCGCATTGGGTTGGTGTATGTGTTGACCTTTCTGCGAGGTATATTCAAGTCCTTGATTGTAACACACCTCTCCGGAGTGATAGCCTAATGAAGAAGGATCTAACACCTGTTGTTGTTATGCTACCATATCTAATCAAAGTCTTTACCTCTGACACCATGTCTTCTATCGACTCATCCTTTTCCCTTGACCGTGCTAGAGGCGTGCACCATACTCCGGTTCCATCCGACTCAGCTGTCACCACCATGCTTCTTATTGGTGCACATTCTATGGTAGGTTTTGAAGGCTGCCAGTGCATCACTCCTGAGGTTTTACCTTTAGAGTCCAAAAGGCTTGCCATTGTCTTCTTTCAAGAGTTTGGTGGTACTGTTTGACTGTCAACATAACTTGTCACTTATCTATGTGTTATGTGTTGTCTTCTGTTGAGATTTGTTACCTTAATTGTCATGGTTTAGAACCTGAACAATATCCTTGTTGTTGTGTTTGACTATTGCCATCTTATTTTCATTTATGTAACAATCGAGGCTGCCATCTGTTTCATCAGACTATCATTCTAAATTTCAGTTAATAAGTTCCTTAGCGAATAATTTTTTAACATAATGCCATGTTGTTGTCTTCTATATTTGTTATTACTATCAATTAAACCTGTAAACAATAAGTATATCTTAAGAATTGGCAGTTTTTATCAACCATCATCGAATTATAAGTCATTGTCTCTTCTATAGGAATATGGGAACAAACGTGTCTTACCTTACTAACATAAAACATATTCATCCATGTAAATATATTGCGAGTATAAATCAGGAATACATAGATAAATGAAATATTAGCCTGATAATATTCAACATAGTCATATATATCTTTCAAAAGGCTTAATTCTATAATTTCTTTTGTATCTAGTTGGATGTCACACAATTTTAAGAAACTGCATCATTCATTAGGCCACTTGCAAAAGCATGATCTCAGAATCTTGCAAAATATTAGCATTTCAAGGCTCTAGAAGCATTTTTCGAATATGTTGCATTGCTTCCACCCTTCATCCCAATAATGTTTCCAGTGATTAATGGCTGCACAATTGCAATTGATCACATTAAATATATCTTGTCCTTTTTCCTTGTCCAAGAAGAAAGGACATGGATTTTGCGGCCATGAATGTCCAGCATGGGATATTATTTGTCTTCGCTCTTGTTTTGCTAAACTTCTTGTTAGCATAATTCCTCTTTTCATTTGTTCTTCACTACCGTACACCACACGTACATACATGCCATACATGTAATTGCCAATATCCCACTTTTTCGTTTGCGGCCCTTTTTATCATCGTTTCTCCTTCGGTTCTGTTATCACTGTAGATGCAATTTGATACTCCCTTCAGAAGCAGCGCTGTTGGATTATTGTTCGCTATACAATTTTTCACAAATGTGTGTGCTGGTTGTGTCGGAATCAATTGTATTTGACTGAATAAGAAATCAACTTCCTTGTAGAATTCTTGCCTCTCTCCCAACTCCCTTAACTTGGTGCAAGTTGTCTTTGCCCGAACAAATTCCTTTAATCCGGTTTGGAGGGCATTTTTTAGGATGACAAGTAGAAGTTCAGAAGGTAATCTCAACATTTTTGGAGTAATTTGTTTCAATGTCGAATCTTAGTTTTATAGCCGGCTAAGTTATACATTTTCTGTTGCATCGCTTCATAAGGTAGTGTTATATATAGCAACGGTTACAAGAATCTTGGTAACTAACTTTGTACGTAGCAGTTAGTTTACCTAGCATTGCCCAATCAAATTTTTTAGTTAACCACTTTTATATCGTCCATGTTAATGCATAGGCAACTAGAAACAGAAACTTATATTTCACATTACTGGAGGGCAACATTATTCAAGCAATGTCATACATTTGTTTCTAAAGTATGACATGGACTGTTGGGGGTTTTTCCGTCTTAATATAATACAAATTAGTTAAAATTGGTCGACCCCAACTCCGACCTATATTCCAAACACACTTCCAGTTTGCCCTCCATTTTACACATTAGCTTCATTTATATAGGCATTTTGCACGTTGCACGGTTATGGCATGTCCCCTTGCAACGGCTACAAAGCTTCGTCTTACGTTGTCCATCCCCTGCATAACAACAAATCACATTTCCATTATATAGTTAATTACTAAGGTAACATGACTACCAGACACCGTATCAAAAGTCTTAAACAATATTACCCTTATTTCCCCACGGGAAAGAAACCTTTTCTTACGAGGCCTTCCTGGTGGACGCCTTGTCAGTGGGGCGAGTAACTGTGTATACTCGACCTCTTGATCCATCTTGTTGTTTTCATTGTAAGTCGGCACTGGATAAACATTCTCTGCGTATGCACAAATCCAAAACGCTGTACTGAATTCTTTAGCGACTAGCGATTCAGTTTCCACCTTTGCTTTCATTGTTGCAGCAATGGCATGGGTACATGCAATGGACAACATTTGAAATTCATAACAGCTACATGTCTTCATCTGCAAGTCAACATGATACGGCACCCCTTCCTTGTTTCTGACTTCGAACTCTGTATTATTGATATTCTTGACTTCAAAACCTGTGCAGATCTCGAACTTCTTTGACATCCTCTTGTATACTCGGGGAGTCAGTTTACTCTCTGACTTTTCGGAGGCAACCCTGCGGACATGAAACCATCCCATCATAGTTGCCCTGATAAACTCGAGAAGTGGTATTATGGGATAGTCTCTTGCTTCTGTAAGTGCTGCATTTAAAGATTCTGCAATGTTACTTGTCATAATATTGTATCTTCTGCCAACAAAATGCGATCGTGTCCATGCTTGGAAGCCTAGGTTTGCCAGATACTCAGCACAATCTATATCAATGTTTGTAATGTTATTGAAGTGGTTTGTGAATTATGTGACTCCATATGCACACCCAGCCCTAGACACGAGGTAAGAGAGATGCCTTTTCTTGAAAATTGCTTGAATGTTACGTTGCAGGTGGACAATGCAAGCGCAATGATTGGATCTTGGATAAACCTGCCACATATCTTAAGCATTAGTTTACTAACATAACAATTGACTAAGTATTATAAATGTTGTCTAACATAATTGTTAGCGACCAATTAAATTGTTTCTACATAAGTTAGACACTAGTTTTATGCATTCACAAGCTTGCTAAAATTCCTTAATACAAATAACCTTTTTTTAGCTGGTAATAATTTAAAACAACATCTCTTTAATTTGGTTATGTGACTTAGCTTAAATTACAGTTATTACTGATCTAAACATTATTAATCGCTAACCAAGTTATTAGCCATAGCAATCTTAATTTAGTCAGAACAAACTTAGTACCATATTTATATCTAGTTAGATGCAAATAGTTTTCTTTGTACCTTTCGTAAAGCTACAACTATTGAACTTTGTCTGTCTGAGATGAAAACCACGTCTTCACCGTCAGGAACTATTTCTTGTAGTTTTTTGAAGAACCACAAATACGATCTCTCATTTTCCCCATCAACAACACTAAAAGCCAGTGGGAACACTTGGTAGTTTGCATCTTGAATGCTTGCTGTTATGAGACAACCTGCATACTTACCTTTAAGAAAAGTTCCATCTACGATAATTACTTTCCGCATGAACTGGAAACCAGCAATAGATTCACCTAGTGCAAAGAACATGTACTTGAATCTCTCCTCGACCCCTTCATAGAGTTCTGTTTCTAGGAATACCGTTCCTGGGTTGGCTTTGACCAGCAAATGCAAGTATGTTGGTAACTCCTTGAATGATTCCCCGCCTGAACCCTTAGCTGAATCCATAGCAATTTCTCTTAATTTCCAGGCAGGGGCGGATCCACTTTATGGGGTACGGGGTCACGTGCCTCCGGTTAAATATAAAATAATTTTGTTTCACCTTGACAATTGTTATTAAAGTGGCGTAATGGCTCTATAAATTTGGCTGAGTGCCCCCGTTCGGCTCTAGATCAAGGGTTCGATGCCCCCTGTTTACATTATTTTCTCATTTCTTCTCTCGTGTGGTCCCCACGATGCCACCTCTTCCCGTTATTTTCTCTTTTTTTTGTCCTTTTTTCTTCCGTGTGGTCCTCACTCCTCACAAACAATCTATTTTCTTCTTATTCTGTGTGGGTCCTACATTTCAATGACTCCAAAATTGGTGTGACATATTTTTATGCAATTATTTTGTTAACAATTTTAATTAGTTTGATTATTTTCTCTTTTTATCAAAAAAAAAGATTATTTTCTCTTTTTTATTTTATCAACTAATTATTTTTCTTTTCACTTGTTGAATTTCAATATTATATTTAACTGATGCTACAAAATTTAACTTATACTTTTTTAGAATACATTATTTTATTACTAAAAGGAATCAAATTCCAAAATGGATGAATCTAAAACAATTTTAGATTTTCATTTATAATGTATATATATTTCATAACATTAGATTTTAAAAGTAATAAATAATTAAAAAAATTGATCGTTTATTTTCTTATATATATTCTCATAATTTTTAATTAAAAATATATATTATATTTAATATATATGTGCCCCCGATTTAAATATTTTCTGGATCTGCCACTGTTTTCAGGCTTTCCAGTAAAAGATTTGGGTGTTGTGACCATTACGCATAATTTCGCGAATAACTCCTGGTCGTAGACCGTTAGTACGCCCTGCGAACCTTCTCCTCATCATATCTCCGATTACTTCTGTTGTAGCGTGTCTTTGGAACTCCACTCTTTTGTCAACTGTGCACTTGTGATCCGGACGTATACGCCTAATTTGGTTGAAGTCTGAGTTATTAATTTTTATGGCATAAACCCTCCACGGACAGTTCCCGCCAACACACTCAAGGATCATCATGCTTGGATTTGATTTTTTTGTTTATAAACCGGAATTTATGAGCTAGTGCATAAAGCGCCATGTGTATTTTAAATGTGGCTCGATTTTTGAACATCATTCCAATGTAGAACTCCACATGATTGTTTCTAACAAAGCCTTCATAACAAAATAGTTCCCATTAACGGTCCAAAAAACTTAACATTGTTAACAAAAAGATACACCGTTAATATTGTGCTTAGCTTATATTATAGATTTTCAACACATACCATAATTGAAACTGTCGTCATTGCTTGAGTCATCAGTCTCCATTTCGACATCCCCTCCAATGTTTATCTCCAGTGGCTCACTCTTTGCTTTGCTACTTTCACCCTCATGCTTAACTTTTGAGTCTGGCATCAAACAACTGCAACACCAGTTAATAACCCCACATATGAATTCACAAACATTGATAGATCTCCTATGTATATTAGTTTCAGATGCGTACATTGGTGCATTTATGGTCTGAAGTTCAGTGGGACCTGCGTATTGTAAATTATTGATAGTACATTAGAACTAATTTAAATGTTATACCATTTTTTATCCGTTATTCAAATATTTACCTTCACAATCACAAGTGTTAGCATTTGGGCTTTCACCATCATGTGTTTCATTCCCACCAAACATTTCAATGTCTGGGTAAAGTTCCACATTCCCATCCCCACCTTCATACACAGTGTTTGTTTCTTTGCCAATTTTGGGACAGTTCATTGCTTATAATACTTGCTTAGCACGCTCTGCATCTTTTTTTAGCACGTTTATTTGTTCTTCAGACAAGTTCTTCCATCACTCTGCGGCTTGCTTGAATCAAACCTAACTTGCTCAAATCTGGCAGTTATTGTTGGGAATGTCCTGAAATCTACCGTACTATCTCTAGAAAGTATGATAAATGTCGAGATCAGACATAAGTCATAAATACTGGGTGATCATGATGACTTGCTAGAGTCCGCTCTTGATCTATAAGTTTAGGACTTATTACCAGTATTGTATGATCCCAAAGGGTCACACACCATAGCTAACGGGAAAGTTAACATGGAATGAATACGGTAAGATGCAAGGCATTTACTGTATTTGTGCAGAGAGTTGGGCCGTTAGTTTAATCACTTGGGCCCATATCGAGACAAATGACTTGTGTCGATCGACACAAGTGTATGTGTCGGTCGACACAGTTGCGAAACCGAGACATCGGTTTAGGTTTATGACAGAGTCGATATTTATATGAGTCGTCTTATAATTTCGACTCTAACAGTCTGCGACCAAAAACCTGAGCCGTCTCTCTTCTCTCTCTGATCAATCCATTGCTTTGGTCTAGCAACCATCCCGGCTTGTAAGAGTGTGGATACTGAAGGAGGAACAGGCATCTGATCTGTTCTAGCTGATCTCATCATTACCATCCATCAATCCGCTGCAATCTGAAAGGTAATGATCAGGTTTGGTTTTGTGATTCGTTCTGCAAGAACCTAGATCTGAGTTATATGTGCTAGGTTGCAATCTGTTAATTGAACCATGAACACACATATAATCTTACAGTGGTATCAGAGCCAGGTTATTGGTTTTTGCTTTATGAATCTGATTTAGGTTGTTCTTACTGTTTAAAATCGAATTTGGTTAAGAAATTTGATCAGAAAACATGAAAACCTAAGAATTAGATCGCATCAATCCGATTGAAAGCCATTGGTGTGCGATCTGGTCGCCCGTGTCGATCGACGAGGGAGCGAGGTATCGGTCGATATTGATCGATCCGATTGACATCTCGCGGTCCTGATGACCCGATTGACCCGAGCTGATACTCGCTAGTATCGATCGACATGAAAGACTCATATCGATCGATACGAAGGCGACGCAGATGATCCGCGAGTAGCCAATCGGTTCAGCCGAGCTTCGTGGTTCATCTTTCCCTAAACCGAGACAATGAACCGATCAATCCGATTGTGGTTCATTGTCTACTTTAGCCAGAACCGCAAGTTAGGTCAAAATTGGCTAAAACACAAGGTGTTTCTTCCCGGTTTTGGACTTAACTGAACCGATCCAATTTAATTGGTGGTTCAAGCGGTTAACCCAAATCGCGGTTTGCTGGAAATAATTTTATTTCTGGTTAAACCGGATTGAAATTCATAAAATTGAATTTTAACCTAAACCGAAGGCTGGTCTAAGTTTGATGTGGTTGGACCAAATAATTTAGAGCTGGTCTGGTTTAGTAAATAACCGATGGTTTTGATAGTTAATTTGGTCTTGGACCAGAATTAATAAACCGGATCGGTTACGTCATTTATTGGGCCAGCTGGAATTCTATGGTCTTGGGCCAAGAATTGGGCCTATAATTTGTGACCCAACCCAAAATATTTAATGAAATATTTAAATTAGAAATTCCTATTTTTAGTAAGTTACTAAATTTAGAAAGTTTCTAAAATAAGAAAGTTTCCCAAAATAGTAATCTTCTATTTTTGGAAATAAAACTTAAAAATCCTCAAAAACAATATCAAGCTTGGATGTCTTTCCAATCTTGTCAACTACTTAACGCTTACTTGATTACAGATATGGCTTACAGTGTGAGGTATCTGTTTTCGCGTAAGTAAAGTAGTATATAGTCACTAATTTCATTGGGAGTCCCAGATTTTAGTGATTATTTGGCTGTAAGAGATTGGTTTCCTTGACTGGGCCATCGGGAGTCTCGGGCCTTGAGACATCTGGTGAATTTGGGCCTCGGGTCCAATTCACAACCTAGAGTTATTGGTTATAACTAGCTGTGTGTATGCTTACCAAGTATAGCTAATTCTGGGTGACGGCCAGTGGCCCACTTTGGATTTAGCTAAACATGGGTCTCGGAATCATTGTATTCTTATGAGGTTAAAACAAAGAAATTTTGAATACAATGCGAGTTTTCTTATAAGTTGTTAAGATTACTCTTTTATGAACTTAATAACTAAATCTTTATTGTCTCATATTTTCAGCTATGTCAAGCACAACAACACAAAACACTTTCTCGATCTGGTCTGCCCTTGAGAAGGACAAACTGAACGGATCAAACTTCCTGAACTGGTCCAGGAATCTGAGACTTGTGCTCAGACAGGAGAAGAAGGCTTATGTCCTTGAAAGAGCTCTCTCTCCTAGACCTGCGAATAATGCCGCACAAGCTGTGAAGAATGCTTGGGATACGCATTCTTCAGATGCTAATGACGTGATTTGCCTGATGTTGGCGACAATGGCTCCCGAACTGCAGATGCAGTGGGAAGGCCTGACTTGTCCCATGGAGCTGATGGCAAATCTGAAAGCGTTGTTTCAGGAGCAGGCTCGTACAGAGAGATTCCAAACTGTTAAGAATCTCTTGGACTGTAAAATGGCTAAGGATGCAGCAGTGAGTCCTCATGTTCTGAAAATGATGGGTTATCTCGATCATTTGACGAGGCTCGACTGTCCTATAAGCCAAGAGCTTGCTTGTGATATCGTTCTGCAGTCTCTTACTCCTGCATATGACCAGTTCATTTTGAACTATAATATGCATGGGTTGATAAAGACGTTGCCTGAGCTACATGGTATGCTCAAGACTGCAGAACCGAATCTGAAGAAAACCAAGGAGTCGTCTGT
This sequence comes from Orychophragmus violaceus, assembly GCA_030180135.1. Classification (NCBI taxonomy): domain Eukaryota; kingdom Viridiplantae; phylum Streptophyta; class Magnoliopsida; order Brassicales; family Brassicaceae; genus Orychophragmus; species Orychophragmus violaceus. Next base: position 97,923,800 of record CM058232.1, read on the forward strand.
ACTCATGGTGCAGAAGGGCAAGGGTTTCAAGAAATCCGCTGCAGACAAGGGAAAGGGCAAAGTAGTTGGCAATGAAAACGCCAAGCCCAAGCCCGTGTCCAAAGCTGGGCCTTCTGACATCTGCCACTTTTGCAAAGAGGCAGGGCATTACCGCAGGGACTGTAAGAAATACCAGGAAAGTCTGAAGAAGAAGAAGTCCTTCGAGACTAAATCTTCAGGTATTTTTGTTATTGAAGTAAATACTACTACTTCTGATAATACCACTTGGGTATTAGATACTGGATGTGGGGCTCATATTTGTACTAATATGCAGGCGCTCAGCAACAGTAGAAGGCTGAAGCAAGGGCAAGTAGAGTTGCGGGTTGGCAATGGAGCGAAGGTTCCAGCACTGGCCGTTGGCACTTATTTGTTGTCTTTACCTTCTGGATTGATTTTAGAACTTGAGAATTGTTATTTTGTACCTGCTATAAGCAGAAATATCATTTCAGTTTCATTGTTGGATTTGCAAGGATTTGATTTTTCTATTAAGAATAAATTGTGTTCCTTTAATCTCAATGATATGTTCTATGGCTGTGCCCCTCTTATAAATGGGTTGTACATGCTGGATCAATCTGCTCCAGTATATAACATAAATACAAAACGGTTCAAATCTAACGAAGAAAATGAAACGTTTCTCTGGCATTGTCGTTTGGGGCACATTAGTGAGAAACGCGTCAAGAGGCTCCATTCAAATGGACTCTTGGGCTCATTTGACTTTGAGTCTTGTGAGCAATGCGAATCTTGCCTAATGGGCAAAATGACAAGGGCGCCTTTCAATAAACCCACAGAAAGGGCCAGTGAACTATTGGGCCTGATACATACTGACGTGTGTGGCCCAATGTCCACAAGTGCTAGAGGAAACTTTCAGTACTTCATTACATTCACTGATGATTTCAGTAGATATGGATATGTCTACTTGATGAAACATAAGTCGGAAACCTTTGAAAAGTTCAAAGAATTCCAGAATGAAGTACAGAACCAGCTTGGTAAAAGTATTAAAGCTCTTCGGTCGGACCGAGGAGGAGAATACTTGAGCCAGGAATTTCGTGATCATCTGAGTGAGTGTGGGATTATCTCCCAACTCACACCTCCTGGAACACCTCAGTGGAATGGTGTGTCTGAGAGAAGGAATCGGACATTGTTAGATATGGTCCGATCCATGATGAGTCACACAGACCTTCCTATATCCCTTTGGGGATATGCTTTGCTCACCGCAACGTTCACACTGAACAGAGTGCCATCAAAGGCAGTAGCAAAGACACCATATGAGATATGGACTGGAAAAGCTCCAGCAATGTCTTTTCTCAGAATTTGGGGTTGTGAAGCCTATGTCAAAAGATTAATCTCAGACAAGCTTACACCAAAATCTGACAAATGCTACTTCATTGGTTATCCTAGGGATACCAAGGCTTATTACTTCTATCTGCGATCCGAGAACAAAATCTTTGTTGCTCGGGATTGTACTTTTCTTGAAAGGGAGTTTCTCTCTAGAAAAGATAGTGGGAGTAAGGTACAACTTGATGAAATTCAAGAAGGACAGGAACCTGTTCAACCTAATGAGGAAGAACAGCAGGATGAATTACATGAAGTTGTAATAGAACCTGAACCTGCAGTACCTGAAGTTCGAAGATCCGGAAGGATCCGTCAGGAACCTGATAGATATCAGGGATTCCTTGTGACTAATTGCCATGATCTTTTGATCATTGATGGTGATGAACCCTCGAACTTTGCAGAAGCCATGATGGGCCCTGACTCCTTAAAGTGGCGTGAAGCCACAGAATCCGAGATGGACTCCATGTCTGCTAACCGAGTGTTTTCACTGGTTGATTTACCTGCTGGTGCAAAAGCCATCGAGTGTAAATGGATCTTCAAGAAGAAGATAGACGTGGATGGAAATGTCCAGATTTACAAAGCCAGGTTGGTGGCAAAAGGTTTCAAGCAAATTCATGGTATAGACTATGATGAAACCTATTCACCAGTGGCAATGATGAAATCAATTCGGATTCTCCTAGCAACTGCCGCTTATTATGATTATGAGATTTGGCAGATGGATGTGAAAACCGCCTTCCTGAATGGAATCTTGGAGGAGGATGTGTATATGACACAACCTGACGGTTACATTGATCCTAAGAATGCTGGGAAAGTATGCAAGCTTCACAAATCCATTTATGGATTGAAGCAAGCATCGAGGAGTTGGAATCTTCGTTTTGATGAAGCAATAAAGAACTTTGACTTCATCAGAAACCAAGAGGAACAATGTGTGTATAAGAAAACTAGTGGGAGCAAAGTGGCGTTTCTTATCCTATATGTCGATGACATATTGCTTCTTGGAAATGATATTCCAATGCTGAAGTCTGTTAAAGACTGGCTGGGAAGTTGTTTTTCCATGAAGGACATGGGTGAAGCCGCGTATGTTCTTGGAATCCGAATCTTTAGAGACAGATCTAAAAAGCTGATTGGACTTTGTCAAGATGCTTATATAGATAAAGTCCTGCATCGATTCGGAATGGATAAATCCAAGAAGGGGTTCACGCCAATGATACATGGTGCTTCACTAAGCAAGGATCAGTGTCCTAAGACACCTGATGAGCTTAAGCGCATGAGTAGGATTCCTTATGCTTCGGCTATAGGATCTATCATGTATGCCATGATCTGTACTCGTCCTGATGTTGCTTATGCACTAAGCATGACGAGTAGGTACCAGTCTAATCCAGGTGAGAGTCACTGGATTGCCGTAAAGAATATCCTGAAGTATTTGAGGAATACTAAGGATAAGTTCTTGGTTTACGGAGGAAGTGAAGTGCTTGAAATCAGTGGATTCACGGATGCAAGTTTTCAGACAGATAAGGATGATTTCCGGTCACAGTCTGGCTACATCTTCTGTCTGAATGGCGGTGCAGTAAGTTGGAAGAGTTCCAAGCAGAGCACCGTAGCAGATTCCACAACTGAAGCTGAATACATCGCTGCTTCAGAAGCTGCGAAGGAAGGAGTTTGGATTAGGAACTTCTTGATTGAACTCGGTGTATTCCCTAATGCCACTGAGCCTTTGGCACTGTATTGTGACAACAATGGTGCAATTGCTCAAGCCAAGGAACCGAGACATCATCAGAAATCCAAACACATTATGAGAAGGTATCACCTGATTCGTGATATAGTGAATAGAGGCGAAGTGATGGTCAGCAGAGTTCCCACTGATGAGAACGTGGCTGACCCGTTGACAAAGCCACTCCCGAGACCTAAGCACGAGTTGCATACTGCTGCTGTAGGAATTAGAGATATTCAAATGTAATCTCTTTTTTGAGTGGGAGTTGTGAGGGCGTTTGTTTTAGTTATTTTGATTGGTTCTTGTAAACATTTTCTTAAATGTTAATGAAATTTTTATTTCTGGATTATTTTTAACTGTGATATAAAATAATCGTTCCAAAATAATTCATGTCATTATATATGGGCCATCGAAGTACATGAGTAGACTTGATCCTGAAACCCCATATTTAACGAAGTGACATAAATTATAGTGTCCATAGTCGAAGGTTGTTGAAATTGGAACAACAACAACCTGTTGAGACTAGATTGTGTTGAGACTTATGACCAGGTTTCGAGGGGTCATAGATGCGCGGCATCAAAGTCGACACATAGGTATATGTAGGGGAGCATATGACCGGACATGGCCCGCTGATGAGAACTCTGCAAGATATTAATATCTGTGTCATAAGAAGTTCTCATATACGACTATAGAGTATAGTCCTTAGACCTGAGTTCGCATGCATGTGACTGCACATGGAGTAATGCGCTTTGATCATTGTCTAACGCTGTTTCGTAACTGGGAGCTATACGGACCTTGGTTGGGTGTATTATGAATTGTATAGTTCATAGTGATGGAACAAGATGGGATTTGTCCCTGCCGTTTAACGGAGGTAATATCTCTAGGCCAATCGGAGATTTGATAGCTGGTAAGAGAATGGCCATTCCCAAACGGACTTGCCCAAGTCGTTTGAATTGTCAGTATCAAATCTGGTCCGATAAACATGGTCTGGCTATATAAGGATGACACGCATCTTGCCTTATGCCAGATCGAGATATTAAGACAAAAGGACTAGGGAATGTAGGATTCCAGTACAATCGGAAGATTGTTGGGAATGTCCTTTGTAGGATTCCAGTACAAGTGGGAGATTGTTGGGAATGTCCTGAAATCTACCGTACTATCTCTAGAAAGTATGATAAATGTCGAGATCAGACATAAGTCATAAATACTGGGTGATCATGATGACTTGCTAGAGTCCGCTCTTGATCTATAAGTTTAGGACTTATTACCAGTATTGTATGATCCCAAAGGGTCACACACCATAGCTAACGGGAAAGTTAACATGGAATGAATACGGTAAGATGCAAGGCATTTACTGTATTTGTGCAGAGAGTTGGGCCGTTAGTTTAATCACTTGGGCCCATATCGAGACAAATGACTTGTGTCGATCGACACAAGTGTATGTGTCGGTCGACACAGTTGCGAAACCGAGACATCGGTTTAGGTTTATGACAGAGTCGATATTTATATGAGTCGTCTTATAATTTCGACTCTAACAGTCTGCGACCAAAAACCTGAGCCGTCTCTCTTCTCTCTCTGATCAATCCATTGCTTTGGTCTAGCAACCATCCCGGCTTGTAAGAGTGTGGATACTGAAGGAGGAACAGGCATCTGATCTGTTCTAGCTGATCTCATCATTACCATCCATCAATCCGCTGCAATCTGAAAGGTAATGATCAGGTTTGGTTTTGTGATTCGTTCTGCAAGAACCTAGATCTGAGTTATATGTGCTAGGTTGCAATCTGTTAATTGAACCATGAACACACATATAATCCTACAGTTATATAGGTAAATAATTGAGTTAGTTTTGTAGCTTAAAACTTCAAAGATATTCCGTTACTCATTTAGTTCAATTGCTAACACATATGTTACAACGAAAGTCATAGGTGTCAACCATAGTGCATAAAGCTTCATTTTCTTCTACTTCTTGCTCCTTTCCAAAGGTGAGTCCAGCTTTTCTTTGATATTTTCAAAGTTGACCGTTAACAGGTTATATTTTTTTGTTCCTTCTTTCAAACTGCGTTTAATATGTCTAGTACTCAAATTGATTCTCACCTTTGTTTTCTTTCTCACGTCCTTTGTAGTCTCCATCATCTCAGTGTCTGACTCATATACTAGGCGGATAATGCCGTCTACAGGTTGTGGAATCCTTAAGTACACTATATATGTTGATGTGTGATCTCGTGTGTCAGCACTTATTCCAATGATGTTCTTCAGCATATTAATACCAGCTTCTTTCACCGCAATCATCTCTGCAGGACTGAATATTTCTTCTATCACGCTAACACTTGCAGGTACAAAACCTGGCGCGGTCAATCCTGTTTAGTTCGGTTTTTGTTAGTAGCAACTAAAAGGTATCATTGTTAATTAACTCGTAATATTAACATAGTTTCTCATCTTCTTACCCCAATAATCACCCCTGCTAAGTTTGTTGAAAATATGCGGGTTAAAGTGTCCAAGTTCTTCTTTGTCCGAACTTCTTCCTAGAGTTAGAGTTGTTGAAGATTGTTCAATACCATCTTCCCCAAACATTTTTCCTTTCCCCTTGTCCACCTTGGTACATAATGGTACTTCATTTCTGCTATTTTAACTTATTCGTTAGCTAATATGATGCATGCGCTAACTCAATATATTGTTGTTAATAGAATATTAAATACCTTATTGGCATTGCAGTTCCTGATGTCTCTATCTCAAGCTTTCCTGCATAGTAGTTCATTCAAACCAGCTCTAAGTATACTGCATACTAATATTTCATATAACGAGAAAATATTAATATTACCTTCCAGTTCGTTTGTTTGCAGGCTAAGATTGCCTATTGTCGTCCATAGCGTTGAGTCTGCGTCTACCAATTTTTGCACTACAGAATCAAACACCTCAGGTGTAAAAGGCGACTCCCCTGTGGGTTCATCGGATGAGCCTGTGGAAGATCTGTCGTCTTCTACTCTCTGTTGTTCAGTGTTATTAAGCATGCTATCTTCACAACTAATCATATTGTCCAAACATGTCAGTGAGAATGGCACAATTCCTGTAGCCAGAAGAGTCTCCCAGTAATCTGCAGCATCGGTCTCCGTGATTGTTCTCCAGCTGCTCCCACCTTTAGCCTTCATAGGAGTCTTCAAGTAACTGGGTTGTTGGATGCCTAAACATAAACTTGTTTCGCCAAACTCATGTGGTAACCCTGTCATGTCCAAAGCGGATCGCCGATGGAAGTGATATATATTTATTGCTAGAGCACTGACAGTAACACATAGTGGCATATCTATGTGCTCCACTCTGACAGCCATGAAGAGTTCAACATCTCCATCTTCGGTTATGTCAAGTGGAAGGGTTCTTTTTCCATCTGGCTCCAACATAGCCAATGGAAACTGGTATGTAAGCATTAGTATCTCTTGGATCTGGTACCTTGCCCTCACCATCTCCACCAAAGTGTAGAACTTTTCGCTTTCTTACACCATTATTCCGAAGCTGCACTCATTCGGATCAGCCTTGAAGTCCCACTCCCCTGTCACCGCCCTTTGCCACTCTCCCATGATGAGTCTCACCAGACGGCCCATCATCTTTAACCTCTGCGGTACATTGAAAGAAGATAGTCACACATTTGTTAAGTCAAAATATCACCTAAGTAAATATCGTTAACATGTTGTTTAGATCTGCTATTTGCTTTATTAATGCCCAGCTAAAGAATCTTAACATTTTACCGAGTACGAATATCAACTTGCTTCCAAAAGGGGAACGAGTTAATGTGGTCCAAATTTCTTGAGTCCCACATTTATTTCCTTTAATGTTCGATTTTTTATGTTCTTTAAAGGAAAGTTGTTGGATTAAGTCCGACACTCAGACAAATGGGACCAACATAAATATGTAAGAATATTCAACTAACCTTAGCCTGCGAGATTCACGGTTGTGTTTTTCTTTCCTCAAGCTCTTCGATTAACGGTGAATTTTAAAGTTCTTTGGTTATGAATATGTTTTTCTCTGCAACTTTGCTTCCAACGCACCATCTTTTATAGGCAAATATTAGGGCTTCCGTTAACCAGCAAGTATATACATACAACTGTAAAGATGTATTGCAAATCTTTGGTATATCGAGCATTTAATGCTCATTGGCGGGAAAATTTTCATGTGGATAAGATGAGCTTTCAGGTTTGTGTTCACACAGTGTATATCAACGTACGAAATCCTACAATATCTTGAGGCCATCACATCACTTCTTGAAACTTGGTTCTTTCGCGCTTAAGTGATACGAAGCAGGAGGGTAGAATCGTCTTTTTAGACCTCTGATTTTGGTTTCGAAAAAAAATTTGCCATATTTTTAATTAATGCTCTGTTTTGTATTTTACAATTGTCCCTAATCATAATTGTTATATTATAACATTTAAGAAAAAAAAGAAGATGGATCCTCTCGAATAATAGTTCCTCTCTCTCTCTCTGAAAAAGAGAGAAAACCCTCTCTGAAAGAAACCTCGCCGCCTCCCCTCAACCTCTTCTCCCGACCTCTGTTTGGCCGGCGCGCGGTGGCTTAGGCAGCACAGGCGTCGTCCCTCCTCTCCTCCCTTCCTTTTTTCCTCTTTCGGCGTGGTCTTTGTTTGGCTGTACGGTGGTTTTTGGTCGGAGCTTGTGCCGTTAAAGTCTGGTCCGTTTCGCCGGTGTTCTGCTTCTCCTCTCATGCCGTCTTTACTGAGCTCGTTGCCGGCTGGAGTTTTGCTGGTATGGTGTCGCGTTTCGACACAGATCTGTCGGTGGTGAGGAGTCGCCAGAGTTTGTTGGTGTTTGTCGCGGATTCCATGGCTCGGGACTCGTCGTCGTCTGTCCACTCGTGTTGCCTCAGTCCGTTTATTTGCTTTGTCTTCTGGTCTCTGATTTTTTCTCCGGTTCTTCTCGGCGTTGCTAGCTCAGGGGCGATCCTGCTTTAGGGTGGGCTTTGGTATGAGGTTTGTGTGCTGGTGGTGTTGGTGTGGTCGTGTAGATATTGATCCATCAATTTTGGGTCTTCGGAGATCTTATCTTGTTTTCAGTTCCTGGGTCTAGCAGTGGTGTTCGTCGTGTTCAAGGTGAAGGATTGTTTAGTTGATCCTGATTCAATTCTTAGATTCATATCAACCTAAACATGCGGATCTAGGTTCTTCTCAGAATAGAAACAAATGATGATCTCACCTTATACCTGTTTGCAGCGGAAAGAGATGGTATGTCTGAGATCAGGGAAACACCGAGGGATGAATCCTCCAAAGGTTCACACACGAGATCACAGAAAACGGCTGCTAGACCACAAGGAACTCGGCGCAGAGAGAGAGAGAGTTTTCGGCTGGGGCTAGGGTTAATTGTTCAGAAACTCGAGTTTTACCTTATAAAACTTGTCCGATTCCGTTTGGGCCATTTGGCCCAAACACCAATTAACTTGACGGCATTCGCGCACTGTGTCGACCGATACACCTTGTGTATCGATCGACACACAGTGGCTAAACCGTTTTATTCTCTCTAAGTACAGTAAATGCCTAGCACTTTTACCGTACTTCTGCCAAACCGTTCCTACACATTTTCCTGTTAGCTTAGGCGTGTGACCCATATGGGATCATATAATAAAGGCAATAAGTCCAAGACTTATAGATCATGAGCGGACTCTAGCAAGCCATCATGACCCCCAGTATTATATGACTTATGTCTGATCATCGACATACTCTTACTTTCTAGAGACAGTACCGAGATTACTGGACACAATTCCAACAATCTCCCACTTGTACTGGAATCTCTGTATTCATAATCCTTTTGTCACAATATCTCGATTAGTCATAAGGCAAGATTGGTGTCATCCTTATAAAGGCTAATCTTGTTCATCGGACTCTGATTCGATACTGACAATCCAAACGACTCGGGACAGTCCGTTTGAGCATGGCCATGCATTTTCCAGTATTCAAATCTCCGATTGGCCTAGAGATATTCACTCCATTTATATTGGAGGGACAAATTCCGTCTTGTTCCATCACTGTAAACTACTTATTTCATAATGTACCCAAACAAGGTCCTTATAACTATCGCAGAACGATAGCGTTAGACAATGATCAAAGTGCATCAGTCCATGTGCAGTCACATGCATGCGAACTCAGGTCTAAGGACTATACTCTATAGTCGTAGTAAGAATCTCTTATGACACAGATATAAATATCCTGAAGAGTTCTTATAAGCGGGTCTTGTCCGGTCGTATGTTCCCAAACATACACCTATGTACTGACTTTGATGCCGCGCATCTATGACACACTGAGACTTTGTCATAAGTCACGTACCAATCCAGTCTCACACGGTTGTTGGTGTTCCAATTTCAACAACCTTCGACTAGGGACGGGATGATATAAAACATCTATCAAATATAGGGTCTCATGATCAAGCTAAATGACTTCGATGACTCAAGATCAAATCATTTACTTCGATGACCTATAAAATGGTTCATATCATTTTTGGAACGATTATTTCATCACAGTTAAAATAATCTTGAAATAATAATTTCATTAAACATAAGAATGTTTTACAAGAACATATCAAATAACTAAATAAAAGCCCTCAAACTCCCACTCAAATTTAGATTACATTTCAATGTTTCTAATGCCTACAGCTTCAGTCAGAAACTCGAGCTTAGGCCTTGGGAGTGGCTTTGTCAACGGATCAGCGACGTTATCATCTGTCTGAACTCGGCTGATCTTGACTTCCTTTCTATTAATGATGTCACGTATCAAGTGAAATCTTCTTAGAACATGCTTGGATTTCTGGTGTGATCTTGGTTCCTTTGCCTGAGCTATAGCACCATTGTTGTCACAAAACAGTGCCAGAGGCTCAGCCGCATCTGGTATCACACCTAGTTCAATAATGAACTTTCGTATCCAAACAGCTTCCTTCGCAGCTTCTGAGGCGGCGATATATTCAGCTTCTGTAGTGGAATCTGCAACAGTGTCTTGCTTGGAGCTTCTCCAACTGATTGCACCGCCATTCAGACAAAAGATATAACCGGACTGTGACCGGAAATCATCTTGGTCTGTCTGGAAACTTGCGTCCGTGAATCCACTGACTTTAAGCACATCACTTCCACCGTACACTAAGAACTTATCCTTAGTATGTCTTAGATACTTCAAGATATTCTTTACGGCAATCCAATGGTTTTCACCTGGATTTGACTGGTATCTACTCGTCATGCTCAATGCATAAGCAACATCAGGACGAGTACAGATCATGGCATACATGACAGATCCTATTGCAGATGCATAAGGAATATTCTTCATGCGCTCAAGCTCAGCAGCCGTCGTAGGGCTCTGCTTCTTGCTTAGCGTTGTGCCATGTACCATTGGCGTGAAGCCCTTCTTGGAATCCTTCATGCTGAATCTTTGTAGGACTTTGTCAATGTATGAATCTTGACACAAGCCTATCAGCCTTCTAGATCTATCCCGGTAGATCCTGATTCCAAGAACGTATGCGGCTTCACCCATGTCTTTCATGGAAAAACAACTTCCAAGCCAGTCCTTTACGGACTTCAGCATTGGAACGTCGTTTCCGAGAAGCAGTATGTCATCGACATACAGAATAAGAAATACAATCTTGCTCCCACTAGATTTCTTATACACGCATTGTTCTTCTTCGTTTCTGATGAAGTCAAATTGCTTGATCGCTTCATCAAAACGAAGATTCCAGCTCCTCGATGCTTGCTTCAATCCATAAATGGATTTATGAAGCTTGCATACTTTTCCAGCATTCCTTGGATCTATGTAACCGTCAGGTTGTGTCATATACACATCCTCTTCCAGAATACCATTCAGGAAGGCGGTTTTCACGTCCATCTGCCAAATTTCATAATCATGAAAAGCTGCAGTTGCTAGTAGAATCCGAATAGATTTCATCATAGCCACTGGTGAATAGGTTTCATCGTAATCCACACCGTGAACTTGTCTGAAACCTTTTGCCACCAACCTGGCTTTATAAATCTGGACATTTCCATCCACGTCAATCTTCTTCTTGAAGATCCATTTGCACTCGATGGCTTTTACACCAGCGGGTAAGTCAACCAACGAAAACACTTGGTTGACCGACATGGAGTCCATTTCGGAATCAGTGGCCTTGCGCCACTTAGAGGAATCTGGGCCCATCATGGCTTGATTGAAGTTCGATGGTTCATCACCATCAATGATCAAAAGATCATGACAGTCAGTCACGAGGAATCCTTGATATCTCTCGGGTTCGTGACGGATCCTCCCGGATCTTCGAACTTCAGGTACTACAGGTTCAGGCTCTACAATTTCTTGTAGGTCCTCCTGCTGCTCTTCCTCATTAGGTTGAGCAGTATTCTGTTCATCTTGAATTTCTTCAAGCAGTACCTTACTCCCACTGTCTTTCTTAGAGAGAAACTCTCTCTCAAGAAAGTTACAATCCCGGGCAACAAAAATCTTGTTCTCGGAACGTAGATAGAAGTAATAAGCCTTGGTTTCCCGTGGATAACCAATGAAGTAGCATTTGTCAGATTTTGGTGTAAGCTTGTCTGAGATCAATCTCTTGACATAGGCTTCACAACCCCAAATTCTGAGATAAGACAGCACTGGAGCTTCTCCAGTCCATAATTCATACGGTGTCTTTGCTACTGCTTTCGATGGCGCTCTATTTAGAGTGAACACTGCTGTTAGCAGAGCATATCCCCAAAGAGATATTGGAAGGTCTGTGTGACTCATCATAGATCGAACCATATCCAATAAGGTCCGATTTCTCCTTTCAGACACACCATTCCATTGAGGTGTTCCAGGAGGAGTGAGTTGGGATACAATCCCACACTCTCTCAGATGATCACTGAATTCTTGGCTTAAGTATTGTCCTCCTCGGTCGGACCGAAGAGCCTTAATGCTTTTGCCAAGTTGGTTCTGTACTTCATTTTGGAATTCTCTGAACTTCTCAAAAGATTCAGACTTATGTTTCATTAAATAAACATATCCATACCTACTGAAATCATCAGTAAAGGTAATGAAGTACTGATAGTTTCCTCTTGCATTTGTGGACATTGGGCCACACACATCAGTGTGTATCAGGCCCAATAAGTCACTGGCCCTCTCGTTAGGTTTATTAAAGGGGGCCCGTGTCATTTTGCCCATCATGCAGGATTCGCATTTCTCACATGACTCAAAGTCAAATGAGCCAAGAAGTCCATTCGAATGGAGCCTCTTGATGCGTTTCTCGCTGATGTGCCCTAAACGACAATGCCATAGAAACGTTCGGTTCTCCTCATTAGGTTTGAACCGTTTGGTATTAATGTTATAAATTGGCGCGGATTGATCGAGTATGTAAAGCCCATTCATAAGAGGGGCAGAACCATAGAACAAATTGTTGCGATTGAAGGAACATAATTTATTCTTAACTGAAAAATCATAACCTTCCAAATCCAACAAAGAAATTGAAATAATATTTCTGCTTATAGCAGGTACAAAATAACAATTATTGAGTTCTAAAATCAATCCCGAAGGTAAAGACAACAAGTAAGTGCCTACAGCTAGTGCTGGAACTTTCGCTCCATTCCCAACTCGTAGCTCCACTTGTCCTTGCTTCAGCCTTCTACTGTTGCTGAGTGCCTGCATATTAGTACAAATATGAGCCCCACAACCAGTATCCATTACCCATGAGGTATTATCAGAAGTAGTTGTATTAACTTCTATAACAAAAATACCTGTTGAAGAAGTCTCAAAAGTCTTCTTCTTCAATTCCTTTAGACCTTCCTGGAATTTCTTACATTCTCTCCTCCAATGCCCTGGTTCTTTACAGAACCTGCATATGTCAGTTGGCCCAGCCTTGGACTTGGGCTTGGGCTTTGGCGTGTCCTTGTCCGCGACTTGGACAGCCTTGGCCTTTCCCTTATCCTTAGCAGAGGATTTCTTAAACCCCTTGCCCTTCTGCACCATAAGCACATTGGGGTCCTTGACGGTTTTCCTCAAATTGGGCTCCGCAGTCTTGAGCATTCCGTGAAGCTCAGGCAATGTCTTACTCAAGCCATGCATGTTAAAGTTCAGAATGAACTGATCATAGCTTGCAGGTAATGACTGCAGAATGATGTCGCAGGCAAGTTCCTGGCTGATTGGGCAGTCGAGTTTCTGAAGATGATCGAGATAACCCATCATCTTCAAGACATGAGGACTCACTGCCGCATTCGCAGCCAACTTGCAGTCCAAGAGGTTCTTAACTGTTTGAAACCTCTCAGTCCTAGCCTGCTCCTGAAAAAGCGATTTCAGGCTTGCCATTATCTCGATGGGTGACAATACACTCTCGAACTGTTTTTGCAGCTCCGGAGTCATTGTCACCAACATCAGGCAATAGGCATCATTTTCATCTGACGAATGCTTTTCCCAAGAATTATGCAGAGTCCTGGCGGCATTGGTAGGAGGCCTCTCGGGGAGAGGATCACGAAGGACATAATCCTTCTTCTCCTGCTTGAGGACTAGCCTCAAGTTCCTTGACCACGTCAGGAAGTTCGTTCCAGTCAGCTTCTCCTTTTCGAGAACAGACCGGATCGAGAATGTGTTTTGTGTGCTCGTAGTAGTCATAGCTGAAATATATAGATAAAAAGGTTATTAGTTAAAATGTTCAATATGATTAATCTCGTATTATATTTAATATGATTAATCACGCATTATATTCAATAACATAAGTTACCCTCAATAGAATATAATGATTCCAAGATCCACATATAACTAAGATTAAAGTGGGCCACTGGCCGTCACCAAACCTTAGCTTATATCGGTAAGCCCTATATCGGCTAATTATATCCGTGATATAACTCTTGGTTGTGAATCTGGGCCCGAGGCCCAATCCACTCTGATGTCTCAAGGCCCGGGACTCCCGATGGCCCAGTCAAGAAAACCAGACTATACAGTCATGTAATCATTAATGTCTGGGACTCCCAATGACATTTATGAATCACAAACCGTCTTATCCACGCAAAAGCAGACACCCTCACACTGTAAGGCCATGAATACAATTGAATGGGCTTCGACAGCTGACATAGAATGGACAAGACATCCAACGCTTGATATTATTTGAGGTTCGTAGGTTTATTTAAAAAATTCATTCCCAAAATAGAAGATTACTATTTCGGGAAACTTTCCATTTTTGGAAACCTACTATTTTTGGAAACTTTCTAAAATTGGAAACTTTCTAAAAACGGAAACTTTCTAACTTTAGAAATTTCTTAAAATCCGAATCATGCAAATCTAGAAACTTCTATAAAATAAGAAACTTTCTAATTTCAAAATATCGGAAACTTTAATTTAAAATCGATTTATATTCTTTATAAAATAAATTTTAAATTATTCTGAAGAAAGACTCAAATAATTGGCCCAATTGTTTTAACTTCTTGGCCCGAGGCCCAAGAATTGGTCCATGTCCAAGACATGACCCAATTGTCCAATTAAATGACATAACCGGTCTGGTTCATTAAAATTGGTCTAACCAAATTTTAATTACTACGATGACCACAATTGTCAACCGGTTATTTACTAAACCGGATTTTCTCAATTTATTTGGTCCAACCAAATCAAATTAGAAAATCCTAGTTTAGGCACTAAATCCAATAATTCTTTCGACATTGGATTTCTTGTCCCGGTTTAACCAGACTTAATAAAATTATTAAATCTGTTTATTAAACCAGGACGAAATAAGTTTAATCAAAATTAAACCGAGCCTTAAACCAACCATGTCGATCGATGAACCAACCGTGTCGATCGATCCATCAACCACATCGGTCGATGCTCTCAGCATCGATCCTGCATCGATCGTGCATCGATCCTGTATCGATCGATGCTCTCACGCATGCACTGAACCGAGCCAAAACCCTAACCGTGTCGATCGATGCACCAACCGCATCGGTCGATGCACCAACATCGAACCTGCATCGATCCTGCATCGATCGATGCTTTCACGCGTTAACTGGTTTTGACGATAGACTGTATCGACCGATCCATGCGATCGTATCGATCGATCCATGCGATCGCAGTCGATACAGACCTCTTGAAATCGCATTCAACCAAATCATATAGCTTGGTTTCTGCAATTTTATGTGTGTTTAGGTTTCAATTCTTGTTGCTTAAGTGGTTTCTCTTATCAGTAGTTGATTCAAAACACTTTTAAACAAGAAAACAATCCTAAACATGAATCTAAACAAGAAAAACCAGAACCTATGGCTCTGATACCACTGAAGGATTGTTTAGTTGATCCTGATTCAATTCTTAGATTCATATCAACCTAAACATGCGGATCTAGGTTCTTCTCAGAATAGAAACAAATGATGATCTCACCTTATACCTGTTTGCAGCGGAAAGAGATGGTATGTCTGAGATCAGGGAAACACCGAGGGATGAATCCTCCAAAGGTTCACACACGCGATCACAGAAAACGGCTGCTAGACCACAAGGAACTCGGCGCAGAGAGAGAGAGAGTTTTCGGCTGGGGCTAGGGTTAATTGTTCAGAAACTCGAGTTTTACCTTATAAAACTTGTCCGATTCCGTTTGGGCCATTTGGCCCAAACACCAATTAACTTGACGGCATTCGCGCACTGTGTCGACCGATACACCTTGTGTATCGATCGACACACAGTGGCTAAACCGTTTTATTCTCTCTAAGTACAGTAAATGCCTAGCACTTTTACCGTACTTCTGCCAAACCGTTCCTACACATTTTCCTGTTAGCTTAGGCGTGTGACCCATATGGGATCATATAATAAAGGCAATAAGTCCAAGACTTATAGATCATGAGCGGACTCTAGCAAGCCATCATGACCCCCAGTATTATATGACTTATGTCTGATCATCGACATACTCTTACTTTCTAGAGACAGTACCGAGATTACTGGACACAATTCCAACACAAGGCTCTTCTTGTACTTTGTGATTCTCCTTGCATGGGTATAGGTCCTGAAGCTTCATCTCTGTCACACGAATCGCGGCGTGCTTTTGATGGGATGAGCTCTGTTCGGGTCATATTTTGAGGTCAATAATTTGGACCTCCAAGGCGTAGCTGGTTCCCTGTTGCAATGGTGGTTCGAGTCTGGAAGTCCTCTGTTCTTTATCTTCTCCGGCGAGTACTGTTTCTGGAAGTCAATCGGCGGAGTGAGCTGTTTCTACGTGGATATCCTCCGGTTCCGGCGACTCGCGATTCTCCGGTTCTACGGTGTGCATGACGTGCTCTCTGACGTCTTGATGGGTGTCCTTTCGTTGAGACGCGTGGCTTTTTCGCCCTTTCGAGACCGGAAATCTGATGCCGGCGGTGTGCGTGGTTGGAGCTCTTAGCTTCTGACGCGTGGCATCCCCTCGTGACTCGTCCTTTTCGACTTGTCGTTTCTAATCATTTTCGGTTATCGTTTATGTAGGTTGGGCCGAGTCCATTTATTTTGGCTTAGGATGATTGGGAGTCTAGCAGCCGGATTCCGAAATCCATTTCTGGATCATAGCGGTTTCCGAGAGGTCTGTGCTATTTTGTGCTCTTGTGGCTTCAATAGTGGAAGCAATATAATGAGACACTTGATGATAGCCACACCATGAAGTTATTCGTGCTATTTGAATAGCTCCCAATGCGTTCTTTGTCTGTGTGGATTCGTTTTCCTTTAGATCTGTCTCCCTCTTTTGGGCTTTTGTCTCCCTTTTTTGGGCTTTGTCTCCCTCGTTTGGGCTTTGTTTTCCTCGCTTGGGCTCCGGTATCGTTGTTTTGATATCCAGCTTTGTTTTTGGTTAAATCGTATCCGACCTCTGTATCCGAACGATGTATTTCATCTTCGTATAATGAATGGAATATCCTTTAGATGAAAAAAAAAAATAAGAATTAAGAAAAAGTAAAAACATTTTCAACCGTAGTAGTAGAGTCATCAGTCATTAACTACTCTCTCCAATGCGTTTCCTTTTTGAACCTCAACTCTCAATCCTCAACATCTTTCATTCAATACTCCGAACTCGTTTTTCCGTTCAATCACCTCACCGGTGAAGGCAGAAATTAGTAGCGGTATAGGCCAATTTCTGCTCCGATCTGGCGGGTTTAGTGTTTTCTCCTCTGGGTTATTGAAGTTAATAGAAGATTCGATTTTGGGCCAAGAATGGGGGAATCCGGCGGCTGGCGAGATTCTTATAAAGGGATGTCCTCCGATAACATCAAGGGTTTAGTACTGGCCATTTCATCTAGTCTATTCATCGGAGCTAGTTTCATCGTTAAGAAGAAAGGGTTGAAGAAAGCCGCCACCACTGGCACTAGGGCAGGTATATCCAAATTAACCTCTGCAATGTGTTTACAAATTTTGTACTGGAATTATGTTCAACTGGATAAGCAGCTTGTATCTTTAATAGATTGGGAACGAAACTTTTAAGAGAAGCTGTGATCTCTAATTCTTTTGAACTTATCAGTGTTATTCAATTAGCCATGAAAACGTTTATAAACAAATTAGTTCTGTGTGCTTGAACTTAACCACAATGTAGCGTGTACATGTTGTTTTATTAAGTGTTGTTTTTCATAGTTTTAACTTAATCTGATACTTGTAGGCGTTGGTGGATACTCTTATCTATACGAGCCTCTATGGTGGATCGGCATGACAGCAAGTGAGTCTTGTTCCTTTGCTTATGATATTGTTTTGTTGGTTAGTTTCTCATTGGTTTCTGCTTACTTCTAGTGTTACTTGGTGAGATTGCCAATTTTGCTGCTTATGCATTTGCACCGGCTATACTTGTCACTCCTCTAGGAGCACTCAGTATTATTATCAGGTAAGAGAATATACTCATGTCTGAGACTCTTCTATATGTGATTCAATTCAGTGTGTTTTGCTTTTTTTCTTATACACTCTCTGAAACTCAGTGCTGTCTTAGCTCATATCATATTACGGGAGAAACTACACATCTTTGGAATTCTTGGCTGTGTCTTATGTGTTGTTGGTTCCACGACAATTGTCTTACATGCCCCTCAAGAACAAGAAATTAATTCTGTGCTTGAAGTTTGGAATCTTGCAACAGAACCTGGTGCGTTGTGATGCTCTATTGTATGGGAGCATCTCATGATTATATTCTCCTTCCACTCAATTTTCTAACTTTAGTCTAGTTTGTTGCAGCATTCATGTGTTATGCGAGCCTGATTATTGGGGCAGCTGTATTTCTTATTATCCGCTTTGTGCCCCAATACGGGCAGACAAACGTAATGGTCTATATCGGTATTTGTTCGCTTGTGGGATCATTATCGGTATGTTGTTTTTGATATTTTCAGTTTGTGCCTACTCTTTTGCTTTAAAAATAAAAACCTTGATCAACTCTTCTGAAAATGATATTTTCAAACATGTGAACAGGTAATGAGCGTTAAAGCACTTGGAATAGCACTAAAGCTAACATTTTCCGGGACGAATCAGTTATTTTATCCTCAAACTTGGGTCTTCACCTTGGTCGTACTTACCTGTGTGATAACCCAGATGAACTACTTAAACAAGGTAAGTATTAGTTCAAATGTTCTTCAGTAATTGGATGTCTTCCTTGGTTACTAAAGTAACTGCGTTGTTTCGCTTTTCAATTGCAGGCTCTTGATACATTCAATACAGCTATAGTATCTCCTATATACTACGTAATGTTCACATCACTAACTATATTGGCCAGTGTTATTATGTTTAAGGTAACCTTCCACCGCAAAATGTATATACCGTTGTATTGTTGCTTTGGGACATGAATCAAATCACTGCTTTGCGGTTTTAAACAGGACTGGGATAGGCAAAATGGTACTCAGATTGTCACAGAAATGTGTGGATTTGTTACAATACTTTCTGGCACTTTTCTTCTCCATAGAACGAAGGACATGGTCGAGGGTGCGCTACTTTATTTCTATGAACAAAAAGATTGCCATCTGTTGCATAATATAATCTTTACCAAGTCTCTTAGCACTCTTGGAGTTTATGAGATTTTGGAACTGATCGTTATTGCTATGTTACTGCAGGTTCATCGGTAATATTACCATTACGTATAAGCAAGCATGCCAATGAGGATGGGTTTGAATCAGAAGGCATTCCACTTAGACGCCAAGAATCTCTCCGGTCACCTTAAAATCATTATTGATTTGATTGCTGGTCTTCTGCGATAGCCAGAGAGACTCAACTTGTTTCGCTTGTCTCGATCATTGCTCTTCTGTCCTAACAAATACAGATGGTTCAAGAATATCGAGGTAAGTAAAAAAGAAGCAAAGAAGAACGAGATCTCGCATCAGATCTTCTTCTTGTCGGTAAATATGCTGTGAATTCATCAAACATACGGCATTAGCACACACCCTTTGTGACCTTTAAGATTTTATATAAAACAGAGATGGGTTTTGCTTAAATTGGTCTTACACAAGCATATAACTGAAAGACACAAGTGTTTCTGGTGATTGTTTTCAAACGCCTAACACCGCTATCACCCGCAAAAGCTGCGTTTGCGGGTGGTAGCGGGTGTACCAGTCAACCCCTTCCCCTTAGTCCTATACTTTCTCCGTTGGTTGGTTTAAACCATTTGACAAAATGAAGATGGAGACTTTGAATAATATAAAACACATGGGTTAGTCAATTGTTGAAGCAAATAGTATATTGATGAGTTGGATTTATAACATTGATGATCATAGACAGAGACAACGTTTTATGTTCTATCTTTCCTCAATCAATCACTCCGCTGGTAGATGAGATGTCAAATTGAAACTGCGTTATGTCACTTTCTTAACTCATTTTTATACATTTTCATAACTATACAACTGCATTCAATCTTTTAAAAATCTTGCAACTTTCACATTTATGTAAATGAAATCCGAATTGCAATTACAAATGGAGGAATGCGTGTTCACCTATAGGGTTATAAAGTATAAACTACCTAAAATGGAAAATTACAGTCGACTGATTGAGAAATTAAAAATAGTGGAATATTAAAAGA
Organism: Orychophragmus violaceus; assembly: GCA_030180135.1. Lineage (NCBI taxonomy): Eukaryota > Viridiplantae > Streptophyta > Magnoliopsida > Brassicales > Brassicaceae > Orychophragmus > Orychophragmus violaceus. Next base: position 97,943,835 of record CM058232.1, read on the forward strand.
ATCCACCATAAATTAATTTTGTTACCAAAAATAAAAATGATAAACCAATATAATGACAGATTTTTTTTTTTTTCTGAATAAACCAAAATATTCCTCTGCAACACCAAAATTATCAGAAGAAAAAAAAAAAAGAGAAACTTGTTGTAGCAGTTGAACTAGAAAAGGAACAGAGGAAAAGAAAAACAGAGTAACGAATCCAACATCACCAACAAAACACAAACTGTGTGTTTGATCTCATTGGTCCTCTCTTCATCTTCTTCTTTTTAATATTTCTTTAATTGGGATTTTCTTGATCCTAGAAAATGGCTCTGAACAGTGTGTCTTCCGAAGAATTCAGCTTTCCATTGCTCGTTTCCCAAGATTCTTCCAAAGTATTCGGCAACGATTCACCTCCACTGTGGAAACACTCGCCGGAGAATTTCAGACGAGGAGATCACGAAAGAGGTTTGCCGAGATCAGTCATCGGAAAGGACGATGACTCTGATCTTACGAAGAGCTTCTCTTATGTGGAAAGGAGAAGTCTTTGGACCAATAAAGCAGAGGAGAAGATGGATATGTTGTGGGAAGATCTTAACGAAGAACTGCCGCCGAGAAGCCAGAGTCTTAGGATCGAAATCAGCGGAGAAAAGAATTCGTCTTTGTTTTTCGACGAGAGCTCTGCCGTGGCCGTGGGGTGCGGGATGAAGTTAACAAAGAAGACGCCGCCGAAGAAGAAGATAATGAGTGCTAACGTGTTGGTGTTAATGAGGGTTTTGAAGAAGTTTCTTGTTTTACGAAGTTCGTCTCAGAGATCGCCTGCGAGAACTCATCCACGGTGAATGATCTCACCGTGATAACTGTGAATTGAGGGGTTTTTGGTTAGAATTCATAAGTTACGGGGCTTTTGTGGATGAAGAAACTATAATTGTCTGAAAAGGAGTTATACTTGTTGGGTGGTTCACAACAATTAATTTTAGGGTCCTGAATTTTAAGAACATATTTTGGATTTTTTTAGTCTTTTTGGGTTAATTCTTTTGCTTCTTGCGTGGGGTTTGATCGGAATGTGTACGAATTTTTTTTGTGTGTGCAACAAATGTGTACGAATTTATAAGGTGAAAAATGGAAGAGAGTTGGAATAAGAGGGTGAAATGTTTCGAAGAAAGAAAGTTTAAAAAGTTTTGCCTTTGAAAGTAGGGCAAATCGCATTAATAACACAAAAACATCACATGTCAAAAATATAGCATCAAAGAAGAAAAATCATAAAAATAGCACAAAAACATGTTTTGTCACTAAATTAGCCCTAACCCTAAATCTTAAATACTAAACCCTAAACCCTAAATATTAAACCATAAACCCTAAATAATAAACCTTAAACCCTAAATAATTAACCCTAAACCCTAAATTATATAATGCTATAAAAGTCTTTGTAATTAAAATAATGCTAAAAATGTGAATTATTTTCCTTGGTGCTATATTTGTGATAAGGTATATTTTTTGTGCTATTTTATGACTTTTCTTTTGAAAGTATTGTTATTTATTATTTTACCGCCAGAAAACTTTCAAGTTCTTCTATTTGAAACATTCCATTTTTTATGTTGATTTGATATTTGCCTTTTTCATGAAAGATTTGATATCACTAATAAATGTTTGATGGGAAAGATGTGTACTGTAATACATACTTCTACCAATAACTTCTCTAATCAATAAGATTGATGTTTGATTAGTAACATAATACGGTACATATTTTTTAATACTAGTATCAAATAACCAGTAAAGCAGATAAAAAACAGTAGGACAATAAAATATATGGTCTGATTGGTAACCAATTCAGAGTAACATGGTAGAAAAGGTTTTACTTTGGATATTTGGAGTAAACTTTTTTTTGTTATAACATGACTTTATAGTTGACCATTAATCATTTCAAGAATCGAAAAACGATAATTGAGATTACTCCGGAATCGTTGGGAGATTGGAAGAGAGGAAAACAAAAGCTAAGACTTTTAATATAATAATTAGAAGACTTGAAACCTTTTATATAACTCATGAAATGGACCGGCACGATTCATTACCTACTACTCTCAGTTGACCACTCATCCCCAACTGACCCGAATCTTCAAAACCGGGTTACGGTTTCTGTAAGCTAACTAGCTTCTCTGATTTATTAATGATCGAATGTACAAAGCATAAATAGCATGATCAGTTATATAAGTTACGCTGAACAATCCCTATAAGTGAGGGTTGTTACAAACAATATTTACGAGATAATATATTGCATATATTTGAATGCTATCATCCTCCCACAGTCACAGCATCTGAAGGTCTGACGGTGAGGCTGGATCTAAATTCATTGTGTAAACTCGACGATAGTCCTTTGGTGAAGATGTCATCGTACTGCAACGAAATTGGGACATGTAATACTTTAACTTCGCCGATCACAACTTTGTCCCTGACGAAATGGATATCTAACTCAATGTGTTTGGTCCTCTGATGTTTGACTGGACTTGTTGCAAGATAGACTGATCCAATGTTGTCACAATATACAACTGATGCCTTGTGAATTGGTCACTGAAGCTCAAGCAATAGATTGCGTATCCAGGTCAATTCAGCGAAAGTGTTAGCTACGGCTTTATATTCTGCTTCTGAGATATAGCGTGTTGGTGTTGGTTGACGTTTCGCAGACCACGAGATGAGATTTGGTCCTAGGAAGACACAATACCCTGAGGTTGAGCGACGAGTGTATGGACAGACAGCCTAGTCAGCGTCTGAGTATGCTGTCAGTGTGTCTAGCTCGCCTTTAACCAATTGAATGCCATAGTGAACCATACCTTCCAGATATCAGAAGATGCGTTTTAAGGCTTTGTGGTTGATGCATAAATACAGTTTCTTGGAGATCTCCCTGCAAGAAAGTGTTATGCACGTCTAACTGTCGCATCGGCCATTCCAGAGAGACTGCTATATTCAGCACACACCGAATGGTAGCTGGTTTGACCACTGGGCTAAATGTCTCGGTGAAATCAACACCTTCCATTTGAGATTTCCCATTCGCGACCAACCTGGCTTTGTGTCGAGATAAGACTCCATCTTGCATTGTACTTATGTTTAAATATCCACATAGAATGCACCGCGTTAGTATTCTTTGGACGAGGAACCAAGTCCCACGTCTTATTCTTAATCATCGCACCAAATTCATCCTGCATTGCAGAAAACAAGTTTGGATCAGATAAAGCGTAGAGATGAGATTTAGGAAGAGGTGATTTTGTGTTTGTCACGAGTGAGAGCATCTGTTTTGGTTTGGCTATGCCTGATTTAGAGCGAGTATGAACCATAGAAGGAGCTCTAAAAAGTGGGTCTGGTCGTGATGACCTTGTAGCAACCCGAGCCCGAGTTACAAGAGGCACATATGGTGGTGTAGGAGAAGCAAAAGGAGCCTCGGGTAATGATTTGAGAATCAGTGAAGGTTCACCATCATCATCAAGAATTGTATACGGTTCTTTTGTGTCAGGAGATTGAGCTGCAGGAAAGATGTCCTCCTCAAAGACAACATGGTGAGATAATGATCATCTTTTTTTTGAGGTCCATACATCTGTAGCCACTATGTTGGGATGGATAACCGAGAAAAAGACATGGAACTGAACGAGGGGAAAGATTTTTCAGGTTTGAATGGTTGACATTGGGGAAGCATAAGCAACCGAAGACTCTTAAGTGGTCATACTTCGGTTTATTTTTGAACAAAAGCGTGTATGGAATGGAATCTGGTTCTAAACAGATTTAGATGGGATTATATTGAGTATATGAGCTGCAACATGAAGAGCCTCAACCCAGAAAGAAGAGTGTAGGCGAGCTTGAAATAAAAGGGTTCTAATGACGTTATTAATTGTCCTGATCATCCTCTCTGATTTCCCATTTTGTTGATAGGTATGAGGACAATAAAAACGACCATTGATTCCATTTTGTGTAAAGTAATTCTGGAAAAGATCATTGTTGAACTCTCCCCGATTATCACACTGGAAATTTTGAATCTGAGAATGAAACTGAGTTTTGATAAGAGCAGAAAGATGAAGAAATTTAGAAAACACTTCACTTTTCCTCCTGATCGGATAAACCCATAGGTAATGTGTAAATTGATCGAGAAAAAGTACATAGTAGTGAATGCCACTAAGACTTGCGATCGGTGAAGTCCAAAGATCCGAGTGTATAATTTCGAACGGTTTTGAAACAAGAGAAAGAGATGGAGAAAATGGTAGTTTATTGACTTGCCCAATCGGCATGGTTCACAAGGAAAATGAGCGATGCTCTTATTACATAAAGATGGATTTAAAGTAAAAACGAAGTCCAGAGAAGAGGAATTGAGATGTCCTAGTCTCTTGTGCCATAAAGCTGGAGTATAAGCAAGAAGAGCTGTCGAAAACGAAGGTGACTTATTGAATGAAGCTGGAATAGAGTAGAGGTCACCAGAGCTTTCACAACGGAGAAGTACTTTTCGACTTTGAGATCCTTCACAGTAAAACCAAAAGGATCAAAGTCAATAAAGCACCAATTATCCTTCGTGAAATTACGAACATATATGAGATTTTTAAAAATATTTGGGATGACAAGCACATTTGAAAGCGAGAAGGAGCGAGATGGTGTATGGATTGAAGTGGAACCAACTGAAGAAACTGGTAAGGAAGATCCGTTTCCAACAATAACAGATTGACCGGTGTGATGTTTAAGAGTAGACCTGAGCATACATGGATGTCCCGTGAGGTAAGCAGAAGCACCAGAGTCCATGTACCATTCTGCATATGGCTCACTGAAGTTCTCCGATGTGTAAGCATGATTGATGTTCGAGAACTCAATCATGTTAGCTTACTGTGGTGGTCTTTGTTGTGGTTGAGCCTGCATCTGCCACTGCGGGTACGGTTGTGTCCAGTACGGAGACGGCGGTCCAGCCCAGCACGGTGGGGAAGACCACTGGTTGCGATAATTGTTGAAGGACTGAAACCCTCTACAGCCATGTCTCCCTCCACGCTTTTTTCCACGATAATTCTCAGACTTGTTGTTGTTGTTGTTTCGATTCTGCGATAGGCCCAAGTCACGCGAAGTAGTAGCAGTGAGAGCACTCTTGGAAGAGGAGTTATCAGAATGAGTCGCACTGGGAGTGGGATGATGTTTCTTCAGTCTTGTCTCCTCCCATAACAGCATCGATTTCGCCGAGTCGAAGCTTGGGAAAGGCTCCTTATGCTTGATAACATTGATGATGTTATCGTATTTCTCATTGAGGCCGTTGATTAGATACATCACCAAGGTCCGCTCGCTCACTTCGGCGTCGACGTTAGAGAGAAGATCAGCAGTCGACTTCATCTTCTGACAGTAGTCATGGATCGATATATCACCGATTTCCATTGTGCGAAGTGTGTTTTCTAAATCAATCGCACATGCTTCTTTGTTATTGCGGAATTGATTTTCCACACGAAGCCAGATGTCCCGAGCCGTGCCTCCGGTTTTGAACGACGAACGAAAGAGAGGTGGAGCTATTGTTCCATAAAGCCAGAGTTTAACAAGGCCATCACGTTTCATCCAAGCGTGATCGTTAGCACCAGTCGGGACGAGAGAGCCGTCGAGATGTCCGGAGACATCAAATGCCATACAATGCGTTATAAGAAGCTCTCTCCACGCATCATAATTGTGATTTTCAAGATCCAGAATCACATGAATATGATGCTTAATGTTCGTAACTCCAAAACAACACTCAGAGTGGTTGTTGTTTTGATTCGCCATGGCGATTAGAGGAGAAACGAAAAAAAATGAAACGAAAGGGAAAGGAAGAGGAGAATCGAAAGAAGAAGATGAAACAGGATCAAAAAACCTAGAAAGCTTCTGATACTATGTAAGCTAATTAGAGCATAAATAGCGAAACAATGGCTGCTATGCCCCTCTTTTTCAAAAAATAATCTCCTATGCCCCTCCTTAATCCACATGCCCCTCAGCCTTTTAATGAAATGTTGTGATGACCATTCTACCCTTACTATTTTAATTTAATTTATGTTTTCATTATTAAAAAAAAATTGGGAAAAAAAAGAACTCACCTCTTCTCCCTCTCCGATTGAGCTCATGCCGGCGATATCCATAACCGTTGCCGGCGGCCAGAAACTCGCCAGAAACCTCCAATTCAAGCTGCATTTCACTCCTAAATCATTGTAAGTTACTAATTAAGCTAACAGAAGCTGTTTTCGATTGATTTCAGCTCAAATTTGTGAATAAATTGGGAATAAAAAATCTAGGGATTCTCGGATTCAATTTGGTTTCACATTACAGTTATATGTACTTTGGTGGGTAATAGGTTCTTGATTGAATCATATTGTGTCGTGGGTGGTAGATTATAAGCCAATTTCTCGGTGGATGAATCAAAATTGAATCCGAGAAAATATTGGAGAATATGGCGATATTGGGTACTAATAGTAATACTGGGTAATACTAGGTAGTGGATAACTATGTAACACTGGTAATACAAGTAACTAACACTGGTAATATTACTAGGTAACACTGGTAATACTGGTGATAATATTGGGTAGTACTAGTAATACTACTAGCACTGATTCTGTTTTTTTTTTAATTGTTTTGCAGTATACAATGAGCAATAACGCCATCATACATTTTAAATGTCAAAGTCGGATGTATAGTTTGTTGTTGAAGATATCAATGGAGGAGATGACATTGTTGATGATGGAAGAGAGGATATATAAGAAGCTTAGGCTAGATGTAAGTAAGGTTAAGCTGCGTTTGAGTTACTTTCCATTGCTGGTGGGTTGTGAAGAAGAGTTTACTATTTCTGATGATGAGGATCTTTGTGTTTACCTAACGTCTATGGATAAAGATAACCGTAGATGTGTTTTGTATGTGGAGGTCATCAATGTATCGGAACTTCCCGAGCAAGTGTCGAGAGTGGACAAAAGTTCTATTGGTATGAACTATGAGGAGTTGCAGTCAAAAGATGTTGAAATCGAAGCTCAAGCCATAACTCTGTACGTAGGAAAGGAAAACGCAGTACAAGAACTACAACAGGAGGCAGTAGAGGATGAGGATGAGGTTGAGGTTGAGGATGATTTACCACGTGATGTGGGTGTGGATATATCGGATAGCTATGATAGATATGTCGAGCCGCCACCTGTTATTAAACCCAATCAGTTTATAGAGGCATGGGAAGACCGTTTGGGTTTTTATGTGCGTCAAGAATTTCCAAGTAAAGCGTTTTTGCAAGATTTGGTGGATAGAGGGGCATTTAGTGAGTGTTTTGGTTATGTAGTAAAGAAGTCGGACAGGATGAGATTAGTGTTAAAATGTCGTGTACGAAGCTGCAAATGGAGTCTAAGAGCTGGAAAGGTTGGAGAGACTCCTATTTTCTCAATTAGGACGTACACTAATATGCATTCATGCAGTCGAAGTAGTCAGAGTGAAAGCTACGCGAAGAGGAAAGGCACACCTCAGTTGGTTGCATCTATTTTGCATGATGATTACCCGAGTCAAATGGAAACTCCCTCTCCAAAGATCATCATGGATCTTGTTAAGACAAAAATTGGTGTTGACGTATCGTACTCCACCGCGTTGAGGGGGAAAAACGAAGCTGTTCGTGATTTGTGCGGTAGTTCGGAAGGAAGCTATGAGATGATGTACTGTTATTTGTACATGTTAGAGAAGGTGAATCCAGGTACAGTAACGTGTGTGAAATTGGATGAGCAGAATAAATTCAAGTACCTCTTTGTAGCTCTCGGACCCAGCATTGAAGGGTTTCAAGTGATGAGTAAAGTTCTAGTCGTGGATGCAACATTTCTTAAAAATGGTTATGGTGGTTGCCTAGTTTTCGCTTCAGCTCAGGATCCTAATCGCCATAATTATCCCATAGCCTTTGCGATAATTGATGGTGAGAAAACTGAAAGTTGGACTTGGTTTTTTGAGGTGCTGAAAACCGTGATTGCAGACTCTTCTGAATTGGTGTTCGTGAGTGACAGGAATGCTAGCCTCATTGATGCCATAGCTATTGTGTATCCTCAAGCTCATCATGGGTATTGTGTTTGGCATTTGTCGCAAAATGTGAAAGCTCATGCTTCTAATGTGAACAAAGAGACAGTTTATGATAGATTCATGGAGATGAGCGCTCTTTACACGGTGGTTGAGTTCGAAGCCGCTTATAGTTCTTTTAAGTCGAGATTTCCTAGTGCTACCGAGTATCTGGAAAAGACTACCGTGAAAGAAAAATGGGCAAAGTGTTGTTTTCCAGGAGAAAGGTACAACTTAGAGACAAGCAACACTGTTGAGTCTTTGAACAAAACTTTTAAAGAGGCTAGAAGGTATGCATTAATACCCTTGCTAGATGCGATTTTAAAGAGACTTTCGAAATGGTTTAACGAACATCGGAAGGAGACAGTGGCCGGAACAGATGATAACAAGGTAGTGCCTTTAGTGGAGAACCATGTTCATGATCTTTGGATACAAGCTGAAGCATTAATTGTCACGGTGTTAAATAGTTTCGAGCTTCTGTATGATGTCACCGGCAGTGATGGGAAGCCTTATATGGTGAACTTGATGTCGAAGTCGTGCAGTTGCAGGTTCTTTGATATTGAAAGGTACCCTTGTGTCCATGCACTTGCCGCTTTCATTAAACTCAAAAAGGATCCCAATAGACCTAAGGATAGAGATATGGAACTGCATGAGTTGTCTTCGAAATATTATTGGATGGAGTTATGGGCAGTGGCATATTACAGGATAATTTATTTAGTGCCAGATATGTCAGAGTGGGATGTTCCGGAGGACATCAGAAATTTGCAGATACTACCACCCGAGAAACCAAAAACGAGGGGAAGGATGAGAACTAACAGGTACCCATCGACAGGAGAAAGAAGAAAGAAGAAGAGGAATCAAAACAAGAGGCGGCCGAGACAATCACTTCAGTGGTTGATGTTTGGAAGATTGTAATTTTAGCATTTCGATTGTCACTTGCATGATAGGCCTTAACTATTGTGACTTGCATGACAAGCTTTTCTATTGAAAATTATTGATTATATTTCAGGTTTTTCTTCTGGTGGTAATACTGGTAATACTCTGTTATACTAAGCGATTATCGTATCATTGTTGTTTCTAATTCCGAATATAGTGTTAATGAATTCCAAACTAGCCATGGTGTTAATGAATAAAAGTACTAGAATCGTATTTTAATGTAATTATAAATTAACCACTGCCAATGACTACTACTAGAAGAAATCAAAACAATATTCCATCAATGTAGTCCTTATACATTTAGGATCACTTAGTAAATTACATCCCACCTTAGAAGGTAAAGTTACATAAATTCTTAAATTTGTAAATTTATTGCATCAACCCACCCAAAGTACATATTTATCTTTTTATATTACGTGTTAAACTACAAAAACACAAATTAAACACTGGTAATACTCGTAAAATCGAAAAACAGCAAAAGTAAAACTATGTGGAACATGTGTAATACTAGTATCTTGGATAATACTATGTGTATTTTTTACTACTAAAATGTTGGCGCCAAAATCTTATTATTTCCCTCCATTTTTTTAGCTTTCTGCATTTTGGCTCCAAAAATATAGAAATCTTTTATTACAGAAATACATCCACTTTATGTCTCATCTCCCCTCTCACCTCTCTCCTCTTCCCCTCTATCTCTCCATTTCTCTCGAAATTCTCTCCCTTTACTCTCCTCTCTTTCTCTCCAAACCGTCACCAAATCCTCCGAAAATCCTCCTCCATCCAATCCCTCTCTCAAGTCGTACACAACTATGGACCCAAGTTACAGCGATGAAAAGAGACACAAGAAGATATACGATAGGATATGGCTTATCGCTGGTGGTAACTATGGAGTCCCGAAGCATTGTCCTTGTGGAGGAGGAATAACCGAGAAAAGATTCGTAGAGCACGTTTCCATAACTGAACCGGTTATAGAAAAAAAATACTACATATGCAAGGATTTCGAGTTTTATATCTAAAACTAAATCGGTTATATGGTTCAAATAGGGTTACTATGTCTATTGTTTTGTGATACTAGTAAAACTGTGAAAGTCATACTAGGTTATACTGGTAATACTAGTTGAGTAATACAATGTCATACTGTATATACTAGTTATACATGTAATACTTTGTGATATTATTAAACTGTGTAAGTCATACTAGATTATACTGGTAATACTGTATATGTTATACCTCGGAATACTGATGATACTGGAAGTGTAAAACGTTGTCATACTGGTGATACTAGTAAGCATACAATGTTATATTGGTAATACTGGGTGTACTGAGTAATAATATTTGTTTGTAGGATGATTATTCCCACATCAAAAAACCATGTGATTTGGCCGTACAAGAAGAGGTGACATTGCTGAGGAAGGAGGTCGATGAGCTTAGCAAGAAAATCCGGGACATGTCACACCATGAGTTTCTGATCAACCAAATGCGTGAGGAGATTGTGTAGGAATTTCTAGCAGTTCCTAATCCAATTAGGCAGCCCTAGTCTGAATTCCGTAGCCTAGGATCTAGGGTTCATGTTATATTGAATCTACATATCTCGAAGTTACCTGGTGATTAGCAGCGGAAGGGTTTTGCAAGTACTCGAGATTCTCAGCGCCTCAAATGTTGCGCCTCTACTGGTATCCACACGCACACGAATTGAACAGCAGGGATGCTAGTGCCTTTAGAGATCCAATCTCTTGAGAGGTTTCTAGTTTCTTTTGGTGGCTGTGAATTAGGTCAGATTGGTGGTAAAAGTCGACCATATATCTTATATATGTTGACTTAAATCACGGCCCGAATAATCAACGATTAAACCGAAGTTAATCTGGCCATTCGCGATCTGTGTCGATCGATGCACATACTGTGTCGATCTACACTGCCTCAGAGACTCAATATTGAATGCATATCAAATATGCATTTATCAGATCATTACATTAATGATCAACCTCACATTCTTTGTTCAGTTTGCTTAGGTGTGTGACCCTGTAGGATCATATAACACTAGCAATGGGTTCTAAACTCATTGATCATAAGTGGCTTCTAGCAAAACATTATGATTACCTAGTATTATATGACTGTCTCATCTCGACAATACAACTCTCACTTAGAGTAAGTACAATAGATTTCAGGACATTTCCAACAATCTCCCACTTGTACTGGAATCATCTATTTCCATAATCCCTTTGTATCTATATCTCGATCTGGCATAAGGCAAGAACTGTGTCATCCTTATTAAGCTAGATCATGTTTATCGAATTCCGATTCATACTGATAAGACAAACGACTGACATTCACCTCGTTTGAGCGCGGCCACGCATTTCCAGTATCAAATCTTCGATAGGCCCTGAGATATTTATCTCCTGTTATATAGGAGGTACAAATCCCTTCTTGTTTCATCCATGTCCCTTTCATATTTCATGATACGCCCAATCAGTGTCTTTATAGTCACCAGTTACGGCTGACGTTTGACAAATTCAAGACGGACCAATTCATATGTAAGAAATCATGATGAACTCAGGTCTAAGGACTATACTCTATAGTCGTAATGAGAAACTCTTATGACACTCATATAACCATCTTGTAGAGTTCTCATCAATTGGTCAAATCCGATCCTGTGTTCTTCAACACATATCTATGTGATTGACTTTAATACTCTTATTAATGACTCCATGAAACTTAGTCATCAGTCACCTCACATACTAGTCTCACATGGTTGTTAATGTCCCACTTTAACAACCTCGACCAGGGACCATTATAATTTATGTCATTTATTACTTATAGGGTTTCATGATCAAGTCACATACTTGATGACCTATAAAATGTCATAAATTACTTTGGGATACTTATTTAATAACACAATTAAATAATACTGAAACAATTTCATTAAAATAACATAACCAAATTATGTTTTGTGAACATCATGTCATAACTAAAAACCAAATACAACTCCCACTGAAATTAAGATCATATCTTAAGAAATCTAATGCCTATAGCTGCAGTGTGACTCTCATGCTTAGGCCTTGGGAGAGGCTTGGTCAGAGGATCAGCAACATTGTCATCCGTCGGGACTCTGCTGATCTTCACATCTCCTCTGTTTATGATATCACGGATAAGGTGATATCTCCTCTCTATGTGTTTGGACTTCTGGTGTGATCTAGGTTCCTTTGCTTGCGCAATGGCTCCATTGTTGTCACAATACAAAGCCACTGGCTCAGAAATACTAGGAACCACACCAAGTTCAGTGATGAACTTCCTGATCCAAACAACCTCCTTTGCCGCTTCAGAAGCAGCGAGGTACTCAGCTTCAGTTGTGGAATCTGCTACAATGTCTTGCTTGGAACTCTTCCAACTAACTGCACCGCCGTTCAGACAAAAGACGTAACCAGATTGTGATCGGAAATCGTCTTTATCCATCTGAAAACTTGCGTCTGTGTAACCACTTACTACCAACTCATCACTTCCTCCGTATACCAAGAATTTATCCTTAGTATTTCTCAAATAATTCAGAATGTTCTTGACAGCTGTCCAGTGACTTTCACCTGGATCAGATTGGTATCTACTCGTCATGCTTAAAGCACAAGCAACATCTGGACGAGTACAGAGCATGGCATACATGATGGATCCTAAAGCCGAAGCATAAGGAATCCGACCCATGTGTTCTCGCTCAGCAGGTGTCGCAGGACACTGCTTCTTGCTGAGACTTATGCCATGAGACATTGGTATGAAGCCTTTCTTGGAATCATGCATACTGAATCTGTGTAAGACCTTATCGATATAAGTATCTTGACACAATCCAATTAGCTTATTTAATCTATCTCTATAGATTCTTATTCCAAGAACGTATGCGGCTTCTCCCATGTCTTTCATTGAAAAACAACTTCCGAGCCAAGTCTTGATAGACTGCAACAACGGAATGTCATTTCCGAGAAGGAGTATGTCATCTACATATAATACGAGAAATGCAACTGCACTCCCACTAGTCTTCTTGTAAACACACTGTTCTTCTTCGTTTCTGATGAAATCAAACTTTTGATTGCTTCATCAAAACGAAGATTCCAACTCTGTGATGCTTGCTTCAACCCATAAATGGATCGATGAAGTTTGCATACCTTCCTAGCAGCATTAGGATCAATGAAACCTTCAGGCTGTGTCATGTACACATCCTCTTCCAGAATTCCATTAAGGAAAGCTGTTTTCACATCCATCTGCCAGATCTCATAATCATAATGAGCGGCTGTTGCTAGGAGAATCCGAATGGACTTAAGTATAGCGACAAGGGAATAGGTTTCATTATAGTCAATACCATGAATTTGTTTGAAACTTTTTGCCACCAACCTTGCTTTATATATCTGAATATTTCCATACACATCAATTTTCTTCTTGAAAATCCATTTACACTCAATGGCTTTTGCACCATTGGGTAAATCGACCAAAGTCCATACTTTGTTCTGTGACATGGATCCCATTTCGGATTCAGCGGCTTTCAGCCACTTTTCAGAGTCAGGGCTCATCATTGATTCTTCAAAATTCGCGGGCTCGTCACTGTCAATGATTAACAAGTCATGACAATTGGTTACGAGAAATCCATATCTCTCAGGCTCGTGACGGATCCTTTCGGATCTGCGAATTTCAGGCTCCACAGGCGTGGGTTCTACAACTCTTTGTAGATCCAACTGTTGCTCCTCCGAAATGGGCTGAGCGGTTTCCTGTGGCTCTCGAACTTCTTCGAGTTGTACTTTACTCCCACTGTTTCTCTTGGAAAGAAACTCTCTCTCAAGAAAAACGCAGTTCCGAGCAACAAACACTTTGTTCTCGGACTGGTTGTAAAAATAGTAAGCCTTGGTTTCCTTAGGATAACCAACGAAGTAGCATTTATCTGATTTGGGTTCGAGCTTATCTGTAATTAACCGCTTAACATAAGCTTCACAACCCCAAATCTTCAGGAAAGACAGACTTGGAACATTTCCAGTCCACATCTCATGTGGTGTCTTTGCAACTGACTTTGACGGAACCCTATTAAGTGTAAACGCAAACGTTTCTAGAGCGTATCCCCAAAAGGATAATGGAAGAGAAGAGTGACTCATCATTGATCGAACCATATCTAATAAAGTCCGATTCCTCCTCTCGGACACTCCATTCCATTGAGGTGTTCCAGGAGGAGTGAGTTGTGAAACAATTCCACAATCTCTTAGATGATCACTGAATTCTTGGCTTAAGTATTCTCCTCCACGATCTGATCGAAGAGCCTTAATACTTTTGCCAAGTTGATTTTGTACTTCATTTTAGAATTCTTTGAACCTTTCAAAAAATTCTGACCTGTGTCTCATCAAATAGACATAGCCATACCTGCTGAAATCATTAGTAAAGGTGATGAAGTATCAAAAATTTCCTCTGGCACTTGTGCTCATTGGGCCACACACATCGGTATGTATAAGGCCCAATAGGTCACTGGCCCTTTCATTTTGTTTGTTGAAAGGAGCCTTGGTCATTTTGCCCAGTAAACAAGATTCGCATTTCTCACATGATTCATAATCAAATGAGCCCAGAAGTCCATCACTATGGAGCTTCTGAATCCGTTTCTCATTTATATGGCCCAAACGACAATGCCATAGAAAGGTTTAATTCGTGTCATTTGACTTGAATCTCTTGGTGTTAATGTTATAAATTGGTGTGCTTTGGTTTAAAACATAAAGCCCATTCTCTAATGGGCTGCTACCATAAAATATATCATTGTAGTCAAAAGAACAACATTTATTCTTAATTGAAAACTGATATCCTTCTATATCCAAAACAGGAATAGAAATAATATTTCTGCTAATAGCAGGTACATAGTAGCAATTATTAAGTTCTAAAACCATACCAGAAGGTAAAGACAAATTAAATGTTCCTACGGCTAATGCAGCAACTCTTGCTCCATTCCCCACGCGCAGGTCCACTTGTCCTTTCTCCAACGTCCTACTGTTGCTTAGCCCCTGCATATTTGTACAAATATGAGCACCACAGCTGGTATCTAATACCCAAGAAGTAGAACCTAAAGTAGTAACATTTACTTCTATAACATAAATACCTGAAGACGAAGTCTCGAAAGTCTTCTTCTTCTTCTTCTCTTCCAGGAATTTGTTGCAATTTCTCTTCCAATGCCCAAGCTCATTACAGTAATGGCACTTATCAGTCTCAGATGGGCCGGGCTTGGGCTTGGTGGCTGGCGCAGGCTTGTCCTGGTTCTCAACCTGGATGGCCTTGCCCTTTCCCTTACCCTTGCCAAGTTTCTCAAACTTCTTGCCTCCTTGTACCATAAGTACGTTTGGAGTGCCCTTCTTGATATTTGGCTCAGCTGTCTTGAGCATGCCATGCAGCTCAGTCAACGTCTTCGTCAAGTTGTTCATGTTGTAGTTCATAACGAACTGATCATAGCTTGACGGCAGTGACTGCAGAATGATGTCAGTAGCCAACTCTTGGCTAATGGGACAATCCAGCTTCCCCAGGTTATCAATATAACCCATCATCTTTATGACATGAGGACTTACTGGACCGTCAGTTGGTAGCTTGCATTCTATGAGAGACTTAACCGTCTGGTACCTCTCAGTTCGTGTCTGCTCCTGAAACATACTTTTCAGGCTAGTGATCATCTCCATGGGCGACTCCACGTTCTCGTATTGCTTCTGCAAGTCCGAGTTCATGGTAGCCAACATGAGACAAGTCACATCGACCACATCATTAGAATGCTTATCCCAAGCACTCCTTTCTGCATGTGGAGCATTGGCTCTCGGTTTTTCAGGGAGAATATTTTCCAGGACATAGTCCCTCTTCTCCTGCTTGAGAACAATTCTCAAGTTCCGATACCATTCGAGAAAATTCGATCCATTTAACTTGTCCTTCTCAAGGACGGATCGCAGGGAGAAAGTATTGTGATGAGTGTTAGTCATAGCTGAGATCAAAGAAAGGAAAGGATTTAGTTTTGATGTTCAAGAAATGAGAAATCTTAACTATTAAGAAAACTCGCATTATATTCAAACAATGTTTCCTCAAATGAATATAATGATCCAAGACCCATACTTCACTAAATTCGAGTGAGCCACTGGCTATCACCCAATTTTAGCTATCTAGGTAAGCAACTAATTTGCTAGTTATATCCAATACAACTCTTGGTTGTGGATTGACATCTCATGTCCAATCCACCTGATGTCTATGGGCCCAAAACGATTTTGATGGCCCATTCAAGTAAACCAATCTTTTGAGTCATGTAATTGTCGATGTCTTGCACTGCAAGTCCATCAACACGATTACTTCCTGTCTTACTTATGTAATTGTGGACATCTTGCACTGCAAGTCTATCGCACAATGAAACAAGTCTTGACAGTTGACAAGATTGGGAAGACATCAAGTGTTACTTGATATTTGGTTGAGGAACGGAACCTTTAAAACGTTCAGTTTTATTATGTTTTAATTCTTCTAATTAAAGTTGATTTATCCCGGTTTGGTTCTGTGATTTCAGGTTCAATAACCTAAATCAGCGGATCTTGTGTCGACCGACACTACTTTAGTGTCGATCGATACAGATTAACCAAAACCAATTTGCGATAGCCGATCAATCCAATTGATCCGGTTTTGTGATAACCGGTCTGCGTCGATCGACACTACATTAGTGTCAGTCGATGTTAACCTTATCAACTCAATCGCAATAAATCGATTTAGTGGTTTAACCATGTTAGCTAACCGGTCCAATCCAATTGAACCGATCAAGCTGACCGAAAGGTTTGTGTCGACCGACACAACTCTTGTGTCAATCGTCACAGTTAGGTTAAACTTATGCTTCATTCGGGTTATCCTTATGTGTCGATCGACACCGGCTTGGTATCGATCGACACACGGCGATAAACCCTAATCGTTTTTCAGCAAATAACCTAAACTAGATTATCATGATCAAAACGAGTTTTAGCATGCTTGTATCAACCATACAGTGATCTAGATTCAACTAATCTAATCAACATGCTACTGATTCAATAGAACCCTAAGGCTCTGATACCACTGTAGGAATTTCTAGCAGTTCCTAATCCAATTAGGCAGCCCTAGTCTGAATTCCGTAGCCTAGGATCTAGGGTTCATGTTATATTGAATCTACAGATCTCGAAGTTACCTGGTGATTAGCAGCGGAAGGGTTTTGCAAGTACTCGAGATTCTCAGCGCCTCAAATGCTGCGCCTCTACTGGTATCCACACACACACGAACTGAACAACAGGGATGCTAGTGCCTTTAGAGATCCAATCTCTTGAGAGGTTTCTAGTTTCTTTTGGTGGCTGTGAATTAGGTCAGATTGGTGGTAAAATTCGACCATATATCTTATATATGTTGACTTAAATCACGGCCCGAATAACCAACGATTAAACCGAAGTTAATCTGGCCATTCGCGATCTGTGTCGATCGATGCACATACTGTGTCGATCGACACTGCCTCAAAAACTCGATATTGAATGCATATCAAATATGCATTTATCAGATCATTACATTAATGATCAACCTCACATTCTTTGTTCAGTTTGCTTAGGTGTGTGACCCTGTAGGATCATATAACACTAGCAATGGGTTCTAAACTCATTGATCATAAGTGGCTTCTAGCAAAACATTATGATTACCTAGTATTATATGACTGTCTCATCTCGACAATACAACTCTCACTTAGAGTAAGTACAATAGATTTCAGGACATTCCCAACAGATTGTAAAACTGAAAAATGTTTAAAACCTTGCTTTATATCTACTTTCTAAGTTTTAAGTTATTGGATCTTGTTCCAGATGCTGTCTGAATTGTTGTTTGTTGTTGACTTTATGTTTGCTTATTTATCATCGTTTTCTTTGTTTAAGGCATTATCTAATTAAAACCTTCTATTTTCTATGTTTTCTTATTCTTTCTTAAGCTTGATGTGATCTTAAAACCTTAAACAAGAAAAGGACATAAATTTAGAGTATTCAAGACAAAAGGATAAATAGAGACATGAGCTGGTTTTTTTAAACGAAACAAAACGAACTAAAAGAGTGACTTGTTATTTTAAACCAAAAACAAAACAACTGAGAACACAATAAACGAAGAGAACGATCTACACGGTTTTCTCCTTTAATTCCTTCACGGAGGCTTCCACTGCGGTAAGTCTTCCATCAAATCCTTCAACTGTGGTCACAACTGCCTTCATCTCCTCCTTCATTTCTTTCTGAAACCTGTTTAGGATCTGCTCGATTGCGATGTGTCCCGGTCCCGGAGGGAGAATGGTGGCAACTGGCTCCGTATCTGGCTCACCAACTGGCTCGGGATCTGGTCTTCGGGCAGCGACATCCGCGTGGTACATATCTTCAAAGAAAACGGTCAATCCTTGTCCCAAACGCTTCATCCAGCTTTCCACAACGATATCATGCATATCAACGTCATCGTTTTCCTCCCTGAGTCGAAGCAGAAGAGCTTTTTCCCCATCATTCTGAGGAAACAGGATACTGTCTATGTCCTGTTTCACGGAAAACAAAATCACTATAATTTTAATTATTTTAACCAAACAAACTAATTTGAAAATAATGAAAACCTACTTTAGTTGTTCCAAGTTCCTCGTTAATCTTCGACAGAGGGAAGCCTTTCATGTCGCAGCTCTTGAATCTTGTCTGGCACATCCTAGGACAATCTTCATCTGCGTCTGCTACGTCTTCTCTGAATTTTTTCCTCAAATCAGGGATCGCCTCGAATGGTAAAAACTAAATAAGACAAAAATGAAGAGTATAACTTAGTATTTCCAGTATTACACCATACTAAGAACATAGTATTACTTAGTATTTCCAGTATTACGTCATGCTAAGAACATAATATTACCTAGTATTTCCAGATATACACAAATCAAATAAAAGTGTTTCACTAACCTCTAATGGAAGACAAAATCCTGGAATCGGCCATTGCCCTCCCTCTTTCACAAGCCCTCCAAAATGCTCTACTGTGTGCTTGATCTAACTAAGCATATAATCAAAAGACAGTCTCCCCCAAGGGAATTTCTTACAGAGCTTGAGATCATCCACTGCTCTCAGAAGGAATGGACTCACAGGGGTTCCTTTTTTTACCACACTTGGTCTGCGTTATGAGAACGCTGCACAAGAAGAACAGGACCAACATCTTCAGCCTATCTCGACCTGCTTCCTCCATCTCATCTAGCTTCGCTTTGACGTCTTCGAATCTAACAACACCTTTACCAAAATACTTAGTCACAAACTTCATACCACCAAGCTTCTTATAATACGGTGGGTAGTTCCTGTTGGATTATTAGTGTGTTCATGGTTTAATTCACAGATTACAACCTAGCACACATAACTCAGATCTAGGTGATTTGCAGTTGAATCAAACAGATCAGGATCATTACCTCTTTTAGAGTGCAGCGGATTGATTGGTAATGTCGAGATCACTTAGAGCAGATGATTACCGACTCCTCCTTGGTATCCACACGCTTACAAGCTTTGGATCAGGTTGCTAGACCAAGCTGGAATGAATCAGAGAGAGAGGAATGGTGGCTGTCAAAATCGCATAGGGAAGTGTGTGTGTTTGCCCTAGGCGCCATTCCTCATCCTTATATGGGCCCAAGTTATTAAACTAATGGCCTATTAGGATTTTGGGCCCAAGACACAAATCAGACAAAAACCTGTATTTTGTCTGGCCCAATTCTCTGTACAAATACAGTAAATGCCTTTGCATCTTACCGTATTAATTCCATTTAACTTTCCCGTTAGCTATGGTGTGTGACCCTTAGGGATCATACAATACTGGTAATAAGTCCTAAACTTATAGATCATGAGCGGGCTCCAGCAAGTCATCATGATCACCCAGTATTTATGACTTATGTCTGATCTCGACACTTATCATACTTTCTAGAGATAGTACGGTAGATTTCAGGACATTCCCAACAATCTCCCACTTGTACTGGAATCCTACATTCCCTAGTCCTTTTGTCTCAATATCTCGATCTGGCATAAGGCAAGATGCGTGTCATCCTTATATAGCCAGACCATTTTAATCGGACCAGATTTGATACTGACAATTCAAACGACTTGGGCAAGTCCGTTTGGGAGTGGCCACTCTCTTACCAGCTATCAAGTCTCCGATTGGCCTAGAGATATTACCTCCGATATACGGCAGGGACAAATCCCATCTTGTTCCATCACTATGAACTACACACTTCATAATACACCCAACCAAGGTTCTTATAGCTCCCAGTTACGAAACAGCGTTAGACAATGATCAAAGCGCATCACTCCATGTGCAGCCACATGCATGCAAACTCAGGTCTAAGGACTATACTCTATAGTCGTATATGAGAACCTCTTATGACACAGATATTAATATCTTGTAGAGTTCTCATTAGCGGGCCATGTCCGGTCATATGCTCCCCTACATATACCTATGTGTCGACTTTGATGCCGCGCATCTATGACCCCTCGAAACTTGGTCATAAGTCTCAACACATTCTAGTCTCAAGTGGTTGTTGGTGTTCCAATTTCAACAACCTTCGACTATGGACACTATGATTTATGTCATTTCGTTAAATATGGGGTTTCAGGATCAAGTCTACTCATGTACTTCGATGGCCCATATATAATGACATGAATCATTTTGGAACGATTATTTTATATCACAGTTAAAAATAATCCAGAAATAAAATTTCATTAACATAAAAAATGTTTACATGAACCAATCAAAATAACTAAAATAAAGCCCTCACAACTCCCACTCAAAAAGAGATTACATTTGAATATCTCTAATTCCTACAGCAGCAGTATGCAACTCGTGCTTAGGTCTCGGGAGTGGCTTTGTTAACGGGTCAGCCACGTTCTCATCTGTGGGAACTCTGCTGACCATCACTTCACCTCTATTCACTATATCACGAATCAGGTGATACCTTCTCATAATATGTTTGGATTTCTGATGATGTCTCGGTTCCTTGGCTTGAGCAATTGCACCATTGTTGTCACAATACAGTGCTAGAGGCTCAGTGGCATTTGGGAATACACCGAGTTCAATCAAGAAGTTCCTTATCCAAACTCCTTCGTTCGCAGCTTCTGAAGCAGCGATGTATTCAGCTTCAGTTGTGGAATCTGCCACGGTGCTCTGCTTGGAGCTCTTCCAACTTACTGCACCGCCATTCAGACAGAAGATGTAACCAGACTGTGACCGGAAATCATCTTTATCTGTCTGAAAACTTGCATCCGTGAATCCACTCATTTCAAGCACTTCACTTCCTCCGTAAACCAAGAACTTATCCTTAGTATTTCTTAAATACTTCAGGATATTCTTTACGGCAATCCAGTGATTCTCACCTGGATTAGACTGGTACCTACTCGTCATGCTTAGTGCATAAGCAACATCAGGACGAGTACAGATCATGGCATACATGATAGATCCTATAGCCGAAGCATAAGGAATTCTACTCATGCGCTTAAGCTCATCAGGTGTTTTAGGACACTGATCCTTGCTTAGTGTAGCACCATGTATCATTGGCGTGAACCTCTTCTTGGATTTATCCATTCCGAATCGATGCAGGATTTTATCTATATAAGCATCTTGACAAAGTCCAATCAGCTTTTTAGATCTATCTCTAAAGATTCGGATTCCAAGAACATACGCGGCTTCACCCATGTCCTTCATGGAAAAACAACTTCCCAGCCAGTCTTTTACAGACTTCAGCATTGGAATATCATTTCCAAGAAGCAATATGTCATCGACATATAGGATAAGAAACGCCACTTTGCTCCCACTAGTTTTCTTATACACACATTGTTCTTCCTTGTTTCTGATGAAGTCAAAATTCTTTATTGCCTCATCAAAACGAAGATTCCAACTCCTGGATGCTTGCTTCAATCCATAAATGGATTTGTGAAGCTTGCATACTTTCCCAGCATTCTTAGGATCAATGTAACCGTCAGGCTGTGTCATGTACACATCCTCCTCCAAGATTCCATTCAGGAAGGCGGTTTTCACATCCATCTGCCAAATCTCATAATCATAATAAGCGGCAGTTGCTAGGAGAATCCGAATTGATTTCATCATGGCCACTGGTGAATAGGTTTCATCATAGTCTATACCATGAATTTGCTTGAAACCTTTTGCCACCAACCTGGCCTTGTAAATCTGGACATTCCCATCCATGTCAATCTTCTTCTTGAAGATCCATTTACACTCGATGGCTTTTGCACCAGCGGGTAAATCAACCAGTGAAAACACTCGGTTGACAGACATGGAGTCCATCTCGGATTCAGTGGCTTCACGCCACTTTAAGGAGTCAGGGCCCATCATGGCTTCTGCGAAGTTCGAGGGTTCATCACCGTCAATGATCAAAAGATCATGGCAATTAGTCACAAGGAATCCCTGATATCTATCAGGTTCCTGACGGATCCTTCCGGATCTTCGAACTTCAGGTACTACAGGTTCAGGTTCTATTACAGCTTCATGTAATTCATCCTGCTGTTCTTCCTCATTAGGTTAAACAGGTTCCTGTCCTTCTTGAATTTCATCAAGTTGTACCTTACTCCCACTATCTTTCTTAGAGAGAAATTCCCTCTCAAGAAAAGTGCAATCCCGAGCAACAAAGATCTTGTTCTCGGATCGCAGATAGAAGTAATAAGCCTTGGTATCCCTTGGATAACCAATGAAGTAGCATTTGTCAGATTTTGGTGTAAGCTTGTCTGAGATTAATCTTTTGACATAGGCTTCACAACCCCAAATTCTGAGAAAAGACATTGCTGGAGCTTTTCCAGTCCATAACTCATATGGTGTCTTTGCTACTGCTTTTGATGGCACTCTGTTCAGTGTGAACGTTGCGGTCAGCAAAGCATATCCCCAAAGGGATATAGGAAGGTCTGTGTGACTCATCATGGATCGGACCATATCTAACAATGTCCAATTCCTTCTCTCAGACACACCATTCCACTGAGGTGTTCCAGGAGGTGTGAGTTGGGAGATGATCCCACACTCACTCAGATGATCACGGAATTCCTGGCTCAAGTATTCTCCTCCTCGGTCCGACCGAAGAGCCTTAATACTTTTACCAAGCTGGTTCTGTACTTCATTCTGGAATTCTTTGAACTTTTCAAAGGTTTCCGACTTATGTTTCATCAAGTAGACATATCCATATCTACTGAAATCATCAGTGAATGTAATGAAGTACTGATAGTTTCCTCTAGCATTTGTGGACATTGGGCCACACACGTCAGTATGTATCAGGCCCAATAGTTCACTGGCCCTTTCTGTGGGTTTGTTGAAAGGGGCCCGTGTCATTTTGCCCATTAGGCAAGATTCGCATTGCTCACAAGACTCAAAGTCAAATGAGCCCAAGAGTCCATTTGAATGGAGCCTCTTGACGCGTTTCTCACTAATGTGCCCCAAACGACAATGCCAGAGAAACATTTCATTTTCTTCGTTAGATTTGAACCGTTTTGTATTAATGTTATATACTGGAGCAGATTGATCCAGCATGTACAGCCCATTAATAAGAGGGGCACAGCCATAGAACATATTATTGAGATTAAAGGAACACAATTTATTCTTAATAGAAAAATCAAATCCTTGCAAATCCAATAATGAAACTGAAATGATATTTCTGCTTATAGCAGGTACAAAATAACAATTCTCAAGTTCTAAAATCAATCCAGAAGGTAAAGACAACAAGTAAGTGCCAACGGCCAGTGCTGGAACCTTCGCTCCATTGCCAACCCGCAACTCTACTTGCCCTTGCTTCAACCTTCTACTGTTGCTGAGCGCCTGCATATTAGTACAAATATGAGCCCCACATCCAGTATCTAATACCCAAGTGGTATTATCAGAAGTAGTAGTATTTACTTCAATAACAAAAATACCTGAAGCAGTAGTCTCCAAGGACTTCTTCTTCTTCTTCAGACTTTCCTGGTATTTCTTACAGTCCCTGCGATAATGCCCTGCCTCTTTGCAAAAGTGGCAGATATCAGAAGGCCCAGCTTTAGACACGGGCTTGGGCTTGGCCTTTTCGACTGCCTTGCCCTTTCCCTTGTCTGCAGCGGATTTCTTGAAACCCTTGCCCTTCTGCACCATGAGTACAGATGGATCCTTGGCCTTCTTCAGATTAGGTTCTGCAGTCTTGAGCATACCATGTAGCTCAGGCAAAGTCTTTATCAACCCATGCATATTATAGTTCAAGATGAACTGGTCATATGCAGGAGTAAGAGACTGCAGAATGATATCACAAGCAAGCTCTTGGCTTATAGGACAGTCGAGTCTAGTCAAATGATCGAGATAACCCATCATTTTCAGAACATGTGGACTCACTGCTGCATCCTTAGCCATTTTACAGTCCAAGAGATTCTTAACAGTTTGGAATCTCTCTGTACGAGCCTGCTCCTGAAACAACGCTTTCAGGTTTGCCATCAGTTCCATGGGACAAGTCAGGCCTTCCCACTGCATCTGCAGTTCGGGAGCCATTGTCGCCAACATTAGGCAAACCACGTCATTAGCATCTGAAGAATGCGTATCCCAAGCATTCTTCACAGCTTGTGCGGCATTATTCGCAGGTCTAGGGGAGAGAACTCTTTCAAGGACATAAGCCTTCTTCTCCTGCCTGAGCACAAGTCTCAGGTTCCTGGACCAGTTCAGGAAGTTTGATCCGTTCAGTTTGTCCTTCTCAAGGGCAGACCGGATCGAGAAAGTGTTTTGTGTTGTTGTGCTTGACATAGCTGAAATTATGAGACAATAGAGTTTTAGTTATTTAGTTCATAAAAGAGTAATCTTAAAAACTTATAAGAAAACTCGCATTGCATTCAAAATTTCTTTGTTCAACCTCATAAGAATGCAATGATTCCGAGACCCATGTTCAACTAAATCCAAAGTGGGCCACTGGCCGTCACCCAGATTTAGCTTTACTTGGTAAGCATACACACAGCCAGTTATAACCATATAACTCTCGGTTGTGGATTGGGCCCAAGGCCCAATACACCAGATGTCTCAAGGCCCGGGACTCCCGATGGCCCAGTCAAGGAAACCAATCTCTTACAGCCAAATAATCACTAATCTCTGGGACTCCCAATGAAATTAGTGACTATATACTACTTTACTTACGCAAAAACAGACACCTCACACTGTAAGCCATATCTGTAATTGAATAAGCGTTAAGTAGCTGACAAGATTGGGCAAGACATCCAAGCTTGATATTGGTTTTGAGGATTTTAAGTTTTATTTCCAAAAATAGAAGATTACTATTTTGGGAAACTTTCTTATTTTAGAAACTTTCTAAATTTAGAAACATGCTAAAAATAGAAATTTCCAATTTAATATTTTATTAAAGTTTTTCGGATGGGTCACAAATTATAGGCCCAATTCTTGGCCCAAGACCACAGAATTCCAACTGGCCCAATAATTTGACATAACCGAGTCGGTTCATTAATTCTGGTCCAAGACCAAATTAACTACTAAATCCAACTGGTTATTTACTAAACCAGACCAGCTCTAAATTATTTGGTCCAACCAAATCAAACTTAGACCAGCCTTCGGTTTAGGTTAAAATTCAATTTTGAATTTTAAATCCGGTTTAACCAGAAATTAAATAATACCAATTGTATTAAATAATTTCCAGCAAACCGCGATTTTGGGTTAACGGCTTGAACCATATATTAATTAAATAATTAATTGAATAATCGATCATGTGATTAACAAAATTAACATCCGATTGTTATGATGATCTTAAACAAATCGAAATCGTAACAAACTTACCAATTCAATAATCGAATTTTCTTACGATCACATGACAAAATCGATTCACGAATTACTCAATTATCAAACAAAGTCAATGAATGTCTCATGATTGTAAAGCTAGGTCAACAAGTGATTTTTATACAGATCGATTGATAACTAAAGGACAAGCGAGTCATGTCAACAAGTCAACAAGCGAAGTATAACAATACCAATTCGATAATTGACATTAACAAACGACAAAATAAAGTCAAAAGCTATTCCATGTTCGAATGATAATTAATTCAATCACTTATGAACAAAAGCTATTCTCTTATGATTATCAAATCATTCAATAAAACAATTATGACAATCAAACAAATCGATTCTTTCATTGATTATCAAAGTCAACAATCGATTATTAACAAAACGATTTTGTCCTTATGACAATAATTCGATCGTGACTATTTCAATTCACATATTTCTAGGTTTTCCAAGTTTCAATCAATTTTACTCATTAAAATTGATTCATCAAACTAACAAACAACCTAGTATGATCCAAAAAGCAAAAACCTAACGACCTAGGCTCTGATACCACTGTTGGATTATTAGTGTGTTCATGGTTTAATTCACAGATTACAACCTAGCACACATAACTCAGATCTAGGTGATTTGCAGTTGAATCAAACAGATCAGGATCATTACCTCTTTTAGAGTGCAGCGGATTGATTGGTAATGTCGAGATCACTTAGAGCAGATGATTACCGACTCCTCCTTGGTATCCACACGCTTACAAGCTTTGGATCAGGTTGCTAGACCAAGCTGGAATGAATCAGAGAGAGAGGAATGGTGGCTGTCAAAATCGCAGAGGGAAGTGTGTGTGTTTGCCCTAGGCGCCATTCCTCATCCTTATATGCGCCCAAGTTATTAAACTAATGGCCTATTAGGATTTTGGGCCCAAGACACAAATCAGACAAAAGCCTGTATTTTGTCTGGCCCAATTCTCTGTACAAATACAGTAAATTCCTTTGCATCTTACCGTATTAATTCCATTTAACTTTCCCGTTAGCTATGGTGTGTGACCCTTAGGGATCATACAATACTGGTAATAAGTCCTAAACTTATAGATCATGAGCGGGCTCCAGCAAGTCATCATGATCACCCAGTATTTATGACTTATGTCTGATCTCGACACTTATCATACTTTCTAGAGATAGTACGGTAGATTTCAGGACATTCCCAACAGTTCCTGCAGTCTAGACCGGAGATGAGGCGTGTTCTGTCAGACCGTAACGGATGGGGACACCATTAACAGCAAATCATGCTTCCCATTTCCTCTCAATTTTTGCCGTACGTAGAATAAGCATCCACATGCCCTGAACTCTGTGGTTTTTGTCCAAAGGCATGTGGAAAAGGTGTTTAAACTGAGGATGCTGCTCAAACCATTTCTTCTCCTTGACACTGGTCGGAGGATCCAAATCCTTAAGCGTAGTCAAAAACTCATCCATAAAGCATTTAGTCCCGACCTTGAATCTCTTCCTATACTCGCTTGGAGGGAAGTACATACCCATCGGTCGTAGCGCTTCTGTTCCCCCTAGATTCTGAGATAAACCCTGAAAAAAAAGAACAAAATATTACTTAGTATAACCCAGTATTCTGAAAGTATTACTTAGTATCACCAGTATTTCTAAAGTAGTACTTAGTATTACCAGTATTTCTAGTAGTTTTACTTACTAATACCAGTATTACTAATAGTGTTACCTAGTACTACCAATATTACATACAAAACTACATTCGAACCTCATCTTCTCGAGCTCCTTCAGGATGTTGAGACGATATCTCATGATGTTGATCTGTCGTTTTCTCTGAATCCTGCAACAAAAAAACAGTTGAGGTCATGATATACCCAACTTAATAATTATAGTTTTACATAAAAATTTCTATCAATATTTTATATTTAATCATCCTAATTTTACCTCGGAGGTTTCCAAAGTGCGGCTATGTGCTTCTTCCTCTTCCTCCTCATCTCCTTGATCTTCATCTTCTTCATCTTCATCTTCTTGTTCTTCATCTTCTTGTTCTTTTTCTTTTCCTTCTTCTTTGTCTTCTTCTACCTCATCCGCAACTACCAGAGATGTTTCATTTCCTTTTACTCCTTCTTCTTCACTTTGATCTCCCCGATCCTCGCTTCTGTCAAGATCATCAACTGTCTTCTGTGTTGGATCTTCTTCATGAGGAGATGCATATTTAATCGTTATCTTCTTCCCTCGAACTATAGTAGTCTTCGTCCTCTTCTTTGAAGACTCTCCCTTATTACCATTCTCTCTCTTCCTCTTATTCTTTGAACTCTTTAAAGAGACGGAAGAATTCTTGTTCTTCTTTGTCCCTCGCCTTGTTGTAACCATCTCGGATCGTCAGTAACTGAGAGAGACAACAAAGAGATAGGGTTACAATCCAAAGCCAATCCAAACTACAAAGACCGAGCCTCCTACAAACCATACAAAGAAATCTCCCATACAAACCTCTCACATCATCTCATCGGCATAAAGATAAAGATTTCAATCCCATTTTCTCAACCTAATCGAAGCAAAATCCTTTCTTTTCTCGGGAAATCTAAAATGGAAACACTATCTACAAACATCATCATCATCTCATCATCTCGGTTTCACATAAATAGTAGGTTCATGAGCATACCTTTTACGGTGTTCGAAGCGACGATGGAGAGACGATGGAGGTGCTCGGAAATCGAGATCGACGGTGTCGCGATGCAAGATTTCGTTTCGATTTCGTCGGAGTTAGGTCGAATCGGACCGTCGGAGATCATTGTCGGAGGAGATTTCTCGGAGGAGAGTTAGGTTTTTTTAATTTGGGTCGAATTTGATTCATTTAAGGGAGAGATCCGAGAGAGATCCGACTGAGATGGATATCGGGTCGGGATCTATGGGTCGGGTTGGTTTTGAGTGTAATTTAGATTAAAATGGCTGGGCAAAATCGTAACTTACCTCATATTCCGAATTAAAAAAAAGAAAAGAAATTGTTCTAATAAATCAGGGGACATTTGAGATTATTGTTTGAGAAATAGGGGCATGAGAGATGTCTCATAAATAGCCTCATCAGTTACATAAGTTACGCTGAGAAATCCCTATAAAACCACGTCCAATGGGGGTCTTAAGGGGTTCTTAGCGCGGATTCCTAGATGGAATTAAGAACCCCACCCCCCCCCCCCCCCCCCCCAAAGTTTCTTAAAAATCCTTAGCTAAGAACCCGGCTCGTCACTTTTCACGTGACGTGGCGAGCCGGGATTGGTCAATTTTTTTTTTTTTAAAGTTTCGAGAAAAAAAAATGTTTTTTAAGAAACTTTGGAAAGTAACACCATTGCATATGCTCTAAGTGAGGATTGTTTTTTTTTTTAACGCTGCAACATCAAGATTTTATAAAAGACCCAATGGGCCACAAGTACAGGAGGTTACAATCTGTAGAATTTAAAGTAAGTAAAAGCGAAATGGGCTAAAGAGGCCCAACAATTCGGAGCCCCAAAGACAAAACCGGTTCGATGGGTCGGTATTGCGGAAAGAACACGCAGACTACACGTGTCGATCAGCCGAAGAAGAGAGAACACGCGTCTTTCTTCCAAAGACGGCCACATGCAAACCGCCGGTAAGAATCCGGTCGCCGCGAAATCGCCTTGGTCGCTACAAAAGTAGATCGCCATGACCTCCAATTTTCATGCGCTTCATACGGTGAATCCGCCGCGGGCATAGAACGGGCATAGAACCATCAGCTTCTAAGCGCTCGGCGATGATGGAAAGAGAGAAGTGGTCGTCGGCTTCAGGACGAGAGAAGCGCCGTGGACATCGATCGGTGAATCCGGCACAGAACCGGAACCAAAACCCGAGACAAGCTCAGGAACGAGACCGAGTACAAAACTCGGAGTTATTATCCGAAAGAGAACCGAGATCATCTCAATAAACAAAGAAAAACGGAGATGATTCGATAGAAGACACACAAAAAGAACAAAAAGAACAACCGCATGTCTGAGACTTTATCTTTCCTTCTGAAAGATTGACTCGGCGAAGAAGGAAGAAGATGAAAAGCTCAGAGAGAATTGTCTCTCTCTAAAAGGAAAGAGAGAGAAGCCAAAGTCTCTATGTTATTTCTTCTTCCTATCAAGTGAGGATTGTTACAAACAAAATTTACGAGATAATATATTGCATATATATATATATATATATTTTTTTTTTTTTTGTCAACGATATATTGCATATATTTGAATGCTATCAGTTTCAGTTTCAGTTTCGGGTTCCCCTAAATTGGTTCGGAAATTCTCAGTCTCTCTGACTCTTCAGAATTAAAAAAATCCCAACTTTGTCCGCGAATCGCAAGTGGGTCACAGAAAAATCGAAGCTTTTTGTCTGATTTCACTCTCTCCAGTCTCTGCAACGCCTCTTCTCGTGTACTTAGGGTTATCTCAGTTGACTCCATTCTGCTCACTCTTTCTGACAACTTTCAGGTATGTATCTCATCTTCGCCTGGATATATATTTGATAGTCCCGTGAAAAATCGATAGATTAAATTGATTAAACTCTCCTCGCCTGCGCAGAAAAAAAAGAGAAAGAAACTGATGGGTGTGATCGATGTTCAGGGGTCTCCATCGTTTTCCATTCATTGTTCAGAGGCAAATCTACGAAAGTCGCGGGCTTTGAGGAAAAACATCAGTAGGGTTTATTGTCTTCAGCCGTACGAATCCAAGAACTTAACCATGGGAGACTCTTTTATCCGTCCACATTTGAGACAATTGGCTGCTTATCAACCAATTTTACCCTTTGAGGTGATATTCAAAATCTTCAAGGGTTGACAATGTTTCAGATGATCAGATTGGATTTGATTTATGTTTCTTAAACATTCCCTGTGTATTGGCAATTAGGTGTTGTCTGCTCAATTAGGAAGAAAGCCTGAAGATATTGTTAAGTTAGATGCAAACGAGAACCCATATGGTCCTCCTCCAGAGGCAAGTTATATCTTTCTTTCACTCGCTCACTCATATGTTGATGATGCTCTGTGTAGGTTTTTGACTTCAGGTTTCAGATGCTCTGTGTAGGTTTTTGAAGCACTAGGCAATATGAAGTTCCCTTACGTCTATCCTGATCCACAAAGTCGCAGACTTCGTGATGCACTCGCTCAAGACTCTGGTCTTGAGTCAGAATACATCCTTGTTGGCTGTGGTGCTGATGAACTCATCGATTTGATCATGAGGTCTGCCTTAGGGGATTGAGTTTCTTCCTTATCAAAACCGCATTTCCTTACTAAACTGTGGTGTGTTTGTAGATGTGTGTTGGATCCTGGTGAGAAGATCATAGACTGTCCTCCGACTTTCTCAATGTATGTGTTTGATGCTGCTGTGAATGGAGCTGGTGTAATCAAAGGTAAGAGATTTATGATTTTGCTTGTTTCACTCTCTTCAAACTTTATCTCTGTGTATATAGGCTTAGGCATGTTGGTCTTTCTTTGCTTCGCAGTTCCAAGGAACCCTGATTTCAGCTTGAACGTAGACCGCATTGCTGAAGTTGTTGAACTTGAGAAACCCAAATGCATATTCCTAACTTCTCCCAACAATCCAGATGGGAGGTAAAACACCACTCTAAACACTATCGAAAGTATTTACCTTTTTAGTTTTTAATGATTGATCCGAGTCTTGTTTTGTTACAGTATCATCAGCGAAGATGATCTGTTGAAGATTCTAGACATGCCAATACTTGTTGTCCTAGATGAGGCTTACATTGAATTCTCAGGCCTTGAATCAAGGATGAAATGGGTGAAGAAGTATGAAAACCTAATCGTTCTCCGCACATTTAGCAAACGAGCTGGTAAAATTCGCGTAATGAAATGTATAATCTAAACAAAACATATACTATAAAGTCTTCATCTAAGAGTTCTCATGACATTTCAGGTCTGGCCGGGCTTCGAGTTGGATATGGAGCGTTTCCATTGAGCATAATCGAGTACATGTGGAGAGCTAAGCAACCATACAACGTCTCTGTTGCAGGGGAAGTAGCAGCATTAGCAGCACTTTTAAACCGGAAATACTTAGAAGATGTGAGAGACGCTTTGGTACGCGAAAGAGAAAGACTTTTCGAGCTTTTGAAAGAAGTTCCATTCTTGAATCCTTACCCGAGCCACTCGAATTTCATTCTCTGTGAGGTTACATCTGGAATGGATGCAAAGAAGCTGAAAGAGGATTTGGCTAAAATGGGTGTGATGGTTCGTCATTACAACAGTCAAGAGCTTAAAGGTTATGTCCGAGTTTCTGCTGGAAAACCAGAACACACTGATGCTCTCATGGATTGTCTTAAGCAATTTTATTGACTTCCTCATTTGTTTGGAACTCATTGAAACAAAACAATAAAACTGTTTAGGTTGTTATCTCCTGTCTTTGTTATTTTTCACTTTGTTGGATTTAATGTTTCAGTCAATGAGATGTAACTACAATAAGGGAAACCTTTCTGTTTTTGTTGTACTTCAGGATTTGAGAATGGGCCTAAGCCCATGTGTGCAACGTATTGATTGAGTCTGAAACATCTAATTAGGGCCGGGTCGGGCTCAAGTCCAAACGGTTTGTTCTCGTTAAAGTTCCTAAACTCTCTTCTGACGTCCATCCACTCAAAGAAAACTCCATAATATAAATAATGTATTAAACTCTTTTTTTGACAAAGAATTTGTTTTTGAATTGATAAATTGGGTTACATCATAAATAAAGTCCATTACAAATAAATCTCATGTAGGCTTTATTCAAATACGGAAACTGAAAATCGAAGTCTAAAAGTGGCCCAACAACGCAAAAACTCTAAATCAGAAAAGAGTTGTTGCCGTCTCCAATAACACGTCTCCAACAATAGTGACACCAACTCGCCGACTGGAACTTCATGCCTTGAACTTAGTCACAGTCACCGGAGAGTATCGTCACGCGTCGCAGAAGAAAAATGTACCGCCAGAGGATGATTATGTCACGAAATAGTCAACAAAGACCCCTAAAATGAAGCCAGAGAGATAGAGGGATGGCAGATGTGGGATGGCGTCGATTTTCACACTTCAACACCACCTTTTAGCACTAAACTTACCGAAAGAAACTGCCCCATCACACGTAATTTAACATACCTACTTCGCCGTCGTCACCAAAAAACCCGCAAAAACATTGTCTACACATCTGTCGAAAGAAACACAAACTCAAACAAAGAGAAAAATGTGTCGGAGAAATCAAATTCTTTTCTCTTTGGAGGAAGCTGACATACCCTGTTCTCAAAAGGACATAATCCGTTTAAAGGGAGGATGCCGACCACATCAAATCCACCGCCATGCAAATTAGAGAAACATAAACTCACGACCATCGCTTCCAGAAATGTCTTGGAAAAAAGATGACACACCTATGGCAAAGAGAAAAGGAAAGAAAAAAGAAGAAAAGAGGTGGTAGATCTTCTCATAAAAACCGGCAGAATCGTCGGAAACAATGAAGACCATCAAAACGGTGATATAGTCGGTGCCTGCAAGAAAGAAAGAAGGGAGAGGAAAAGTTAGAAAGAGAAAAATCATATTAAACCTAGTTATGGTTATGAAATATCTTCACATTTTTATATTAATTAAAAATACTTTTAAATTTTTATTTATTTTTAAAATAATTGATTATTTATTTATCTTTAATTTTTTAAATAATATTTCTATTATATTTCGATTCAATGTTTTTAGGTTAGTGTATATCTTAATTTTTACGTGATGATAATGATTACTAATGAATCAACAACACTTATTTTCAGCAGAATCAGATCATGATATAAGATCATAAACTCTATATGTATTTCACCACCTTATTGAATCCACCTATTGTTAACCTTAGTTTTATTTTAAAATTGATAGTTTTAATTAATTAAATATAATAGATATATTTACTTTATACTAACCTTACTTTATATTGAATTTTTTTATTAGTTTTAAAATTAATTAATTTATTTTAGAGATATACAATGCTTCAAATAAATAAATAAAAAATAAAAATACAAAAATATTTCAGAATTGTGAGTTTTAAATATTAATAATTGTATATTTTGTAGATAATATAATATATATATTTAATATATTATTTATATAAATTTTGAATTTAGATAAATATAAATGATAAAATACTTTTAATAAAAATTATATATATATATATAAATTATTATAATTAATATAAAAATATATTTACAAGTAAATTTAGATATTTATAAATATGATTTTAAAGAATTGTTATTTTTCTATTAGTATTAAATTTAGAATAAACTATAAACTGTTTAATAAAATGTTAAATATAAGAATTTTAAATGTGTATTTAATTATAATTAATATGATATAATGTTTTTATGATATTATTTTTGATATTAATAATTTTTATTATTATAAAACTTTATAATATTTTTGTTTGCACCGAACGAATCATAGTAGTTGGTATAAATAAAAAACAAAACAAATGGTCCCTTGTCCAATACAAGCGTCAAATCATTTCTGATTTTCTAAAATGAGTAAAAGCTGATTTTTTCCTTCAAAGTGTAATTTTAAATAATTAAGCTGTAAAGGAACCTAAAAGAAAGACAAAAAGAAAATAAAATAGAAATAAAAATATAAGAATAAGTATGAGAGAAGCAATAAGATCAAAGAGACAACTTGGTGGGTGTGGGCCGACATGCCATCATCAGAGCCTCTCTGTTCCATTCTCACCTCTAGAAGTTTTTGCTTCTCTCATCATTACATTTTTTAGTTTCCTCGTCTTGTTAATTCAGTATTGTTAAAATACGGTTTTTTTTTTTTTTTTTTTTTTTTTTTTTTTTTTTTTGGAGGTTAGAGATGATATGATTATATTACAGAAGAAACTTTCTCTCCGGCTCTCCGGCCTTCTTCTCCGATGTTGATCTTTCAGAAGGTTCGGCGAGCTTTGGAGGTGGGGTTTTTTTCTGATACTCTCTTGCGCTTCCCCTTTTATCTTTTCCGGTGAGAGATCTTTTTTCCCCGGTTGTTTTGAACCCGCGCCGATCTCTTCTGTTAATTTTCGATCGGCTTCTTTAGTCCTGTTTGAATAAACTCGGGGATTTCTTCTATGGCTGGCTTTCCTTCCGATTTCTCGGATTTAACCGGATTTCCGGCTCCTCCCGCTTCTGCGGTTCCGATCAAGCCTCCCTTTTCACCCCTCGCCGCTCTCTCCCTGTTCTTTCTCAGCCTCGTTATCGAGCTTCCATATCGACAAGATTAATATCGCTTCCGTGTCCACCGCTTTAGAGGACAAGCGTATGGTGGGTCCTGACGGATTTCTAACCATCGTCGGCGGCGGCGTCTCCTCGTTTTTGGTGGTTTTCGGCGACGCTGTGTAATTGATTTCTCTTGATGCAAGTGAGTTTCTCGGCGCTTTTGGACGTTTGGATCGGCGGGTGGTCTTCAGCAAGTGCAGGAATTTGGTCCGGCAAGTCGTGACCCCGTTTTCCTCCACGGCGGTCAGTCTTCCTCGGCGGTTCTCCGACTAGCGACACGTGCACGGTTGCATGCCCGATTTTGTGTGGATTGCGCCACGTGGCGTTCCTATCTTCAATTTTGGGCTTTGTACTTTGTCGTTTAATTCTTGTAAGGGCTTCGGCCCACCCGAATGTTGACCCTGGCCCATGAATAATATCCCTCGTTGACAAAAAAAAAAAAAAAAATACGATTTTTGGATAATTGTTGGATAAATTTTGAAACCTACTTAGCCATTTATTGGAATATTCAAAATAATTGTTTTGGGTCTTAAATTATATTCCCCCTGTTTTTGCCTTTTAAGAATTTTCACACAAAATAAAAAATATTTAATGCTTACTTCTAAATGTATTACTTTCTTACCTAGAACATTTTCCAACAACTATTAAACCAATACTCCTGTTAATTTATAAGTTCAATGCTAATATTTTTACATTCACAATTTAATAAACTTAATTAGTAAAAAATGCATTTAAAATCTCTTAAAAAAACTTAAAACATTATTTAAACAAAAAGAGCATGAATGTAAATCAGATTTTGAGGTAAAAATATTACAATATACATTAATCTTTTTTTTTTTTTTTGCTTTATAGAATGTTTTTAATGAATAGACAGAAACATTAAACTTTTTTACCCATGCTAATTTAATTGTATCCAGATAACCAGGAAAAATTGTTGCGGTCAGACGTAACAATTGTTGTTCGTTTGACAGACGCGCATCTGGCCACAGCCGCAGCCGCATACCTATTCGTTTGTTAGACGTGAGTTTTGCCGTAGACGTAGAGGCAGACGCAAGCAATTTCGGACGTAGACGCTGAATTTTTTTGCGGTCAAAAATTCCGAACACAAACCGCAGTGTTTAGACGCAGCCGCAACCGCAGGAAGCTTGCAGCTGACAAACGAACATACCCAATATGATGGAAAAAATAGATTCTGATGATAATGATGTTAAAATATGATGAAGCGGATGGAATGTAATTAACTCCTTTGATTAACGTAAATTACTTGTGTCTCACACAAAAGTTGTAAGCGTTTTGAGATGTACATTAGATGCTTAGTTATATAATTCTTAACAAATCAAAATCAAAACTAAAATTACAGTTAGGTTCGATAATTATTACAACACGTTTCTGAATAAAAGTTGAATTTCACTTATCCATTTATTGAAACATTTAAAATATTTGTTTTTGGTCTTAAACTCTACTATGATTTAAAATCAAATTTTTAGGTATGAATACCACACTCGACAAGTAAATTTTAAGTTAAATGTTGTAAAGACATTTAAAATATTTTATTAAAAAGAAATCGCTAAATCAGCCAATAAAGATGGAGTATATAACTGACAAGTCTTTGATTAACTGAATTTAAGCCCTTTTTATATAAAAAAAAAAGATTAACTGAATTTACTTGTGTCTCAAACTAAAGACGTAAGGGTTTTTAATTGTATTAGTTCTCATATGAGCACGGATGCTTTTTTAATTATACATATTTTTTTTTGTAGATTTGAACTTTTTTTGAAGTAAAATGTATTTAGTTTTTAGGTGTTTGGTTTCAATTATAACTACAATTTTATCAGTTTTATAATACAAATTTATTTTATTTAGTTGTATTTTGATTAAAAATTTTAAATAATATAGTTTAGATATTTGATTTATTTTTCTATTGTTTTGCTTTGAATTTTAATAATTTTTGAGATATTTTAATTTTAGATTTTAATCTATTAGATTTTATCTATGCTTTTATAATTAATATTTTATATTTTATATTTGAATCCAAATTACCTTAGCGAACTATACTATATAATTTTTTTTATTTATCTTAGAATTAATCTTTCGATTTGGGTTATTATGTGAGATTATATCCTTAATCTATTTTACTTGAAAATAAAGAACCAAACTAAGCTAACATATTTTTTTAATTAAAACTTTATATTTTTAAAATATATTTGTAAACTTGAAAGTTTAAGATATGAAATATCGTTGTGTTTTGTATAAATATATATTATATAGTTCTAATATGTTTTGAAGTTATATTTTTAAATGGTTTTTGTTTTTAAAATTTTCAATTTAAATCAAAAATATATTTATGAAAGTTACAATATTTATAATCATTTTACTAAATTATCTTATATTACTTATATTTAGTATTTTTATAATAAAATATATTAATTAGTTTTTTAAACTATTTTGTAATTGTCCAAAAAAATTTATATAGTTGGATAAAAAACTAAAAAAATTTGTAATTGTAAAAGCATAAATCTATTTCAAAATCACATAATAAATATATAAATTAATTTTTATTATTTTAATTTTTTAAGTTAAAATATATCAACTTAATTTTAATATTTTATTGTTTTAAGAAATTTGATATTTACATTTTTTCAATTAGAAACTTATTTAAATCTACATTTTAATTTTTCAAGTTTTCATTTTTATTAGTTGAAATATATCCAAAATATATTTATTTAAGTTAATTTATGTATATATTTACCAAATTGTTTTATTTATAAAATGTTTTATGTATTAAAATATTTTATTATTATATATCATCTGATTTAATATTTAGTATAAAAATATCTGAAGGTGCCCAAATTCGAAATTATTAAATATATTATATATTTTATTATTTAGTTCATATAATATGTGATTTTATATAATTAAATATTAAAAAATAATAATAGAGTAATTCACCAATTTTGTTTTTCATATAAAATATTTTTTTTAAAATAATTAGAAAGAAAAACTCTAAAAAATTAGATCTAATTTTTTAAAAATTTAATTTCTAAAATTTTGTATTACTTAATATTTAATTAATTTTATTTTTTAAATATATATATTTTATAATATAAATTAGTTTTTAAATTAGAAAGACTATTAGTTTTTTTATGTTGATATATATATATATATATATTAGTTGACATATATATATATATTCACTTTTGAAAAATGTTAGAAAACATGATTTGTGTTGTTTTGTATACAATTACTTTAATTTACTTTTATATTTTATAAAAATAATTTATATATTAAATTATATAATTATGTTTTTCAATTATTTTAATAATTTGATTATGCTTGTATACATCATATGATTTAGGGAAAATTCCAAAATGGTAGAAAATATGGTAATTGACAAAAATAGTAATTATGATGAAAATTGACCAAAATAGTATTTATTAAAAGAGATAAAAACTAAATTAATCATAAACCCTAAATCATAAATACTAAATCATAAATCATAATACTAAACCCTAAATTCTAAACCCTAAATAATAAACCCTGAATCCAAAATTATACAAGGGTATAAAATTTTTTACAATACAAAACAATGCTAAATATATTAATTATTTATTTTATTGTTATATTTGTGACAATGTATATTATTGTGTTATTCTATGCATTTTTCTATGATTTTATTTTTTTTTAAAATTAAAATTTATTTATTATTAATTTATAATATTATTTTAGTTATAATTATGAATTTTATTATTTTTCAAAAATTTTGAAAATTGCTTTTATAAAATTTTATTATAAGAAAAAGAGAAATTAAAGATATTAAAAAATATTATAAATTAATTAGTAATAAATATATATTGAATTTTTTAATTTTAATGAATATTTAAATGGCAATGGATATGTCGTAATAAATACAGTAGAGCGATGTCATTTTTATATTATTTTTTAATGTAATAGATTTTTAGATGGTTTTTTTTAACGTTGATACAGATAATGATAATTATTACAAGGACAATTTTATAGATAATACTACTTTTGTTCTACGAAAATTCATTCACGATCACGATCAACCGCTCCACCTACTCCTGAAAATTTGCTTATAAGCTTGCCTCCATTAATTTTGTAAAACTTACACCTTCGGAGATTCGAACCTAATATCTATCAATGTAGAGCTTTAGCCACTTCACCACTAAATTATAATTGCTTCCACACATTTCTAGATGGTTAGAGACATGTTTTTAACAAATCAATTTTAAACCTAAATTACATACGTTATGTATAGTATATATATATTATATTGATGTGAATATATCGGTTAAATATAAAACATATTATTAGGCTTATCTAAAAGTTATATACATAAAAAACAATCTGTGACTTGTACGGTACACGCAGAAATGATACAAAGGAATAAAGAGAAGGGAAAAGGAGGATTTGGTTTTGGAAGGTCTTACTCGGATTTATGTTGTCGTTGCCTTTACTCATAACATGATACAAAAACAAATGATAAAAAAATAATGAGAAAAGTTTTGAAAATTTCCTAAAGTAGAATTATTTATATAATTAAAGTTATCTAATAATTATAATAGTGTGGAACTATTATTTGATATATTGTGATAGAGACGCAATCTAAAAAATCACAAAAATATGTGAGTAGTAACACTAAACCGCCCAAACAAAATAGCTATGAATAGCTACGGATAGCTATGACCTTGCTACGATTTGAATTCGTAGCTAATCCATAGCAATCCGTAGCTGAAAAAATAGCTACGGAAAAATCCGTAGCTAATCCGTAGCTAAATACAGTTTTTCTTGTAGTGACACACACATATATATATATATATATATATATATATATATGCACCATGCTTTCTCTTCACTTCTGATATATCTTAAAACACCAAAGGTGAAAATTATCTGTAATTGAAGTATTAAGCTTGGGTATTTGGATATTCGGGTCGGTTTCGGATTAGATCTGTTCGGTTCCGGTTCTTTTGAGTCTAGAAGATTTCTATCCAATAGGTATTTAGGTTATTATGAGTCGGGTATCGGTTCAGATACAACCGGTTCTAGGTCGATTCGGCTCTGATTTTTCAAAACCAAAAAGTACCCGAATATTTTCGGGTTTCGAGTGTAATTCGGGTTTCGGTTTATATTGCACCTGAAATGAATAAGATAACCAAAAATATTTAAAAAACCCGAAATGAGACAACTTGCAATCGTTTAAGTTCAAGTCTCACAACATCACAACTTGTGAATACTCTCACTTGCGTCGAACTAAAATAAAAGTAAGTCCGAAATACAATAAAACAACCCAAATTTCAAAGGTTTACAACAAAAATATAAACACATAATGTCATCAAAAGCCAAAACGATGTTCATTCCTCAGTCCTCACTGCACACTCCTCATCTTCATTCTCCTTGTATGTTAAATCCAAGTTCAAACTCTATGTGAAACAATAAAGACCATATAAGTTGGCAATAAACATAATATACAAATAGAGCGTAAATAAATAGAAGCTAGTTGGTTTACCTCTCATGGGATCATCATGTATCTCAACAACTGAAAGCAATTGTTCAATTGTTAGTTCATCTTTCTCATTGATGTGAATCTCACATTTTAACCACTGCTCAGTACACATTAATACCTCAATCATGTAGTATGTTAAACATATCCTACTTGGATCTAAAACTCCCCCAATAGTGCTAAATGCAGATCCTAAAACTACTGATGATACTTGTAATGCCAAAATATCCTTAGCTACAAGAGAGAGGACATGGAACTTAGGACTGTTTCTATTCCACCACGATAGTACGTCATAATTTGCACCTTTCATCAGCCTTGGAGTCTCAATACCCTCTTTTAGATAGAGTTCCAACTCATTAGCAGTGTCATGAGCTCTTGTTTCTTGTACAAGATCGTCGTATAAGTTATCCATCCTATCATATCTAGTACCATTACCAAGTACTCTTCTTTCAAATACATGTCCTCTAATCTGATCTTGCGATTTTGAAGAAGAAGCTCCTTGAGATGAATAAACAGAGCCATCTGCTCGCATAGCCACTGTATTCCTCAAACAACCTTTTTAGTATATCCATGATTGACTCAGAAATCAACTTGAACTCGATGCTTCCTTTTCCGTAGAGCTTCTCAAAACAAAGATTAAGAAAATCCATCTTCCTTATCGGGTCAAAAACAGTAGCCACTATAATCATCTTGTTCATTTCATACTTGTCCCTGTCATTATCAACCCAAAAAGGATTCCAATACTTTTCCAATTTCCTCATCATTGTCAAAGCTCTCAGCCTTAAATCTTCATCAGGTCCTTGAAAACTGCTTATTGCGCTTATATTCCTAGTAATTGTGACTATCTCATTGTATATCTTATGAGAAGCTGAAAGGATCAAAGTTGAATTGTTAAAGATGATAAGAAACGGCTTCCTAGTCTGTTGTAATTGGTGGATCAATCCTTTTTCCCTTCTACAGTGCCAAGGAAGTAATCATTGTATGGTCTATCTTCTGTCTCCATTTTCTCAAATGCCAATCTGAATTTCAAGGTCTGTTCTAGCATGAGAAATAATGAATTCCACTTCGTCTGAACATCTAAAGGCATACTACCTCTAGTCATTTTCCTTGTTTCCACACGAAATTCAAACGGCTTTGTCCTGATTGTTGAAGACCTCACATAGGTAATTGCATTCCTAACAGCAGCCACACTTGCATCTATTTACATCAGACCTTCTTTGACTACTAGGTTAATAATGTGAGTAGCACACCTTATATGTAGAAATTCCCCCTTTTTAGAGCAATGCTTCATCGCCATTTTTGGGGTCAAAAACCCCACGACGAAAACGATAGCCGAAAACAAGATCGGACAATCGTACACAGACAAATGTTCGTTTCGGACAGACAAAAGTTTTATACGAATGACAAGTTATACAAGGCGTTGATAACTTCGTACGAATAAATTTTATACGAAAAAGTCAGTAGACAACATTTCATACGAAACGGACCACACTTCATACGCAGCGGATCAATCGGACAAACACATCTCTCGACACAGATTACGGATTAACAAAACATCCAAACAAACAACAGCCGAGCTGAATCAGATCGAAACCGAGCTAAACCAGCTCGGATTTTCCGAGCTGAAATCAGCTTGGACCGAGCTAAACCAGCTCGGATCCGAGCAAAAACCATCTCGGACCGAGCTAAACCAACTCGGATTTGAGCTGAACCGGCTCGGATCCGAATGTTTCCTTTCTCATTTTCGGAAGTTCCGAGCTGAATGCGTCTCTTGGTAGTTTCTGAGCTGGTTTTCGCTTCTCCAAACTTTCCGAGCGGATAGCGTATGATCAAACATTTGTTGATATCTCATTCTACAGATGCGCAACTAACCACAATCCATCTTCGGAAACACTGGCTTGTATTTTCTTGCCCGTTAAACCAAATCATCGGATAAAGTTAGAAGAAATACAAACTTGACCCAAACATGCAATATTCGTATGTCCGAAACTTTGGGCCAAATAAAGAAGTTTACACACAAACGGATTCGGACCATCCGTTTTCGGCCCATTCGGCAAATAGGTTAAGCCGCGGAAAGATAATTGCCTAAGAAAATAACTCGAATAAGTGAAGATGAAAATATCTCCGAGCTAAAGAGGAAAATCCGAGATGAAAATGTAAATCTTAACGGAAAAACGAAGGAGATAACAACAAGAATATTTCCGCAAATCTTGCAGAAAATATCCTCGAAGCCGACTTGCCGCAGCTATATAAGGAGATGGTAGTCATACGATTTAGATATATCAAAAAACCCTAGCATCTAGACTGAATGACTTAGCGATTTTCTTAAGATTTTTCCGTTCTTTGTACTCTTTTTCCGATCTCATCAATAAAATATCCTCCGGGTTTACTATTCGGTGTGTTTACTCATGAAATTTCTGTTCCCTAAAAGTTTGCTCTACAAGTTTTGACTCTCACAGTTTGGCGCCGTCTGTGGGGAATAGAAGTTTCTTACACTTAAAAATCATCGATTAACGGATCAGCGGATATGGTTGCCAACGGAGACAGAGACGGAATAGATCAGCAGCCGCTGATCGACAACGCCACAACCAACGTTACCACGGGTAACACCTCAACAAGCGGCAACGTTACAAACACAACCACCCCAGATGCAACAATCAACACAACGCTTTCCGAGATGAAAGAGATGGTGGCCGCACTGAGACAAAGACAGAAGAGCAAGAAAAGGCGAATAGCACTCTCACGGAGCAGATCTAGAGACTAAAAACCGGGAACCGTACACGGACGACCCAAACGGTGAACTTCACCCCATCTGAACGAAGGCGTTTAGACTTTTCGACGTCCGGTGAATCGGCAAGGAATCCGTCGCAACACCGCGTACAAACTGCGGGCGAACGAACTCCTCCGGCAACAAGACCCAATACCACAGATCCTCCTCCTGTGGTCCGAGGTCGAAGGTTCGTAGCAGCAAACGATACAGAAGACTGCAGAAACGAAAACCCGATTCTGCCTGGAAATCAGAACGAGCCACACTCTGACGACGATGAAGAAAGAATCGATGCGGATCGATACGTCCCAGAACGAAGCGATGATGAACTATCGGAAGAAGGGGACATCGAGCAGACTCAGCCAAACAAACCAACAGAACGACGACGTAGCAATAAACGGAGCGAGCTCGACGAACTCAAGGACGAACTGGCTCATACAACAACGGAGATCAAAACTGTACGATCACAGGTTCATCGGGAGACGAGCGCTGCGTATGAAATCGATCGTGTCTTGGAAGAAACGTGAAAGACACCATTCAAAGCTCGAATCACTGGAACTCGGATTTACAATCCGGACAAGCTCAAAATCCCAATCTACGACGGAACGACCAATCCGAAAGCTCATATGATGGCTTTCTGAATCGCGATGGGAATGGCAAATCTCAGCCAAAGGGACAAAGATGCTGGTTTCTGTCTCTTGTTCGTAGAA
Organism: Orychophragmus violaceus; assembly: GCA_030180135.1. Classification (NCBI taxonomy): domain Eukaryota; kingdom Viridiplantae; phylum Streptophyta; class Magnoliopsida; order Brassicales; family Brassicaceae; genus Orychophragmus; species Orychophragmus violaceus. The sequence goes on from CM058232.1 coordinate 97,987,797, forward strand.
CATCTAAAAGGAGCGGCACTTGAATGGTTCTCTAGACTAGAACGCGATTCCATCGGAAATTTTCAACAACTATCGGAAGAATTCATGAAACAATACTCGATCTTCATGGACAAAGATACTTCCAACGTCGATCTATGGGCCTTGAGTCAAGGCAAAACAGAGAGCTTTAGGAAATTCATCGAACGATTCAAAAAGGTCGCCACCAGAATCGAAGGTTTAAGCGACAAAGTGGGCATCAACGCTCTAAAGAAAGCACTTTGGTACAAGTCGGACGTTAGGAGGGAAATCTCACTAAATCGACCACATACAATGGCGGATGCTTTGCACAGAGCAATAGACTTTATCGTTGACGAAGAGGAAATGAAGGTCTTGTCCGAGATGCATAAGTCTAAAAATAAACCAAGCAAGGAGGATACTTGCTTACCAGCAAGCGCAAACAGCGAGAAACGAGTCTCGAAGCAAACTTGCAGCTCGCGGCCCGAGAGAATGGTTGGCTCGCATAATTACCAGATCGGCTCGAATGAACAAGAAGACAGGACGTCCGAACGAAGGAAGAGTTCATGGAACACATGGACAAGGAACCCCAGCGCCTACGATGAGAAAGCATTCTGTGATCACCACCAATCTTACAGACATAACAGTGCCGACTGTCGCAGATTGGGCATTAAACTAGCGGCAAAACCTGTAGCTGGGGAGTTAGGAGATAAGATAAGTTTGAAGGATTTCGACCATGGAAAGATCGAAAACATTCCAATATGCCAAGCAAGAGCAGCGACCCAAACAGAACGGATGGAGTGCGAACTCACCAAGAAGGACTTAGCGATTTTCTTAAGCTTTTTCCGTTCTTTGGACTCTTTTTCCGATCTCATCAATAAATTATCCTCTGGGTTTACTATTTCGGTGTATTTACTCGTGAAATTTATGTTCCCTAAAAGTTTGCTCTACAAGTTTTGACAGTGCGAGTTTCGACTCTCACAGCCATATTGCGCTGTGAAATCCTCCTTAAACAATCTCAGTGTTGAAGTGTTAGTTGTGGCGTTGTCCACTGTGATACAGAAAACCTCCTGATATCACATTCTTCCAAACACTCCATAACAAAATTTGAAATCGTCTGACCCTTGTGATCAAGAACATTCTTGAACCTAATTATCATTTTCTTCATCTTCCAACTGGCATCAATGAAGTTTGCTGTTATCACCATGTAGCTTGTACTTGTGTGTGGAAAATCCCAAATGTTTGTAGTCAAAGACAACGGTTGCTTGTTCTGTCCAAGAATATTTTTCATCTCAACTTATATCTCTAGTGCAAGTTCTTCGAGAATGAGGCTGATACAGTTTCACCTTTGACGAGAAGTGTCTAAATCTTAAGCCTTCACTGAATGTCAATGGAAACTCAGCTAATACTATCATTTCATTTCTTGCTTCACTGAAGACATTCTCAGATTCTTTACCCACTGAAAGCTCTCCCTCCTCACGAGTTAAAATCGTTTGGTTTTTGAATTTGTTAGCTGCCAGCCAAACAATGTACGCCTTGCACCCTTATAAATGTTTCTTCAGATTAGATGTACCAGACTTAGTAGCACACGACATTTCCTTGGAACAGTAGAGACAATTACATTTATCGTAGTTGTTCCTCTGACGAGCATAATGCTCACACACCCATGATCTTGACTTTTTTCCTAGACCCACTAGCTCCCATTTTCTCTTTTCTCTTCTTCGTGTTTGTTGGTGCTTGAACATCCTCGTTTGAATCGCTAGATTGTGCATCGATCGAATTTTCTTTGTCATGCGGAGGTGAGCCACAAGAAGCCATCTGCGTATGCAACAACAAGTAGTCAGTATACAACAAACACTAACTCGCTTGACATAAGAAGTGAAACACTTGTACATGTAACAAATAATCAGCTTATGTACTAACAAGTAACAAACAATAACAAGAAGTCACAAACACTAAGTATCAATGTATGTGTATCACGCTTTGTAACTAATTAGTAAGTAGTAACTACCGATAAGTCAAAATTTTCACTCAGAAACGACGAGATATTCCGGTTACACAGTTGCAGACGAGATAAAACTTGTGATTTGTCTAGATTTTAATAAACAACTCAAGTGATATATTGTTGAAAAGAGCAAGACGAAATAAAATAGAAACTTCAACAAACAATCGGGATGTCGGAATCAGATAATCGGAAAATTTAAGGACAATCGGGATGTTAAACATAGAAACGATTTGACAGAGATTAGTATATTACCTCAGATTGATTTTGAGAGGAAGCCGAGTCTACGACTTTCAAATCCAGTATTGCAAATGAAGAATCAAACTGGCGATATATGTTAATTCTACACCAAAATCGGAGCAGCAGTCGGACAACAAAAGGTCTCACGCGATAAAAGTGAAAATCCTAAATTCCTAGATATTCAATTGACAAAAGTTAAGTGGTGTGGTTTATGTGTCGGTTATATCGGTTAACTAAATGGGTATCGGGTCCTAACTGGAACTGACCGATACCCACGGTTCTAAAAATTTTTATCCATTAGTTATTTCACCTATAACCGTAACCAACACAGACTCGATTATTTCGGTTTGATTACGGTTCGGATAAACGGTTCCAGTTATAATGTCCAGGGATATGAAGTACTACATGAAAATATCTACACTAATTGAAGATTATCTAAGTTAAATAAAAAAAAATGAGAGGTTAATGCGAAATCTTGGCTTAAAGGTTTAGCAAATAGGATGTGAATAGGGAGACAAGTAGAGGAGGTGATAGGGGTCATCACTTGGAGAATTAGTGGTCGATCTTCATACACCGTCCGTTCATCATTAATTGCGGCTAATTATAGCTTTCATCAACTATTAATATTTAGGCCAATTTTAATTCCTCCTTTTTTAATTTCCCATCTTAATATGATAGGACAATTAATATGATATGACAATTTTTTTTTGTTTCTCTATATGCTTTACTTTTTGTGTGTCTTAAAAATATCACATGCGATAAAATCCAGCAATAACATTTTTGTTAAAAAATGTTGTAAAAAAAAAAAAGATTTTTTTTTTTGTTAAAAATATAAGATGAGGTGGTAACCAAAAAATTGCTAACGGAAATAATGACGTCACAATCATGCCATCACTTTTATGTTTATTTAGGTCGGATTGATGAACAATGACGAACAATTATATTAGCGGTTTGTGAAAATAGTAAACAATTGAATAATACAAAATTGTAAGTGAAAAAATGTTAGCGAAAGCGATAACAAAAAAAACTGAAAGTAACCGTTTTAACTGTAACTTTTGATAACATTTTCGTGATTGATAACAAAAAAAATAATGTACCTCTAACGTTTTTACTATAACTACACCAATTTATCTATTTATTGTTCGATATTAATATTGTTGAAAAAAGTTAATAAACTTGTTGCTAGCGTTACGGCCAAGGACAAGAGTAGCTAACATATCAATCTAGTCACGTTTATACAAAAATCATAAAATTGTAAATGTCTCTAGATATGCTTGACTCGGATACCAAACACAGATTTTTAGAAATGAAAATTTTCTTCTTCTTAAAACAGTGTCCTTGAAGATGCAATGAACTGGAGGTTGAGCTACGACAACAGCTGAATCAGTCAAGTTGTGAAACAACACTTGTATCAACGATAAATATCGTATGGACGATGAGTTGGAATCAAAGAATATGGAAGCTAAGGATGTTGGTAGCTGACTAGGACGAAGCTAAAGAAGAGTAGCTGAACTGGATAAGCAAACCAGAGAGCATACATATGAAATATATGATTGAGAGATTTTAGGAAAATAAGTGTTTTTCTAGAAAAAAAAATGAAAATATTCCTAAGGGTAGTTAGGAAAGTTGTAAGATGACCTATGAAGTATAAATAAGTCGTCTTGGGTATCTGTGCTTGGTGCGCCATTTAGAGAAAGATTGCTTTTAACAAGGGTTTGGGAGTTATAGTAAGAGAATTAAGCTTGGATCTTAAGGGTGAATGTAAGGAGCTTTGAGATCGTAGTTAAATCGAAAAGCGGATGAAAGACTATGTTGTTAAGGTTAAACTACAAGTTTAATTTGCAATAAAAAGTCTTTGAAAAAGAATTTCATGTGTTATATTCTTTATTACGTAGTTCTCGCATTTTTAATTGGTATAAGAGCGGACACTTGTTTACTCATATATACAAGTGAGATTATGTGGAAGAAATAGAGAATTACAATGAGCTAATCAATAGCTCTAGAGTAATATTGGATGCAACCAACTATGGTTTTTGGAAAGCTAGAACAAGATCGCAAATCAAAGGCATTGACCCACTTCCATGAAAGGCAGTAGAATCAGATTGGAAGGCTCCTACTACTAATAATGATGAGGGAGTTGATGCACCTAAACCGGAAGAACTCTGGACAAAAGTAGAACACAAATTGTCCAAATACAATTCCAGAGCCCTCACTGCAATTCACTGTAGTGTAGCCAAGAAGAAATTTGAGCTGATACAAGGGTGTGAACTGGCAAAAGAAACATGGGACATTCTTTAGACACACTTTGAAGGAACATAGAAGGTAAAAAACTCAAGAAAATACCTTCTGGCTACCAAGTTTAAGGACCTAAAATTGGAAAATGATGAAACAATCTAAGACTTCAACGCTGAAATCAGCTCACTAGCTCTAGAGGCATATCCTCTCGGAAAGAAATAAAAGGACAAGAAACTGGTCAATAAATTTTTAAGGTGCCTACCAGCTAAGTATACGCGGTACAAGGCAGCACTAAGTGTGTCAGCCAACACTGACAGTATGAGTCTTGATGAGCTAGTTGAAATGCTGTAAGTTCATGAACTCGATTTGGATGGTACGAAGAAACCCAAAAGCATTGCACTGGTTTCACAAGCAAAGGCTAGCCAGGAGATTAATGAAGAGGATCCAGTAAGTCTCATTGTTCGGAGGTTTGATCGTTCTCTAAGAAGGGTAGAACAAGGACAAAGCAACAAACAAGTACAAAAAGAAATCCTTTGATGATGAAAAAGCAACTAAGAAAGCTGAAATGCAGTGTCATGAATGCAAAGGATTCAGACATTTCAAAACTGAATGCCCAACGTCTGGAGACGAGAGACAAAGTGCTTTGGCTGCAAAGGAACTGGACACACTCATCTGGAATGTATTAATGATCAGAAGCGAAGACAAGAAAATTCAATGCTAGGAGTAAACAGTGATGAATCCGAGGATGAAAGTGATGAAGAAGAAGTAAACAACTTTGTAGCATTCTTGGGAATCACCGAAGTTGAAGAGGATGAGTCTGAGTCCGAATCAAAACCCAAGGCAGATCTAGCAAGCACCTACAAGGAAGTAAGAGATGCTCTAATTAATATCGGATTAGAAAACATGGCATTGATACAAATGAAGATAAGACTTGAAGCACATGTTGTGTCTTTACAAGATGAACTGAAAACTGAAATGAAACTCAGTCATGAAAGCGTTACCTTGATGAGGAAATTTTTTACACTAGCTAAGAAATTAGAAGAATTAGAGATGATGTTGAGGAAATAAAAAGAAGTGACAAGACAGATTCAGTATGAGCTAGATCAAAACCACCGCAAAATTCACATGTTTGCCGGAATTAAGCGACTGGGCATGATTCTGAGTTATGGAAGGACAGAGAACATCAAGTTAGGACTTGGGTACACTGGACGAACTGCGATAAACCCTGGTAAAACAACTTTTGTCCAGGCAAGTATAACAAGCCTATCACAGAAGGTGTATGACACATCATAAAAGGGCTGTTGCTATTGTGGAAAAAGTGGTCACTATAAAGCTTACTGCTACCGATTCCAGGAAAGAGTAAGACAATTGAGAAGATTCAACTAGAACAAGGACAAGTATCATATGGGTCAGAAAAAACAGATATGTATCAGCATGCAACATGGAGTAGTACAAAGGGTAAAACATCAAAACATGTCTGGTGCAGTATGGATTTTGTAGCGAATGAACATGAGGATATAAGTATGTGGTATTTTGGCAGTGCCTGCTCAAGGATTATGAAATGTACAAGAGACCATCTCAAAGAGATCAAGGTGATAAAGTTTGGTAAGGTCACGTTCGGTGATGAAGGATAAGGGGCAATACAAGGAAAATGTAAGATACATAATTCAGATCTACCTAAGCTACCGAATGTCTATCTGGTGAAAGGTCTCAAGGAGAATTTTATCAATGTGAGCCATCTATGTGACGAAGGATTAATGGTGTTCTCAAGGAGAATTTTATCAATGTGAGCCATCTATGTGACGAAGGATTAATGGTGTGCTTCATAATTTGTGACTATAAGGCAATAGATGAGACTTGTGATATCATTCTACAACGGAAAAGGTCTGGTAATAATTGTTACATGTGTGAGAACAAGACTAAATGTCTTAGTGCAAAGGATGAAATAAATTTAACCACTCTAGTTAAGAATGAGATAGTCTGAGGGATACCACAACTTAAAGAGAGTAACAAGATGGTGTGTGAAGCGTGCAACAAAGGCAAACAAGTCAAAGGACTACACAAGAAAGTGCTCGATGTTCAGACAAAACACAGACTGGATCTGGTTCACATGGATTTGATGGGATCAATGCAATTTGAAAGTGTGGCTGGTAAAAGATATGTGTTTGTCTTGGTGGATGACTACACAAGATACACATGGGGAAGGTTTATTTGTGGTAAGTCTGACACGATAGACAACTTCGGATTTAGGCACTTCAGTTAATCAATGAGAGAGGTGGAATCAAGAAAGTCAGAAGTGATCATGGTGGATAATTTCATAATGAAGCCATGAAGGTGTTCTCTGTAGATCATTGATTAGCTCACCAGTTTTCACCTCCAAGAACACCACAACAGAACGGAGTAGTAGAGAGGAAGAATCAGATTCTCGAAGAAATGACCAGATCCTGATCCACGGTAATGATGTGCCATTAAAGTTCTGGGCTAAAGCAATTAACACAGGATGTTACATCATCAACGGAGTGTATGTAAGGAGAGGAATAACCAAAAACACCATATGAGATGTGGAAAGGAAAGACTTCAAACCTAAGCTAATTTCGTATTTTTGGTTGGAAGTGCTATATACTGAATGACAAAGATCATTTTGGGAAGTTTGACTTACAGAGTGATGAAGGTATTTTCTTAGGTTACTCAGGGACTAGTACATCTTTCAGAGTATACAAAACAAGATCTCGCATGATTGTTGAATCAGTTAATGTGGTATTTGATGATTTGTGTCATATGAATCCTACTAATACACCTTCAGATAGTGACTCAGAACAAGGTGAGCAACACAAGTCCTCAGATGAAAGAACAGAGGAGCAAGAAGAAGTTCCAGAAGCAATTCAGTCAAAAGGAGTGAAGTCACAAGAAAAAGCCAAACCAAGCAGAACTCAAAAGAATCACCATATCTCAGAAGTTTTAGGGGATGTGAATGATGAGAAAATGAATAGAATAGTTAATCTGAACTTCAGAGAAATGGTGCGATTTTCCTGTTTTGTTTCAGTCATAGAGCCTAAAACACATGTTCATGCCTTAGATGATGAGTTCTGGATTGTGGCCATGGAATAAGAGCTAGATCAGTTTGTTTGCAATGACGTGTGGGAACTTGTACCACGTCCTGAAGGAGTGAACAATGTATGAACAAAGTGTATTTTCAAAAACAAGATGATGAGAATGGAGTGGTGGTTCAGAATAAAACTCTACTTGTTGCTCAGGGGTACTCTCCGATTGAAGATGTTGATTTTGAGGAGACTTTTGCACCTGTAGCATGGCTTGAGTCAATCAGGTTGTTTCTTGGAATAACGTTCATTATGAACTTCACTGTATACCAAATGGATATGAAGAGTGTTTTTCTGAATGTTTTTTTTAAGAAAAGGTGCATGTCGAACAACCAAAAGGATTTGAGGATGCAATCAACCCTGGATATGTGTACAAACTTAAGAAAGCTCTGTATGATCTAAAGCAAGCACCGAGAGCATGGCATGAAAGACTCACAAGTTTTCTTCTAAAAAAAAGAATGGGATCATTATATAATATCTATGTCGATGACATTATCTTCAGAGGAACGTCTCAAGGACTAGTTGATACTTTTGTATTGGATATGACTCAAGAGTTTGAAATGAGTATGGTAGGAGAACTGAAATACTTCCTTGGATTATAAGTCAACCAAACCAGTGATGGTGTGTTCATCTCTCAGAGCACCTATGCTAAAAATCTGTTAAGGCGGTTCAAATTGGATCAATGCAAGGAGGCTAGGACACCCATGAGCACCACGACCAAGTTGTCAAGAGATGATGATGGAACTGATGTAGATGTCAAGTTGTATCAAGGAATGATCGATATTCTATTATACATGACAGCCATCAGACATGATATGTGTTTAAGTGTAGGAATATGTGCAAGATACCAAGCTAAACCAAAACAAACGCATCTGGAGGCAGTTAAGAGAATCATCAAGTATGTCAAAGGAATGGTCAATCTGGGAATTTGGTATTTAAAAGGATCCAAAAAACCCATGGTTGGTTACTGCAATGCAGATTGGACAGAAATTTGGATGATAGGAAGCACTAATGGAAGATGTTTCTTTCTTGGAAATAATATGATTGCATGGATGAGCAAGAAGAAGAATTCTATGTCACTTTCTACAACAGAAGCTGAGTATATTGCAATGGGAAGTTGTTGTGTTTAGCTCCACTGGATGAAACAAATGTCAGCCGACTATGGAATTGATTCATGACTACTTCTAGTTAACTGTGACAATAAGAGTGATATAAGCATCTCGAAGAACCCATTTCAACACTCTCGGACAAAGCATATTAACATAAGACACTATTTTATCCGAGAGCTAGTGGAGGAAAAACAAGTAGTGGTTGAATACATAGTTACTGATTTGCAACTGACAGATTTCTTTACAAAACCTCTTGATTTAAACCGTTTTATTACTTTAAGAAACTCAATCGGTGTATGTGAGATGTAATGGTTTGTCAAATGTACAAGACTGATACATGCACTAATTCATGAAACACATCAAGCTATGATTTAGTTTGGAGTCAGGATAACTAGTGGAAAAGAATTGCCTGTTGTGCCGTCTTGTCTCATGTACAGTACAAGTTTCTCGAGTGAGACTCAAAGACAGAGATACAAATAAGCTATGAGTTGATATCCTGAGAAGTCAAGTGATGGAATTAACTCTTGCAATAGCTCAGTTACTGATTCAAAGAAGAATAAATAAAAAAACAACAACAAAGGGAATGAATATGGCGGTATCACTCGAAGGATAAAGGTTGAAAACTTCTTGAGGCAAGATAAAGGCATGAGAGTGTAAAAGCAAGTCAATGGAAGAATGATGGCCAAGTGCAGAGAATCATATGAGCAAAGTATATGAACTGAGACATGTGAAGTGTCAGTTCCTAACACACACAACACTGATTTGTGGATTAAAATAGAGAAAGGTATGTCTTTTATGTAAAAAAATCCAGTGCATCAGTAAATATGTAGGTAATTCACTATAGTTAATTACCATTGCCTTAAGATAGAATATGGTTGATCTCATATAGTCATTTCTGAATAAGTGGTTCTAATAAATCATATAAGTGCTGCAGTGAACATAAAATATGGTTCAAGTCGGTTATCCTTGGTTCGGAGTTGGTTGGCAAGAAACAAAAATCCGAGATTCGTGAGAACTAAATAGGAAAAGAAGATTTGAATTTTAAAATTCAAAATATTTGGAAAATCCATCTCCCAATCAAATCGCATGCAAAAAGGAAACAAAATCTCTGACATAGATTCTGCCTCAGCTAATAAAAGAGGGAGAAAGCAAAAGAAAAATCAAAATTTCCCTAAATCAGAACTCCGACGAAACAATGCTTCTTCTCTGTTCAAGCTCTCTCGGTTCAATCTTCGAAAAATGACCATGGTGCATGCGACCAGAAGAGGTAAATTATCTAGACTTAACGACAAGCTCAGTCTCAGCCGGAACAAACACCGCCGCAATTGATTGATGACTCAAGCTCAGAGGAAGAAGTGCTGCCACCCAGAAACCCTAATATTGTTTCCAATCAGATTATGGGTGAGACTCAAAAGACTAGCACGAACTCGTTTGCAACGGCCCAAGAGGTGGAAGTAATAGATCCGGTGGAAGATTGTGTCGTAAAAGATAAAGGGAATGATGAAGCTCAGTTATGTCATATCTCAGAGCCAGATAATCAACAGCCCAAGCCGCCGTATGATCCTGAAATAGAGGAAATCCAGTTAAAAGAGTCGTCTAAGGAGGGCAACAAGGAAGCTGAGTCAGTTCGTCAAGATGACAAGGCTGAAAAGAGCATGTCTGAGGAGATAGACAAACAGGAAAAAGAAGCAGTCGATGGCTTATCTTCTCTGCTCACAGATAACAATCCCCTAGCCGTGGTTCTTGTTGATCCAATTGATGAAGCACAAATCAATGCAGATCATCCTGAGCAGAACACAGGAAACGAGCAGTCTGAGCCAGTCACAATGCCTAAGAATAGGAAAGCCAGGAAGCAAGTGAGACCCATTCCTGATCAGAAGAATTCTCATACTGAAAAGACAGAAGGAGACAAGCCGGTTCAGAAGAAGAAGAAGAAGAAGAAGAAGAAATCTTCTAAGACAGTTGGTCCCTCTACCTCAATTGTGCATCAGTATGTGCCAAAAAATGTATTTACTTCCAAGCGCTTTCCATCCAGAGAGGTCCAATCCAAGTATGCTATGTTTAAGGAACGCATAATCTTAGCTGAACGGATAGTAGACTTTGTCGAAACAGATAAGTGGGGGTATCTAGGCGTGATCAATATAGGAATGTTGAGAAGTACTGTTGATGGGCTGATTGGATATGTTCCTGATATTGTGAAAGATTTTTACACCAATCTGCCTAAGTCTAGCTCAATTGTCTCTGATAAAGGAGTCAGAGTCTTTCTGCGTAAAAGGATGTATGAGTTTTCTCCTGCGCAAATCAATGCTTGCCTTGACTTAGATCCTATGAGAAATACTGAATTAAGAACTGATGCAAGCATTGATGCAGTCTCCCATGACACACTGGCCAAGTATCTGACTGAAGGACAGAAGAAAACCTGGGCAAGAATGAAGTCGGTGGATCTTCCTCCGAAGTATGCAGCTTTGACAGTTATGTTGGATCACCTAGGATCTAGGGTTCGTTATATTGAAATTACCAACCTCGTTCTTACCTTGAACTGGCAGCGGAATGATTGGTGACGAGATCAGTAAGCGACTCGGATGCTTCGCCTCTACCAAATACACACGCACACAAACCTGGAAAGCCGGGATGCTAGTGCCGGATCTTTGGGATTCTGAGTTTTTGGTGTTTCTGCTTTCTCTGTCAAGAAAAAGACGACTACTACTGTTCTAGGTCGAAACTCTTGTTTTATTTGTTGGGATTATGCCCTGAAATCACATTGTACTTACTCTAGAGATAGTTGTATTGTCGAGATCGGACAATTCATGTGATACTAGGTAGTCATAATGTTTTGCTAGAAACCGCTTAAGACAAATGAGTTGTAACTCATTTCTAGTATCGTGTGAACCTACAGGGTCACACACCTAATCAAGTTGGATACACTTGGTATGGGATTGATCATTGGCATATGATCCGATCAATGTGTATTGGATACACATTGATATCGTGTTTTAAGAGATGTGTCGATCGATGCCCTTGGTGCATCGATCGATATAAGATGTGTGTCGATCGACACCAATAGGTGTGTCGGTCGACACGAGGGCGAAACCGAAACTGATGTTTCGGTTTACCTCGAGGTCAATATATAAACGAGTTTTATATTTCGACCTAGGTAAGCGTGCCGTCGCAGACAGTTTTCCTTGACAGAAAACTGATCCTCTTTCTCCAGAAAACATAGAAATACCAAGAGATCCGATTCCCGGCGCTAGCATCCCGGCGGATTCCAACTTGTGTGCGTGTGGACTACGATAGAGGCGCAGCGATTGAGGCGCTCCACAGATCTCGTATTACCTGATCATTCTTCCGCTGCAAATCTCTAGGTAATCACAAGGTCAGATCTATGATTCATTTAACTAGACCCTAGATCCGAGGCTTCGGGAACCTAACAGCAATTCTGAATCGGGTAGAATTGGCTCCGAGTTCCTTCAGTAGTATCAGAGCCTTAGGGTTTTATCATTGAATTAGCATGTTTAGTAGAATTTGATGATTTAAATTCGTTCATAAGATAGTATGAATAAGAACAGGTTAGATCGATTCAGATCAAAATCGATTCTGTGTTTTCGCACAGTGTCGATCGACACACTAGGTGTGTCGGTCGACACAGAATGGCGAATTCGACAAAATCGGCGGCTAGGTTTTTCGCGAAGAAAAACCAAAAGCCTACTGTGTCGATCGACACTGATTGAGTGTCGGTCGACACAGAGCAGATTCGGTCGAGTGTCGATCGACACAGGTTAGTGTCGATCGACACAGGTTAGTGTCGGTCGACACAGACCTAGCGAATGGTTAATCGGTTCAATTAGATTGGACCGGTTATCATGCTTGGTTAAGTCCGAATAGATCGGTTTAAATTGAATGAATTGGTTCAATTGGATTGAACTGATTGTCTCAATTAGCATGAACCGATGGGTTAAATCAATCTGATTGGATAAAACGGTTCAATTGAATTGGACCGGTTATCGCAATTAGTATAAACCGATTTGAATGGTTAAGATCAGTTGATCTGATAAGTCGGTTCAATTGGATTGGACCGGTTATCAAAACTGTCTTCGGTTTAGGTCTATGTCGACCGTCACACATGGGTTGTGTTGATCGACATGACCGGTTCAACAAACCGGGTTAATTGGATTAATCGGTTATTGAAGTCAGGTTAAGTTTGGTGAGACATAGTCTGCGTCGATCGACACAGAGCTCGAAATTCTGGTTGTTGAACCTTGAATTTGCAGAAACCAAACTAGACTTAAACCTTGATGAAAGATTAGCTTCAGAATGGTCAACTGTCAAGACTCATTTCGTTGTGTGATGGTCTAGCCAAGAGCTTGGTGTCCACAATTAGGTGAGTAAGGCAGGTAATTATGTTGATGGACTTGTGGTGCTTGACATCAACAATTACATGACCTAATAGGTTGATTTGCTAACCTTTCAGAGTTTAGTTTCCTCAACTAAACATCAAGTGACCTTGATGTCTTGCCCAATCTCGTCTACTGTCAAGACTCGGTTCATTGTTGGATAGTCTTGGAGTCCTTGGTATCCACAGTGAGTTGAGCAAGGCAGGTGTTCATTGATAGACTCGTAGTGCGACTGTCAATGATCACAAGACAGAAGAGATCGTATTACTTGACTGGGCTATCAGAAGTTCTGGGCCTAGAGACATCAGAGTAGATGAGACATGGATTGTCTTATCTGCGACTAAGAGTTGTACTGGGTATAATTAGCAATGATTTGCTTACCTAGATAACTAAATTTTGGGTGATGACGAGTCGTCCACTCAGAATTTGGTGAAGTGTGGATCTTGGATCATTGTATTCATAGAGGAAACATTGTTTGAATATAATGCGAGTTTTCTTATTAGATAAGATTTCTCATGATATACATAACTAAATCTTTGTTTTTCTTGGATTTCAGCTTATGTCTATGACTACTTTCTCGTTGCGATCCGTCCTTGAGAAGGACAAGTTAAATGGATCCAACTTCCTGGATTGGTATCGGAATTTGAGATTAATCCTCAAGCAGGAGAGCAAGGACTATGTCCTTGAGAAAGCTCTTCCAGAAAGGCTTGGGACCAATCGCTCGCGTGCAGTATATAATGCTTGGAATAAGCATTATATTGATGTGGTAGATGTGCGTGGTCTGATGTTGGCTACCATGAACTCGGACTTGAAGAGTCAATACGAGAACGTGGAGTCGCCAATAGAGATGATCACCAGCCTGAAACTGAAGTTTCAGGATCTGGCACGAGTTGAGAGATTCCAGATGGTGAAGTCTCTCACTGGGTGTAAGCTACCAGAGGATGCTCCAGTAAGTCCTCATGTCATTAAAATGATGGGTTACATTGATAACCTGGGGAGACTGGATTGTCCTGTCAGCTTGGAGTTGGCAACTGACATCATTCTGCAGTCACTGCCGTCAAGTTATGATAAGTTCATAAAGAACTATATCAAGAAAGGCTTGACGAAGACGTTGACTGAGCTGCATGGCATGCTCAAGACAGCAGAGCAAAACATCAAAAAGGGTAAAAGATTTGAGAAATCTTGTTTAGACAAGGGTGATGGCAAGGCCGTTCAGATTTGGAATCGGGATAAACCTGTGTCATCTTTTAAGCCCAAGTCAGGCCCATCTGATGTTGATAAATGCTGCTACTGTAAAGAGTTTGGGCATTGGAAGAGAAATTGCATTAAATTCTTGGAAGATTCACAAGAGATGGAGAAGATGTATGGTACTTCTTCTTCAGGTATTGTGTTATTGTTTCAAGTTCTACGTTAGTATTGGATACTAGTTGTGGTACTGATATTTTTGAAATATGCAGGACATAAGCGACAGTAGAACGTTGAAGAGAGGACAAGTGGAACTGTGTGTCTGGTATGAAGCAATGGTTGCTACATGAGCCGTAGAGATTCTCCACTTGTAGGAGCCTTTCATACTTGGTTTTAGAAATTAAGTAATTGCTACTATGTATCTGCCTTGTGCAGAGATGTCTTTCATATTCTTGTAAGAATTTGGATGTTTTTCATTTTGATAAAAGACAAGTTTTGTTCTTTAAATCTAAATGAAATATTCTATGGTAGCACCCCGTTTAGAATGGGTTTTATATCTTAAACCAATGTACGCTTGTACATATAACATAAATGCCAAACACTTTAAGTCTGATGACTTGAAGTCGATTTTTCCTTGGCACAGTCGTTTTGACCACATAGAGTGAAGCGAATTCAAGAGTTCCATAGCTTTTGGGCTCATTTGATTATAAATCATTTGAGACATGAATTCTGCTTACTGGGCCAAATGACTAAGGCCTTTTAGCAGAGCTAAAAGAAAACGGGCCAGAGGCTTATTGGGCCTTACACGTACTGATGTATGCTGACCGATGAGCATTAGTGCTAGAGGAAATCTTCTGTACTTCTTTACCTCATTGATGGCATCAATAAGTATGGATGTGTTCATTTGATGAGACACGAGTAGGAATCCCTTGAGGAGTTCCAAGATGAAGTGAAGAACCGATTTGACAGAAGTATTGAGATTCTCGATTAGATCGCGGAGGAAAATACTTGAGTCGAGAATTGGGTGATCATCTGACAGAATGAATCGGATCTTATTAGATATGCTCCGATTAATGATGAGTCACAGGAATCTTCCATAATCATTTAAAAATACATTCTAAAATGTCTGTCTTTGCGCAGAAAAGGGTTTCAATCAGAATCAATTGAAAGACACCACATTGGATGTGGACTGGAAGTTTTTCAAGTAAGTTGTTTCTGATGATTTGGGGATGATAGCTAATAAGCTTGAACCCAAATCTGATAAGTGCTACCTCGCTGGTTTTCCCAAGGAAACCGAGGCTTACTACTTTCATAACCAATCCGAGAACAAAGATTTGTTGTTCGGAACTGTGTCTTTGAGAAAGATCGTACTTTCAAAAAGGAACAGTGGGAGTAAAAGTACACATCGAAGAAATTCGATAAACACAGGAAGCTGCTCAACCTGTTGAGGGAGAGCAACGGTGAGATCTACAAAGTGATGTAGGATCTACACCTGTGGAGCCTGAAATTCGCAGATCCGAAAGGATCCGTCACTAACTCGAGAGTGATTTCTCGTAGCCGATTGTCGTGATCTGTTGATCATTGAAAAGTGACGAGCATGCGAAATTCAAAGAAGCGATGGTGAGCCCCAACTCCGAAAAATTGGCTGGGTATGCATGTTAGCTTCACCGATCCATTTCTGGATTAAAGCAAACATCTTGGAGTTGGAATCAACATTCTGATAATGTGGTCAAGAGTTTTGACTTGATCAGAATAGAAATGAAACCATGCGTTTACAAGAAGACTAGTGCGAGCGTAATTGCAATTCTCAGACCGTATGTACGTAATGTACTTAATCTCATAAACGACGTTCCGACGCTAAAGTCTTGTCAAGATTTGGGTCGGAAGTCAAAATAAAAGATGGACATGGGAGAAGGCCGTAAAGTTCTTGGAATAAGGATCCATTGGAATGGATCAGAAAGGTTAATTGGATCATGTCAAAATCCTTATGTTGATAAGGTATTGGACAGTTCATATGTGCTTAATTCCAAGAATGGCTTCATACCAAATGTCTTATGGCAATAATCTAAGCGAGATGAAGTGTCTTGGACACTGGCTGAGCAAGCAACAATATTAGCAAGATGAAGTGTTTTTTGAACACCGGCTGAACTAGTATTAATGAGTGTGATTGCTTATGCTGCTGCAATAGATCCATCATAAATGCCATATTTTGCGCTCGTCTAGATGCAGCTAACGCATAGAGCATGACGAGAAAATACCAATATGTTCCGGTAATAGTCACTGAACAGTTACCAGAAATATCCCAAGTGTTTGAGGAACTCTAAGGATAGGTTCGTGGTGAACTGATAAAGTGACGAACCAATTGAAAGTAGTTAGACGGACAAAGATGATTTCCGGTTCTACCTGGTTATGTCTCTTTGTCTGAATAGCGGTGCTATCTGTTGGAAAGGCTCCAAGCAGTGGACCATAGAATAGAGCTTTTATCTGAATGGCGGTGTGGTTTGTTTGAATTGTTTCAAGCAAGAACACCGCAGAGTCTCCCACAACCTAAGCACGAGATTTATTCTCTTGCTGTAGGTATTAGATATCTGAAGAGATGATCTTGATTCTAGTGGGAGTTATTTAGTTATGTTATGATCTTTACACAGACATGCTATGGCAAAGTTTGTGTAAGTTAAAACTTACATCGGTATTATTTAATTATTGGATAATTAAGTAATGGTCCCAAAGTATTTTATGGTCATCATATAGGTCATCAAGTTGAGGACTTGATCATAAAACCCTATAAGTAAAAGATGACATAAATTACGATTGTCCCTAGTCGAGGTTGTTGAAGTGGGACACCAATAACCGCGCGAGACTAGCATGTGAGGTGACTGTTGGACTAAGTTTCATGGAGTCAATGATATGATTATCACAGTCAATCACATAGATATATGTTGATGAACATATGATCGGACATGACCCGCTAATGAGAACTCCACAGGATAGTTATATCAGTGTCATGGGAGGTTCTCATTACGACTATAGAGTATAGTCCTTAGACCTGAGTTCATCATGCTTTCTACCATATGAATTGATACGCTTTGACCTTGTCAAACGTCGTTCCGTAACTGGCGGCTATAACGGCATTGCTTATACGTATCATGAAGTATGTGTAGAAACAGGGATGGAACAAGATGGGATTTGTCCCTCCTGTAACAGGAGATAAATATCTCAGGGCCCATCGAAGATTTGATACTGAGAAAATGCATGGCCGTGCTCAAACGAGGTGATTGTCAGTCGTTTGTTATATCAGTATAGATCAGGAGTTCGATGAATATGATATTGGCTATAATAAGGATGACACAGTCTCTTGCCTTATGCCATATCGATATATAGAGACGAAGGGATTATAGGAATAGGTGATTCCAGTACAAGTGGGAGATTGTTGGGATTATGCCCTGAAATCACATTGTACTTACTCTAGAGATAGTTGTATTCTCGAGATCGGACAATTCATGTGATACTAGGTAGTCATAATGTTTTGCTAGAAACCGCTTATGACAAATGAGTTGTAACTCATTTCTGGTATCGTGTGAACCTACAGGGTCTCACACCTAAGCAAGTTGGATACACTTGGTATGGGATTGATCATTGGCATATGATCCGATCAATGTGTATTGGATACACATTGATATCGTGTTTTAAGAGATGTGTCGATCGATGCCCTTGGTGCATCGATCAATACAAGATGTGTGTCGATCGACACCAATAGGTGTGTCGGTCGACACGAGGGCGAAACGAAACTGATGTTTCGGTTTACCTCGAGGTCAATATATAAATGAGTTTTATATTTTGACCTAGGTAAGCGTGCCGTCGCAGACATTTTTCCTTGACAGAAAAACTGATCCTCTTTCTCCAGAAAACATAGAAATCCCAAGAGATCTGATTCCCGGCGCTAGCATCCCGGCGGATTCCAACTTGTGTGCATGTGGATTACGATAGAGGCGCAGCGATTGAGGCGCTCCACAGATCTCGTATTACCTGATCATTCTTCCGCTGCAAATCTCCAGGTAATCACAAGGTCAGATCTATGATTCAATTAACTAGACCCTAGATCCTAGGCTTCGGGAACCTGACAGCAATTCTGAATCGGGTAGAATTGGCTCCGAGTTCCTTCATTATTAAGACCTAGAATCACTCAAAACGGGCCGACTCGTTTAAGTCATAAAATCGAAACGTCTGTTTCGAATACCCGATCTGTGTCGACCGACACACATACTGTGTCGATCGACACACCACCACATACTCGATATTAATGTGTATCCAATACACATTAACATGATCATTACTATAATGATCATTCCCATATTTTAGCTTCCAGTTTGATTAGGTGTGTGACCCTATAGGATCATATAATACTGGCAGTAAGTCTACAACTTACAGATTGCAAGAGGCTTCTAGCAAAACATTGCAACAGCCCAGTATTATACGAATGTCTGATCTCGACACACAACTATCATCAGGAGTGAGTACAAGTGTGCTTTCAGGACACTATCCCAACAATCTCCCACTTGTACTGGAATCATCAATTCTTATAATCCTTTTGTCTCTATATCTCGATTTGGCATAAGGCAAGATTAGTGTCATCCTTATTTAAGCCAACATCGTGTTTATCGAACTCCTGATCTTATACTGAACAATACAAACAACTGAACTACAGTTCGTTTGAGTGCGGCCACACATTTTCTCAGTATCAAATCTTCGATAGGCCCTGAGATATTTATCTCTCGTTATTCAGGAGGGACAAATCCCATCTTGTTTCATCCCTGTTTCTATACACACTTCATGATACACCTGAACAATGCCGTTATAGCCGCCAGTTACGGGTCGACGTTTGACAAGGTCAAAGTGTACCAATTCATATGCAAGAAAGCATGATGAACTCAGGTCTAAGGACTATACTCTATAGTTGCAATGAGAATCTCTTATGACACAGATATAACTATCTTGTAGACTTCTCATTAGCGGGTCATGTCCGATCATATGTTCACCAACATATATCTACGTGACTGACTTTGATATTCATATCATTGACTCCATGAAACTTAGTCAACTGTCACCTCACAAGCTAGTCTCTCGCAGTTGTCAGTGTCCCACTTTGACAACCTCGACTAGGGACAAATCATAATTTATATCATCTATAACTTATAGAGTTTCATGATCAAGTCCTCAACTTGATGACCTATAATATGACATAAGCTTATTTTGGGACCATTATTTAGATCACAATAAATAATGCTGAAATCAAATTTCATTAAACATATCCAAAAGTATGTTTACAAGAACATCTTATTATAACTAAAATAAAACTTAAAACTCCCACTAGAATCAAGATTACATCTTAAGATCTCTAATGCCCACATCAGTAGTATGGAACTCATGCTTGGGCCTTGGGAGTGGCTTAGTCAGAGGATCAGCGACATTCTCGTCTGTCGAAACTCGACTGATCTTCACTTCTCCTCTATTGACGATATCACGAATCAGGTGATATCTCCTCTCTATGTGTTTGGACTTCTGGTGTGACCTGGGTTCTTTCGCCTGAGCTATGGCTCCATTGTTATCACAAAACAAAGCCACTGGCTCCAAGATACTAGGAACCACACCAAGTTCAGTCATGAACTTCTTGATCCAAACAGCTTCCTTTGCCGCTTCTGAAGCAGCAACATATTCAGCTTCCGTCGTAGAATCAGCTACGGTATTCTGCTTAGAGCTCTTCCAGCTCACCGCACCGCCATTTAGACAGAAGACATATCCAGATTGTGATCAGAAATCGTCTCTGTCCGTCTGAAAACTCGCATCTGTGAATCCATTCACCACAAGTTCTTCACTTCCTCCATATACCAAGAACTTATCTTTGGTGTGTCTCAAGTACTTGAAAATATTCTTGACTGCTGTCCAGTGATCTTCACCTGGATCAGATTGGTATCTACTCGTCATGCTTAACGCGTAAGCAACATCTGGACGAGTGCAGAGCATGGCATACATGATAGATCATATTGCAGAAGCATAAGGAATCCTATCCAAGCGCTCTCGCTCAGCATGTGTCGCCGGACACTGCTTCTTGCTGAGACTAATGCCATGAGACATCGGTATGAAGCCCTTCTTGGAATCATGCATCTTGAATCTGTGCAACACCTTATCAATATAAGTGTCCTAGCACAATCCAATCAGCCTGTTCGCTCTATCTCTGTAGATTCTGATTCCAAGGATGTACGCGGCTTCTACCATGTCTTTCATGGAAAAACAACTTCCGAGCCACGTCTTAACAGACTGATGCAACAGAACGTCATTGCCGAGAAGAAGTATGTCATCGACATACAATACGAGAAACACAATTCCGCTCCCACTAGTCTTCTTGTACACACATGGTTCTTCTTCGTTCTTGATGAAACCAAATTGTTTTACTGCTTCATCAAAACGAAGATTCCAACTCCGTGATGCTTGCTTCAATCCATAAATGGATTTATGAAGCTTGCATACTTTCCCAGCATTCTTAGGATCTACAAAACCATCAGGCTGTGTCATATACACATCCTCTTCCAGAATTCCATTCAGGAAGGCGGTTTTGACATCCATCTGCCAAATCTCATAATCATAATAAGCGGCAGTTGCTAGAAGAATCCGAATGGATTTAAGCATGGCGACTAGGGAATAGGTTTCATCATAGTCAATACCATGAATTTGCTTGAAACCTTTAGCCACCAACCTAGCTTTGTAAATTTGTACATTACCATCCACGTCAATCTTCTTCTTGAAGATCCATTTACACTCAATGGCTTTTGAACCATTAGGTAAATCGACCAAGGACCATACTTGGTTTTCTAACATGGATCCCATTTCGGATTTAGAGGCTCCAAGCCACTTTTCGGAGTCCGGGCCCATCATTGCTTCCGTGAAGGTCGCCGGTTCGTCACTTTCAATGATCATCAGATCATTGGAATCGGTCACAAGAAATCCATAGTATCTCTCGGGTTCGTGACGAATCCTTCCGGATCTGCGAACTTCAGGCTCCACAGGCGTGGGCTCCACAGAACTTTGTGGATCCAACTGCTGCTCTTCCTCAGCAGGTTGAGCAGTCTCCTGTGCATCTTGAATTTCTTCGAGATGTACTTTACTCCCACTATTTTTCTTAGAAAGAAATTCTCTCTCAAGAAAAGAACAGTCCCGAGCAACAAATACTTTGTTCTCAAATTGGTTGTAAAAGTAGTATGCCTTGGTTTCCCTAGGATAACCAACGAAGTAGCATTTATCTGATTTGGGTGCGAGCTTATCAGAGATTAAAAGTTTGACATAAGCCTCACAACCCCAAATATTCAGGAAAGACAGACTTGGAATATTCCCAGTCCACAATTCATGTGGTGTCTTTTCCACTGATTTAGATGGCACCCTATTTAGTGTAAACGCAGACGTTTCTAGAGCGTATCCCCAAAAGGATAATGGAAGATTTGAATGACTCATCATAGACCGAACCATATCCAATAAGGTTCGATTCCTCCTCTCTGACACTCCATTCCATTGGGGTGTTCCGGGAGGAGTGAGTTGTGAAAAAATTCCACACTCGCTCAGATAGTCACTGAACTCTTGACTCAAGTATTCTCCTCCGCGATCCGACCGCAGAACTTTGATACTTTTGTCAAGTTGGTTTTGTACTTCATTCTTGAATTCCTTGAATCTATCAAAGGATTCTGACTTGTGTCTCATCAAATAGACGTAGCCATACCTACTGAAGTCATCAGTAAAGGTAATGAAGTACTTGTAATTTCCTCTGGCAACAGTGCTCATCGGCCCACATACATCAGTATGAATAAGGCTCAATAAGTCACTGGCCCTTTCATTCGGTTTGTTGAAAGGGGCCCTAGCCATTTTGCCCATCAAGCAAGATTCGCATTTCTCACATGATTCAAAATCAAATGAGCCCATAAGCCCATTTCGATGGAGTCTCTGAATGTGTTTCTCATTGATATGGCCCAAACGACAATGCCATAAGAAAGTTGGGTTTTCGTCATTTGACATAAACCGCTTTGTATTTATGTTATATTCAAACTCACGCTGGTTTAAGACATAAACCCCATTCTAAACGGGGTGCTACCACAAAATATTTCATTAAGATCTAAAGAACAAAACTTGTCTTTTATCAAAATGAAAAACATCCAAATTCTAACAAGAAAATGAAAGACATCTTTGCATATAGCAAGTACATGGTGGCAATTACTTAATTTCTAAAACCAAGCTTGAAAGGTTCCTACAAGTGGAGAATTTTACGGCTAATGCAGCAACCATTGCTTCATTCCAGACGCGCAGTTCCACTTGTCCTTTCTTCAACGTTCTACTGTTGCGTAGGTCCTGCATATTTCAAAAATATCAGTACCACAACTAGTATCCAATACTCACGTAGAACTTGAAATAATAACACAATACCTGAAGAAGAAGTCTCATACATCTTCTCCATCTCTTGTGAATCTTCCAAGAATTTAATGCAATTTCTCTTCCAATGCCCAAACTCATTACAGTAGCAGCATTTACCAACATCAGATGGGCCTGACTTGGGCTTAAAAGATGACACAGGCTTGTCCTGATTCCAAATCTGAACAGCCTTGCCTCCACCCTTGTTTATACAAGATTTCTCAAATCTTTTACCCTTTATGATGTTTTGCTCTGCTGTCTTGAGCATGCCATGCAGCTCAGTCAACGTCTTCGTCAAGCCTTTCTTGATATAGCTATTTATAAACTTATCATAGCTTGACGGCAGTGACTGCAAAATGATCTCAGTAGCCAACTCTAGACTAACAGGATAATCCAGTTTCCCCAGGTTATCAATGTAACCCATCATTTTAATGACATGAGGACTCACTGGAGCATCCTTTGGTAGCTTGCACCGAATGAGAGACTTAACCGTCTGGTATCTCTCAACTCGTGCATGTTCTTGAAACATCAGTTTCAGACTGGTGATCATCTCTATTGGCGACTCCACGTTCTCGTATTGACTCTTCAAGTCTGAGTTCATGGTAGACAACATCAGACCACACACATCTACCACATCAATATAATGCTTATTCCAAGCATCATATACTGCATGCGAGACATTGGTCCCAAGCTTCTCGGGGAGAACTCTTGAAAGGACATATTTGATATATCATGGTTTTTACCGGTTTTATGCCATGATATAGTTGTGTTTTTAGTGTCTTTTGTGTTCTTTTAGAGTCTTTTACAGGTATAATCAGGTTTGGAGCTGAATTGGAGATAATGGAGCATTTTGGAGATTTTTGGAGTGTTTGGCCGAGAGATAGAGTTCACTGTCTGAAACAGAGAAAGGTGTCGATCGTTGCACACCTGCAACGGTCGATGCACCAGCGAGATGGGCCAAAAACTCGGCGGTTTAGAAGAATCAAGATATTGCACTTTGATCCAGAAGTTCCTGATATTTACAAAGAAGCCCCTGGCCGAGATTATACCTATATAATCAAGTTTTAGTTGTTTTTATTAGATACGCTTTACATTACGCTTTCATAATTAAGAGCAGAGGATTTTTAGAGCTTTTGGGGCTGATCTGAACCTTTACTTCATCTGTATTTGGAGAAGATTTCAAACCCCTTTTACTCTTATTCTTTTATGCAATTTATTCATCATATGATTATGTTTTTATTATCTATGTCTGAGTAGATTCCTAGTTAGGTTTAGGGTTTCTCACATAGGATTTCATGACTTGCTAGACTTGTTCAATTTCAGTTAAGGATTCAAACTATATCTGTTCTTCAATTTAATTGTGCTTAAAGCTAGTTCTAACCTGATCAATTAGAATCTAGATCTTAGGTTGCTAAATACGTCACGGAAGTGGGGTTTAGGAATCTGAACTAATTAAATTGGGCAATTAGACTATTCGCAAACGGAAGTTTGGTTTAGGATAATTGTGAACATATCAAACTTGGGATTAATGCTAGTTTAATCTGTTAGTTCTCGCAAACGAAAGTTTGGTTTGCTGCACTTAGACTTAGAGAGTTATCGCAAAGGAATTTGGTTAATTCTATATCTGTGTTTTGAGTTCTAGAACTGTGCTTAATTAGATCCTTGCTGAATGAACTGTCTGCTTGTCAGATTTCCTGAGAATGCCCTAGACTTAGCGCTTTTAATTACTTGCTTTCACAACCAACAATCTCTGCTACTGATTTACTTTCTCGCACCTCTTTTAATTCAATTACATTGCTTTCTTCCTAGTTAAATTCCTGTTCTTGAGCTATTGAATACCGGAGTCTCTGTGGATTTCGATACCCTATATACTACATTGATATTGCTGTGCACTTGCAGTTTAGTATAGGGATTAAAACTCTGAGCCTATCAAGTTTTTGGCGCCGTTGCCGGGGACTCTTTAAGTCTTCGATAGCTTCGAGCTTAGGGTTTTACTAGGATTTTTCGTTTTCTTTTCGTTTTTATTTTTGTTTTATTTAGTTACTGACTTTCTCGGTTTTTCTCTCTGTCGCAGGTACCGATTTCGCCTTGCGTCGATCGTTGCATCCCTTGCGTCGATCGTCACTAGGCGATTCTGAGATTGAATCGATCGTTGCACTGATAGCATCGATCGTTGCTGGACGATTACAGACAGTTTATGCCAACGCCGAAAACTAGAAGTAATCCGAACTCGAGCTTGGTTAATCTCGGACTATAGGAACTTGGACGTCTAGAAAGGACTATCAGGAGAGAAAAGAGAGAGAGAATGGTACGAGAATGTCTGATCTTGATACGAGATGCTGAAGGTGTCCTGAGGGATCCGGAAAACAATCCTTACAATGCTGCTGGGCAGAGGATTGATGCTGATGGACGAGTGATCCCTGACCCTCCTGAGCAACAGGAGCAGAACCAAAACCAGGGTCAGGAACGGGCCCAAGGTAGAGAGATGGTGGTTCATGAGAGGACACTAGATGATTACAACAGACCTGATAAGTTTCATGCAAACCGAGCAGCTCTAGTGCTTCCTGCTTTTGAGAGGAATGATTTTGAGGTAAAGACCATCTACTACCAGCTGATGAGGCAGATTGCTTTTTATGGCCATCAAGCAGAGCAGCCTATGGATCACATTGACAAGTTTGAGGACATAGTCACTGGCATGAAGTATGAAGGAGTATGCCCGGACTATCTGTTCCTTAAGCTATTTCCGCACAGTCTTGCTGGAGACGCTAGTGCATGGCTAAGACAACTGACACCTGGTCAGTATACTACTTGGGCAGCCTTAAAGAGTGAATTCCTGCGTCACTTTTATGATGATGCGCGCTCGGATCAGTCCAGACAGGACATACTCACTTTTTCCCAAGGAGCTGTGGAGCCCTTGAAGACTGCCTGGATGAGATTTAAGCAGTATCAGCGTGACTGTCCACACCATGGATTCACAGAGGTACAACTGATTGGTATCTTCTTCAGAGGCATAGATCTCCCTTATCAGACTGCGCTGGATAATTCTAGTAATGCTAATTTCAACACCAGGACTCCTACGCAAGCTAAGCAATTGATTGGGAACCTGATTTGCAGCTACAGTTGCAAGACTATAGATGAAAAGAGGAAGAAATCCGGTGGAAGTATAGAGGATTCTAACATAACTGAGATTAGATCTAGGCTAGACACAGTGTACGATCTCCTAACAAGTAAGAAAGCTGTCCACTCTACCCAAGATGTAGAGGTAATTCAGACTGAGGAGGACACTCAGGAAGAAGAAGTGAATTACATGGGAGGTTCTAGTTTCCAAAGTAGTAGATTTAGAAATCAACAGGGAAACAAATTCTCAAATGGAATTCAGCAAGGTGGTTTTAAGAAAGCCAATGAGTCTGAGAGTAAAGTAGAGATGATGCTAAGACAGCTAATGGAGAGTCAGACTAAGTACGCAGCAGATGCTGACGCAAAGATGGATACAATCTACAGGGAGCTGAATGGGAAGTTTGAGAGTTTGAACACACACATGAAAGAGCTTGATGCTAAGGTTGCAAGAACTGCTGGACATGCTCAAAGGGAAGAGGGATATCTCCCGGGAAGGACTGATGCCAATCCTAAGTACCAATGCAATGCCGTGACATTGAGAAGTGGTAAGGAGCTGTCATCTGGCCAGAAAAAGCAGTTAAGCGTTGAGGAACTCGTGGAAATTGAAGAGTTGGAAGATGAGATACGCGATATTCGCCGAGAGTCGATCGATGCATCTAAGCAACGATCGTTGCCAAGCGAAATCAAGGAACCGGAGGTCGTAACAAAATCGCCAAGCATCGGTCGATGCAATAAGAGCAACGATCGACACAAGGTGACTGCAGAAAGTTCGAGTACTGAAAAACCAAAACAGTCGGCTGAAAGGGTATACAAGCCTAAGATACCTTATCCCAAGAACCCCAGAAAAGCTAAGAATGATAGGCAGTATGCAAAATGGAAGGAGTTCATAAAAAAGGTAAAGGTTGAAGTACCTTTGTTGGATTCCATTGAAACTTCCCCCATGATGAAAAGATGCCTTAAGGATGCAATTTCTGGAAAATGGTCTGATGAAGAAAGTATAATGATGCTCAATGAGGTATGTAGTGCGGTGGTTCAAGGCAAAATTCCAGAGAAATTAAAAGATCCAGGCAGCTTCGTATTAGATTGTGCTATCTACAAGGAGAGGTTCGAAAGGTCCCTATGTGATCTTGGCTCCAGTGTAAATCTGATGCCCCTTTCAGTTGCTAAAAGACTAGGGATGACAGATTTTATACCAACTAGGATATCACTGGTTTTGGCAGACAGATCAGTCAGGATTCCCGAAGGAGTAATAGAGGATGTGCCTATAACGGTTGGCAAGTGTGTGATCCCAACTGATTTTGTGGTTCTACAATATGGACATGAGCCAAAAGACCCATTGATTCTAGGCAGATCTTTCTTAGCAACAGCTGGTGCGATGATTGACTGTCAGGGAGGCAAAATAGTTCTAAATGTAGGAGATCTGAAGATGAGTTTTGACATGAACAAACTGGTAAAGAGACCAACCATCGACGGGCAAACCTTCTATGTGGACACATTGGGTGATTTGGATGCAGAGTACTTCCACCAATCACATGCTGAGGACCCACTAGAAAGGGCTTTACTGAGCTCTATTTTGGAGTTGGAATACCTACAGGACGAGCCTACAATGTGCTATACAAGATTGATGGATTCTGTCGAGGTTGCAATGCAGGTGGAAGTGTCTGACGCGGGACTACAACGATCGACACCATCTAAGCAACGATCGTTGCAAGACGACAGAGTCTGGGCAGAAGAAAAGGCTGCGAAAATAGATCTGAAACAACTTCCATCCGGGCTAAGGTACGCCTTTCTTGGACCTAATTCAACATACCCAGTGATTGTTAATGCTAGCCTGAACAACGCAGAGCTCACCTTACTGCTAAGCAAGCTGCGCAAGCATCGCAAAGCTCTTGGCTATTCCCTTAATGACATTTCAGGTATCTCACCAGAGCTATGCATGCACCGGATACATCTTGAGGATGAGTCCAAGACATCAATCGAACATCAGAGGAGACTTAATCCTAATCTGCAGGAAGTAGTCAAAAAGGAGATTATGAAACTCCTTGACGCTGGAATTATATATCCTATCTCTGACAGTGATTGGGTGAGTCCAGTCCATGTAGTGCCAAAGAAAGGCGGTGTTACAGTTGTGAAGAATGAGAAGAACGAGCTGATACCTACTAGGACTGTGACAGGACACATGATGTGCATAGATTACAGGAAGCTTAATGCTGCTACTAGGAAAGATCATTTTCCTTTGCCTTTTATTGATCAGATGCTCGAAAGGTTAGCAAATTTTCTTACTACTGCTTCTTAGATGGCTACTCAGGATTCTTTCAGATTCCCATCCATCCAGAGGATCAGGGAAAGACCACTTTTACTTGTCCATATGGGACTTTTGCTTACCGTAGGATGCCTTTTGGACTCTGCAATGCACCAACCACTTTCCAGAGATGCATGATGTCCATATTCACATATATGATTGAGGATTTTATGGAAGTATTCATGGATGATTTCTCAGTATATGGATCATCCTATAATGAGTGCTTAGATAATTTGTGCAAGGTTCTGACAAGATGCGAAGAGAAGCACTTAGTTCTTAACTGGGAAAAGTGTCATTTCATGGTCAGAGATGGCATTGTGCTTGGACATAAAGTGTCCGAAGCAGGAATAGATGTGGACCGCGCTAAAATCGAGGTGATGACCAACCTGCAGGCACCTGATTCTGTTAAGTCTATTAGAAGCTTTCTTGGACATGCTGGCTTCTATAGACGGTTCATCAAGGATTTTAGTAAGATTGCTAGGCCACTGATAGGTCGAATTTTAATCCCTATTCTAAACTGCAAGTGCACAGTATAGTCAATGTAGTATATAGGGTTATCGAATCCACAGGGACACTTGGTCTCAAGAGAATCAAACCGTAGGAATTAATACTAGAAATAAGCAAGTAGTGATTGTAATGAATTGCGGTGCAAGAAAGTAAACAGAAGCAGGAAATCGGTTTGTAATCAATAAACTAAAAGCGTCAAGCCTAGGGTATTCTCAGGAAATCAGACAAGCAGACAAGTTAATCAGTCAGGATCAAATTAAACTCAGTTCTAGAACTCAAATCACGAAAATAGAATTAACCAAATCTCTTTGCGAAAACTCTCTAAGTCTAAGTGCAGTAATCCAAATCTCTTTGCAATTACTAACAAATTAAACTAGCATTAAGTTCAAGTTCGATATGTTCACAATTAAACTAAACCAAATCTCTTTGCGAATAATTCAATTGCTCAACCTAAATAGTTCAGATTCCTAAACCCCACTCTCGTGACGTATTTAGTAACCTAGGATCTAGATTCTAATTGATCAGGTTAGAACTAGCTTTAAGCACAATTTAGTTTGAAGAACATTCTAATCATATGAATCCCAACTAAATTAAACAAGTCTAGCAAGTCATCAAACCCTAATGAGAAACCCTAAACTCAACTATGGATCTACTCAGACATGATTGATGAAAACATAATCATAGAATAAATAGATTGCATATAAGAAATTAAAATATCAAAAGGGTTCGAAATCTTCTCCAAAATAAATCAATACAAGGAAAATAGATCAGCCCCAAAAGCTCTAAAAATCTCTTAGCTCTAAGTATCAAAGTGTATCTAAATTAAACACCAAAAACTAGTATATATAGGCATAATCTCGGCTGGGGCTTCTGTGTAAATACTGAAAGTATCTTGGGCTTCTTTGCAAATCTTCAATACTTGTTACGCCGACGCGTACGGCCCATCTCGCGACTGCATCGACCGATGCACAATGCGTGTCGATCGATGCAACATCAAATAATCGAACAGTGAATAAAGCTCTCGGCCAAAACGTCCCAAAATGCCCAAACTGCTCCATATATCTCCAATTAGCTCCAAACCTGATTTAACCTGTAAAAGACTCTAAACTAATACAAAAGACTCTAAAAACACAACTATATCATGGTATAAAGTTGGTAAAAACCATGATATATCAACTCCCCCACACTTAGCCTTTGCTTGCCCTCAAGCAAAACAGAGAACTAAAATGCAGTGAAGAGGTTTGAAAACTCTTCAGAAACTCATTTTGTCATAGAAGCAGCAGCATTCAGATTCCCCTTAGTAATCCACATGAAAGAATCAATCTACAGACATCAAGACCAACATGTACTTCCCCCACACTTAGCAACTGTCCTAAGTAAACGCCACAATCACATTCAAGCATTCAAATTCACCCTACTGACTTCTGCAAGTATTTAAGTGCGGTCTCACCTAAGGAGTATCGATCTAAAGGCACATGGATTCTTACCTTGCCAGCTCTAGACCACCATACTATCTTTCTCTAGTCCCTTTCTTCTCTTTCCCTTCTTTAACAACTGATTTTTCCCCACTGGGTATCATTTTATTTTTTTTATCAGTGTTCTTCCCGTTATGGGGTGTACTTTGGACACATTCCATGGATCACATGAGAGATAATAGTGTTTGCTACTATTCCCATGACCACTTCGGAGTTACTAACTCATCCTCAGTTTATTATTATTATTATTTTTTTTTTTTTTTTTTACAGAAGGGGAGAAGGGGACTAAATAGGACAGGTTTACAGGCTGTGTCAGAACTAACAGGGAATCCGACATAAAGCATACCAAGCCCTTAGGTGAGAAAAATTAAAGTCAGTATTAAGGTGAAGTCAGTAAAGGATCCTCTGATACCTGAAGTGATGTGGGTGTTCCCAGTAGGTTGATCTGTGATGGGGTTTTCTAATAGTCATAGATAGATCTGCAGCTTCATCCCAATGGTCACTTAAGTTCCTGCAAATGCTGCTAATCTCCTCCAAAAATCATTGTTTCCTACTTAAACCAATTTTTACTCGAAAAACAAATTTTGAAAAATTTAACTGACTCTAAGAAAACAAAAGAAACTAATTAGTAGAACCTCCCCCACACTTAAGACACACTGTCCCCAGTAGTGTCAAGCAAGGGATTGGTTAAAGAAAAGAAAAATTAAAATAGTTGAATGGTTAGTTCTCTCGGGTTTTACCTCTGTCGCAGTCAGGCATCGATCGTTGCACTAGGTGCACCGACCGTTGCTGTGCGATTTCTGTTGTAACGATCGACACAAACGTGTGTCGATCGACGCAATGCGATTTTCACGAACCCTGCAACCAAAAACTCACCAAACAGAAACAAAAACGTAAAATCTAGAAAAAATACTAAAATCAAAATGTAAAAACGAAAACAGTGGGTTGCCTCCCACTCAGCGCTTGTTTAAGGTCATTAGCTTGACCGGACGCACAAGATCTTTCAGGCACTTAGAGATCCTGACAGAGACTTTTTCTGTCTCTGTTCAAGTCTCCTCATCCATGGTGGAGTGTAGGCTGTTGCTGAATGCTTCAGTCCAAGAAAAGCAGGTGTAGATTGTGCTCCAGGATCTAGTATCACAGGCCCATCTGGCTGCTCATCTTCTGCTTCCAGGATCGTGAAGGTCTGCCCATCTATCAGTGGTTTCCGTAGCTTCTCCATGTCATATCGCAGCGTCTCATCTCCCAGGTGGAGGTCTATTAGACTTTGTTTGACATCAATCACAGCTCCTGCTGTAGCCAAGAATGGTCTTCCAAGTAGCAGTGCTTCATCCGGATCGCAATCATATTTCAGCACAAGGAAGTCTGTTGGAACCAAGTAGTTTCCAACTCTCACTGGTATGTCTTCTAAAACTCCTTCTGGAACTCGTATAGACTGATCAGCTAGGATAAGACGGGTTCTAGTAGGAGAAAAATTCAGCACCCCCAGCTTCTCTGCCACAGAATAAGGCATCATACTTCCAGCAGCTCCTAAATCACAAAGAGAGCGTCTAAAGCTATTCTCGAAGATGGAGCAATCAAGTATAAAGACTCCAGGGTCAGGTAACTTCTTTGGGATCTTGTTCAGTAGCACTTCACTAATGTGTTGGGGAACTACAATCACCCATTCTTTCAGGTCATCATCCAATGGTAGCATCTTGTTCAAATACCTCTGCACACAGGGATGATAAGGTGGATCATCAGGCGGTGGAATTTCTTCCAAGTCTTCACCACTCTCCTCCAGTTTCTTCAGTTCCTCAATCTCCTGTTTAATTACCTCAGATACCTTGGGATATTGCCTAATGGCTTGTGCATAAATCTCCTCCTAAGTGATTTCAGATACATCAGGGAATAGGCGGGCCAGTTCTGCATCAGTCTCATAATCATCCGGCAACACTGTCTGTTCACGTCCTGCATCGACCGACACAAGGTGTGTGTCGGTCGTTGCAATGCGATCGTCGCGGATTCCACCCGTGAGTTTTTCACTCAATTCCGAAAATTCTGCTTCATCAACCAACTCAGCTGTGCTTAGCTCAAACTTCTCACCCAGATGAGATCCATCATTAACGAGTACAGACCAGGCTTTAATATGAGTATCTGCAGGTCCTTTTCCTTTCATTGTACCTGAAATCTGATTAACCTGAGTGTCCAGTTGCTTCATGTGAGTGTTCATAGACTCAATCTTCCCATTGAGATCTCCATACATAGCATCAATCTTCTTGTTGCAGTCCACAGAAGTCTTGATTTGGCTCTCCAGCAACTGTTCCATCATTGTCTCCATCTTAGTCTCGAAAGCAGTAGGTGTAGGAGGTGTTTGATAAGATGAAGACCCGTAGGTCCTTTGAGCATTCTGTCCATAAGGTTTCTGAAAGTTGCTGTTCTGTCCATAGCCTGAAGAGTTCTGATTGCCCGTGTAGGCAGTTTTCTGTCCTCCACCGGAAAATCTGTTCCCAGATTGATATCCAAATCTGTTTCCTTGGAAACCAGATCCTCCGATGTAATTCACATCCTCTTCCTGAGTGTCCTCCTCAGTCTGAATCACTTCTACTTCTTGAGCAAAGTGGACAGCTTTCTTCTCCCCTAGAAGAGTGCAGATTTTATCCATTCTGGACCTCAATTCAGCCATCTCTGAGTTATCAATACTTCCACCAGATTTCTTCCTCCTATCATCCATGGTCTTGCAACTGTTGCTGCTAATCAAATTCTCAATTAACTGCTTAGCCTGTGTAGGAGTCCTGGTGTTGAAGTTGGCATCACTAGAATTATCCAGCGCCTGCTGATACGGAAGATCTATTCCTCTGAAGAAGATACCAATCAGCTGAACTTCAGTGAATCCATGGTGCGGACAGTCACGCTGATACTGCTTAAATCTCATCCAGGCAGTCTTTAAAGGCTCCACAACTCCTTGGGAGAAAGTAAGTATGTCCTGTCTAGATTGGTCTGAACGCGCATTGTCATAAAAATGACGCAGGAACTCACTCTTTAAGGCTGCCCAAGTAGTATACTGACCAGGTGCCAGTTGTCTCAGCCATGCACTAGCGTCTCCAGCAAGACTGTGCGGAAATAGCTTAAGGAACAGATAGTCCTGGCAAACTCCATCGTATTTCATACCAGTAACTATGTCCTCAAACTTGTCTATGTGATCCATAGGCTGCTCTGATTGAAGACCATGAAAAGCAATCTGCCTCATCAGTTGGTAGTAGATAGTCTTTACCTCAAAGTCGTTCCTCTCAAAGGCAGGAAGCACTAAAGCTGCTCGGTTCGCATGAAACTCGTCAGGTCTGTTGTAATCAGCTAATGTCCTTTCACGGACAACCATCTGGCCCAGTGCCTCAGCTTCATCAGGGATCACTCGTCCCTCAGCATCAATTCTATGCCCAGCAGCATTGTAAGGATTGTTCTCTGGATCCCTCAGGGTTCCATCAGCATCTGGTATCAAGATCAAGCGTTCTCGTACCATTCTCTCTCTCTTTTCTCTTCTGATTGTCCTTTCTAGACGTCCAAGTTCCTCTAGATTGAGATTAACCAAGCTCGAGTTCGGATTACTTCTAGTGTTCTGCGTTGGCATAAACTGTCTGTAATCGTCCAGCAACGATCGATGCTATTAGTGCAACGATCGGTTCAATCTCAGAATCGCCTAGTGTCGATCGACGCAAGATGTGCAACGGTCGACGCAAGGCGATTTCGGTACCTGCGACAGAAAGAATCAGAGAAAAGAATCAATAAAATCAAAATAAAACAAAAACGAAAAGCAAAAACAAAAACGAAAAATTTCTAGTAAAACCCTAAGTTCGGTCCTATCGAAGACTCAAAGAGTCCCCGGCAACGGCGCCAAAAACTTGATAGGTCGAGTTTTAATCCCTATTCTAAACTGCAAGTGCACAGTATAGTCAATGTAGTATATAGGGTTATCGAATCCACAGGGACACTTGGTCTCAAGAGAATCAAACCGTAGGAATTAATACTAGAAATAAGCAAGTAGTGATTGTAATGAATTGCGGTGCAAGAAAGTAAACAGAAGCAGGAAATCGGTTTGTAATCAATAAACTAAAAGCGTCAAGCCTAGGGTATTCTCAGGAAATCAGACAAGCAGACAAGTTAATCAGTCAGGATCAAATTAAACTCAGTTTTAGAACTCAAATCACGAAAATAGAATTAACCAAATCTCTTTGCGAAAACTCTCTAAGTCTAAGTGCAGTAATCCAAATCTCTTTGCAATTACTAACAAATTAAACTAGCATTAAGTTCAAGTTCGATATGTTCACAATTAAACTAAACCAAATCTCTTTGCGAATAATTCAATTGCTCAACCTAAATAGTTCAGATTCCTAAACCCCACTCTCGTGACGTATTTAGTAACCTAGGATCTAGATTCTAATTGATCAGGTTAGAACTAGCTTTAAGCACAATTTAGTTTGAAGAACATTCTAATCATATGAATCCCAACTAAATTAAACAAGTCTAGCAAGTCATCAAACCCTAATGAGAAACCCTAAACTCAACTATGGATCTACTCAGACATGATTGATGAAAACATAATCATAGAATAAATAGATTGCATATAAGAAATTAAAATATCAAAAGGGTTCGAAATCTTCTCCAAAATAAATCAATACAAGGAAAATAGATCAGCCCCAAAAGCTCTAAAAATCTCTTAGCTCTAAGTATCAAAGTGTATCTAAATTAAACACCAAAAACTAGTATATATAGGCATAATCTCGGCTGGGGCTTCTGTGTAAATACTGAAAGTATCTTGGGCTTCTTTGCAAATCTTCAATACTTGTTACGCCGACGCGTACGGCCCATCTCGCGACTGCATCGACCGATGCACAATGCGTGTCGATCGATGCAACATCAAATAATCGAACAGTGAATAAAGCTCTCGGCCAAAACGTCCCAAAATGCCCAAAATGCTCCATATATCTCCAATTAGCTCCAAACCTGATTTAACCTGTAAAAGACTCTAAACTAATACAAAAGACTCTAAAAACACAACTATATCATGGTATAAAGTGGGTAAAAACCATGATATATCAGCCACTAACTGCTTTGCTGTGTAAAGACACCAAATTTGAGTTCATTGCAGATTGTCAAACTGCATTTGAACAGATCAAGCAGGCATTAGTGAGTGCTCCCATAGTTCAGCCACCGGATTGGGATTTGCCTTTCGAAGTAATGTGTGATGCAAGTGATTATGCTGTAGGAGCTGTCCTTGGACAAAAGAAAGATAGAAAGCTTCATGCTATCTATTATGCCAGTAGGACACTGGATGATGCACAAAGAAACTATGCCACTACGGAGAAGGAGTTGCTGGCAGTTTTCTTTGCATTTGAGAAGTTTCGATCTTATCTTGTTGGCTCCAAGGTGATTGTACACACTGATCATTCAGCCCTGAAGTATCTGATGCAAAAGAAGGATGCTAAGCCAAGACTGTTGAGATGGATCTGTTGCTTCGGGAATTTGATATTGAAGTGAGAGATAAGAAAGGGGTTGAGAATGGAGTTGCTGACCATCTTTCGAGGATGCTAGTTGAGGAGGACGTGCCAATTAATGACTATTTGCCTGAAGAAAACGTCAATATGGTTGGAACAATCTGTGAGACAGATTTGGACAGAAACCTGCAAAACTGTCGGATTAATCGCGTTGCGTCGATCGATGCGACGTCAGCGTCGATTGATGCATCTATCGGGACAGCGACGATCGATACATCCGACTGTGACGATCGTTGCAGCGCGGATACAGACCCATAAACTTTTACGGTACGGATTGGAAAGCATGAGTTTGAGATTAATGATGTCGCAACAAATGATCGACCATGGTATGCAGACATAGCCAATTATCTGGCTGCAGAGACTGAACCAGATAATCTGAAAGGGTATGAAAAGAAGAGGTTCTTCAGAGAACTTAGGAGGTACTATTGGGATGAACCTTACCTCTATAAGCATTGTTCGGATGGCCTTTATAGAAGATGTGTTGCTGAGTCGGAGGTTCCAGATATCCTTTTCCACTGCCACAGATCAGATTATGCAGGACATTTTGCTACTTTCAAGACTGTGTCTAAGGTTTTGCAAGCAGGTTTCTGGTAGCCTACAATGTTCGCTGATGCTCACTCCTTTATTTCTCATTGTGATGCCTGTCAGAGGAGAGGAAAAATCAGCAGGAAGCATGAGATGCCTCATAATTTCATTCTTGAGGTTGAGGTTTTTGATTGCTGGGGCATAGACTTTATGGGTCCTTTTCCCTCATCTTATGGGAATAAATTCATATTAGTTGTTGTGGATTATGTATCTAAGTGGGTAGAAGCAATAGCTAGTCCAACCAATGACTCTTCAGTAGTCATTAAGCTGTTTAAATCCATCATATTCCCTAGATTTGGAGTACCTCGGATAGTAATTAGTGATGGAGGATCTCACTTTATTAATAAGGTTTTTGAGAAGCTCCTGAAGAAGCATGGAGTGCATCACCGAGTTGCTACTCCTTATCACCCACAGACTAGTGGACAGGTAGAGGTTTCTAACAGACAAATCAAGGAGATCCTGGAGAAGACAGTTGGGAAGACAAGGAAAGATTGGGCAGCTAAGCTTGATGATGCTTTATGGGCCTACAGGACTGCATTTAAAACGCCATTAGGGACTACTCCATTCCATTTGCTGTATGGAAAAGCATGTCATCTGCCAGTGGAACTTGAGCACAAGGCAGCATGGGCTGTAAAACAGATGAACTTTGACCTCAAACCAGCTGCAGAGAGGAGATTGATACAGCTC
This sequence comes from Orychophragmus violaceus, assembly GCA_030180135.1. NCBI lineage: Eukaryota > Viridiplantae > Streptophyta > Magnoliopsida > Brassicales > Brassicaceae > Orychophragmus > Orychophragmus violaceus. The sequence continues at coordinate 98,024,703 of CM058232.1, forward strand.
AATGAGTTGGATGAGATTAGACATTTTGCCTATGAGAACTCAAAGTTGTACAAGGAAAGGACTGAGGCTTATCATGACAAAAGATTGTCTCCAGACGGTTTAAGCCTAACGATCAGGTACTGTTATACAATTCTCGCTTGCATTTGTTTCCAGGCAAGCTGAAATCAAGATGGTCTGGACCCTACACGATCAAAGAAGTGCGTCCATATGGAGCTGTCATTTTAATAGGCAAGGAAGGTAATGAGTTTGCTGTAAATGGGCAGAGGGTAAAACACTATTGGGCTAAGGCCGAGATTCCCAGAGGTCAGATTTTGCCCCTGGATCATGCTCCCTCCACCTGAAAATTCCCATCCGTCCGGTCAAGCTATTCACCTTAAACAAGCGTTGGGTGGGAGGCAACCCACCATTAGGTACTGGTGTTTTTCTACTTAATTTTTGGTGTTTTTGTTAGGATTTTACGTCTGTTTTTGTTTCTGGTGCAGTTATGTTTGCAGGTCTCGGATGAATTCGCAGTGCGTCGATCGACGCACTTCTGTGTCGATCGTCACAACACGAAAGGAATCGCATTGCAGCGATCGTTGCGGTCCTGAGCAACGATCGACCATACACGAAAATCGCCAAGTAACGGTCGATGCACTTAGTGCAACGATCGATGCATGAGCAACATAGGTAAACCCGACAGAACTTAACAGAACTTTAACAATTTTTTTCTTTCTTTTTACCGATCCTTCGCTGGACACTACTGGGGACAGTGTGTCTTAAGTGTGGGGGAGGTGCTACTGACTTTTGTTTTCTGTTTTCTTAAGAGTCAGTCCGTTTTTCAAAAAAAAATTTGAGTCAAAATTGTTTAAGTAAGAAACTATGATTTTCTGAGAAGATTTACAAGACTTGCAGGAACTTAAGTAACCATTGGGATGAAGTTACAGGATCTATCTCTGACTATTAGAAAACCCCATCACAGATCAACCTACTGGGAACACCCACATCACTTCAGGTATCAGAGGATCCTTTTACTGACTTCAACCTTAATACTGACTTAGATTTCTCACCTAAGGGCTTGGTATACTTTGTGTCGGATTCCCTTGTTAGTTCTGACACAGCCTGTCAACCTATCCTATTTAGTTCCCTTCTCCCCTTCTATAAAGTAAAAAAAAAAAAAAGATAATAAACTGAGGATGAGTTAGTAACTCCGAAGTGGTCATGGGAAGGGTAGCAAACACTATTTTCTCTCATGTGATCCATGGAATGTGTCCAAAGTACACCCCATAACGGGAAGAACACTGATAAAAAAAATAAAATGATACCCAATGGGGAAAATCAGTTGTTAAAGAAGGGAAAGAGAAGAAAGGGACTAGAGAAAGATAGTATGGTGGTCTAGAGCTGATAAGGTAAGAATCCATGTGCCCTTTGATCGATACTCCTTAGGTGAGACCGCACTTAAATACTTGCAGAAGTCAGTAGGGAGAATTTGAATGCTTGAATGTGATTGTGGAGTTTACCTAGGACAGTTGCTAAGTGTGGGGGAAGTACATGTTGGTCTTGATATTCTGTGATTGATTCTTTCAGTGGTTTACTAAGGGGAATCTGAGTATTGTAGCTTCTAGGATGAAATGAGTTTCTGAAGAGTTTTCAAACCTCTTCACCAAGCTTTAGTTCTCTGTTTTGCTTGAGGGCAAGCAAAGGCTAAGTGTGGGGGAGTTGATATATCATGGTTTTTACCGGTTTTATGCCATGATATAGTTGTGTTTTTAGTGTCTTTTGTGTTCTTTTAGAGTCTTTTACAGGTATAATCAGGTTTGGAGCTGAATTGGAGATAATGGAGCATTTTGGAGATTTTTGGAGTGTTTGGCCGAGAGATAGAGTTCACTGTCTTAAACAGAGAAAGGTGTCGATCGTTGCACACCTGCAACGGTCGATGCACCAGCGAGATGGGCCAAAAACTCGGCGGTTTAGAAGAATCAAGATATTGCACTTTGATCCAGAAGTTCCTGATATTTACAAAGAAGCCCTTGGCCTAATCAAGTTTTAGTTGTTTTTATTAGATACGCTTTACATTACGCTTTCATAAGTAAGAGCAGAGGATTTTTAGAGCTTTTGGGGCTGATCTGAACCTTTACTTCATCAGTATTTGGAGAAGATTTCGAACCCCTTTTACTCTTATTCTTTTATGCAATTTATTCATCATATGATTATGTTTTCATTATCTATGTCTGAGTAGATTCCTAGTTAGGTTTAGGGTTTCTCACATAGGATTTCATGACTTGCTAGACTTGTTCAATTTCAGTTAAGGATTCAAACTATATCTGTTCTTCAATTTAATTGTGCTTAAAGCTAGTTCTAACCTGATCAATTAGAATCTAGATCTTAGGTTGCTAAATACGTCACGGAAGTGGGGTTTAGGAATCTGAACTAATTAAATTGGGCAATTAGACTATTCGCAAACGGAAGTTTGGTTTAGGATAATTGTGAACATATCAAACTTGGGATTAATGCTAGTTTAATATGTTAGTTCTCGCAAACGAAAGTTTGGTTTGCTGCACTTAGACTTAGAGAGTTATCGCAAAGGAATTTGGTTAATTATATATCTGTGTTTTGAGTTCTAAAACTGTGCTTAATTAGATCCTTGCTGAATGAACTGTCTGCTTGTCTGATTTCCTGAGAACGCCCTAGACTTAGCGCTTTTAATTACTTGCTTTCACAACCAACAATCTCTGCTACTGATTTACTTTCTCGCACCTCTTTTAATTCAATTACATTGCTTTCTTCCTAGTTAAATTCCTGTTCTTGAGCTATTGAATACCGGAGTCTCTGTGGATTTCGATACCCTATATACTACATTGATATTGTTGTGCACTTGCAGTTTAGTATAGGGATTAAAACTCTGAGCCTATCAATATTCCTTGTTCTCCTGCCTGAGAACTATTCTCAGGTTCCGATACCATTCCAAGAAATTTGATCCATTAAGCTTGTCCTTCTCAAGGACGGATCTTAGCGAGAAAGTGTTGATGTGAGTTGAGACAGACATAGCTGTAATTAAAAGAGGTAGAGGTTTTAGTTATGATGCTCAAGGAAATGAGTAATCTTATCTAATAAGAAAACTCGCATTGTATTCAAAAACTATGTTTCCTCAGATGAATACAATGAACCAAGATCCTCAGATCACCAAAATTTGAGTGGGCGACTCGCCATCATCCAAATTTTAGTTATCTAGGTAAGCAAATCATTGCTAATTGTACCCAGTACAACTCTTGGTCGCAGATGAGACAATCCATGTCTAATCCACTCTGATGTCTCTGGGCCCAGAACTTCTGATAGCCCAGTCAAGTAAACCAATCTCTTTATGTCTTGTGATCATCGACAGTCGCACTGCAAGTCTATCAATGATCACCTGCCTTACTCATGTTGTTGTGGATACCAAGGACTCCAAGGCTATCCAACAACGAAACGAGTCTTGACAGTAGACAAGATCGGGCAAGTCATCAAGATCACTTGATATTTAGTTGAAGAAAAGAACTATTTAATCTTGATGCATATCTAATATACATCCAAGAAGTTATTAACTTGATTAAAATATATAGGTTTATTATGTTTAAGTTTAATCTAGAACTTAGGAATAAATTTGGTCCGGTATCTGCAAATTGAGGTCCAACCTTTAAGTCTGTGAGTGGTGTGTCGATCGACGCATCCTTGCATCGGTCGACACAACCTAATTTAAACCGGACTTCGATAACCGGTCAAACCGGATCGAATTTCCTTAACCGGTTCAATCTAATTGAACCGATCCGGTTTAATGGTCCATGTCGATCGTCACACAATACTGTGTCGACCGACATGATCTAACCAGAACCAAATTGGTTAATAAAATTAACCAGGCGAGATAACCGGTTCAATCCAATTGAACCGATCTATCCTTTCGCCTTGCCTATGTCGACCGACACACCCAGTGTATCGACCGACACAGTACGAAAATGGATATTCGATCACTGATCGAAAACCCTAAAATCTTTTACCCGTTTTCGCTGTGTATCGACCGACACACGCTTTGTGTCGATCGACACTCTGCGAAAACACAGATATCGAAATTTCAACAGAGGCTTGATAGGTGTAGTTTTCCCTATTCTACTGCAAGTGCACAGTTAATGCAATCGTAGTATATAAGGTATCGAATCCCACAAGGACTCTCAGTCACACAATAGATTATTAGTGGTTCATATTAGATTAAGCGAAGCAGGTGTGAAAACAGTAAACGAAATAGCAAAGTAAATCAAGTGAGTTTGTAAGCAAGAAGGCGAAGCGTTAGGTTTCAGGAGTTCTCAGGAAATCAGGAACGCAAGCAATCAATCTATCTAGATCTAGTCAATAACTGTTCTAGAACTCAAACACTGATATAGAATTAACCAAATTCCTTTGCGATAATTCTCTAAGTCTAAGTGCAGCAAACCAAACTTCCGTTTGCGAGAACTAACAAATTAAACCAGCATTAATTCCAAGTTTGATATGTTCACAATTATCCTAAACCAAACTTCCGTTTGCGAACAGTTTAATTGCTTATCTAAATTCTTTCTAGTTAAATTAACCAACTTCCGCTGAATTAATCAACCTAACATCATAACTCTGATTAGCTACTTCAGATTTAGCATTAAGAACAACTTAGATAAAGAACTAGCAGATATGAATCTCTACAGATTAATTAAACTATAATTCTCTGAAATCCCTAATGAGAATCCTTCAACCTAACAGGTGATCTACTCAGACATATTCATCGAGACAGAAAATATCATAAGTAGAAAACCAAATATCATATAATCAAATAAGAACTGGGGTTCAAAATCAAGTCTCTTTCGAGATCAGGATCAGCCCCTCTGGCTCTCTCTGAGTAAAACAAAACCTAATAAAAGCTTGTAAAAGCGTAGCCTAAACATTGGCTTAAAAACTCTATTTATAACCTAAAACACGTTTTGGGGCTTCTTTGTAAATATCAGGAACTTCTGGGTAGGACTGCAATTTTCATTATCCTTCATTAAACCGTCGTTTGGCCCATCTCGCTGGTGCAACGATCGATGCCATAAGTGTGACGATCGTTGCAGCTCGGAAATATCAACAGTGAACTCTATCTCTCGGCCAAATACTCCAATTAGTTCCAGAAAGTGCCAAAATCACCAAATATACTCCAAATGTGCTTGTACCTAATAAACACCTGAAAAGACTCTAAAACGTAGTAAAAGACTCGATAAATAACACATATACCATGGTTAAAATCCCTAAAATACATGGTATATCAAGGCTTTAATCCGAGATTAACATCATGAAAACGCGATTTAACAAGCATCAATCTATTCAATTACATCAGTGTTCGATTTAAATGCTCCAGATTCAATAGACTAAACCCTAGCATGCTCTGATACCACTCTTGGATCGCCTAGGATCTAGGGTTCGTTATATTGAAATTACCAACCTCGTTCTTACCTTGAACGGGCAGCGGAATGATTGGTGACGAGATCAGTAAGCGACTCAGATGCTTCGCCTCTACCAGATACACACGCACACAAACCTGGAAAGCCGGGATGCTAGTGCCGGATCTTTGGGATTCTGAGTTTTTGGTGTTTCTGCTTTCTCTGTCAAGAAAAAGACGACTACTACTGTTCTAGGTCGAAACTCTTGTTTTATTAAGACCTAGAATAACTCAAAACGGGCCAACTCGGTTAAGTCATAAAATCGAAACGACTGTTTCGAATACCCGATCTGTGTCGACCGACACACATACTGTGTCGATCAACACACCACCACATACTTGATATTAATGTGTATCCAATACACATTAACATAATCATTACTATAATGATCATTTCCATATTTTAGCTTCCAGTTTGCTTAGGTGTGTGACCCTATAGGATCATATAATACTGGCAGTAAGTCTACAACTTACAGATTGCAAGAGGCTTCTAGCAAAACATTGCAACCACCCAGTATTATATGAATGTCTGATCTCGACACACAACTATCATCAGGAGTGAGTACAAGTGTGATTTCAGGACACTATCCCAACAAGTTCTAGCAGCTTCAAACTTGTTTCCCTCAACTCATAAGAATCAAATCTCATAGGATATAGCAAGACCGATATACAAGATAGCTCATGGGATTCGGATTGACTTTGGCAAGCTGATCTACAAGCAAGTGATGAGCATGACCACTGATCAGCAGAACGACCGTCGCTGGTTGTTTTCCCCTAGGATTATCTCAGCTGTTCTGGAAATGCAGCATTCTCCTCGAAGCGTTAGGTTTCAGGAGTTCTCAGGAAATCAGGAACGCAAGCAATCAATCTATCTAGATCTAATCAATAACTGTTCTAGAACTCAAACACTGATATAGAATTAACCAAATTCCTTTGCGATAATTCTCTAAGTCTAAGTGCAGCAAACCAAACTTCTGTTTGCGAGAACTAACAGATTAAACCAGCATTAATTCCAAGTTTGATATGTTCACAATTATCCTAAACCAAACTTCCGTTTGCGAACAGTTTAATTGCTTATCTAAATTCTTTCTAGTTAAATTAACCAACTTCCGCTGAATTAATCAACCTAACATCATAACTCTGATTAGCTACTTCAGATTTAGCATTAAGAACAACTTAGATAAAGAACTAGCAGATATGAATCTCTACAGATTAATTAAACTATAATTCTCTGAAATCCCTAATGAGAATCCTTCAACCTAACAGGTGATCTACTCAGACATATTCATCGAGACAGAAAATATCATAAGTAGAAAACCAAATATCATATAATCAAATAAGAACTGGGGTTCAAAATCAAGTCTCTTTCGAGATCAGGATCAGCCCCTCTGGCTCTCTCTGAGTAAAACAAAACCTAAGAAAAGCTTGTAAAAGCGTAGCCTAAACATTGTCTTAAAAACTCTATTTATAACCTAAAACACGTTTTGGGGCTTCTTTGTAAATATCAGGAACTTCTGGGTAGGACTGCAATTTTTATTATCCTTCATTAAACCGTCGTTTGGCCCATCTCGCTGGTGCAACGATCGATGCCATAAGTGTCATGATCGTTGCAGCTCGGAAATATCAACAGTGAACTCTATCTCTCGGCCAAATACTCCAATTAGTTCCAGAAAGTGCCAAAATCACCAAATATGCTCCAAATGTGCTTGTGCCTAATAAACACCTGAAAAGACTCTAAAACGTAGTAAAAGACTCGATAAATAACACATATACCATGGTTAAAATCCCTAAAATCCATGGTATATCAACTCCCCCACACTTAGCTCTTGCTTGTCCTCAAGCAAGACAAAGAACTAAATGTAGTCAAGAGGTTTGAAAACTTTTCAGAAACTCATTTCATCCTAGAAGCTACAATACTCAGATTCCCCTTAGTAAACCACTGAAGGAATCAATCACAGAATATCAAGACCAACATGTACTTCCCCCACACTTAGCAACTGTCCTAGGTAAACTCCACAATCACATTCAAGCATTCAAATTCTCCCTACTGACTTCTGCAAGTATTTAAGTGCGGTCTCACCTAAGGAGTATCGATCAAAGGGCACATGGATTCTTACCTTATCAGCTCTAGACCACCATACTATCTTTCTCTAGTCTCTTTCTTCTCTTTCCCTTCTTTAACAACTGATTTTTCCCCATTGGGTATCATTTTATTTTTTTTATCAGTGTTCTTCCCGTTATGGGGTGTACTTTGGACACATTCCATGGATCACATGAGAGAAAATAGTGTTCCCATGACCACTTCGGAGTTACCAACTCATCCTCAGTTTATTATTATTTTTTATTTTTTACTTTATAGAAGGGGAGAAGGGAACTAAATAGGATAGGTTGACAGGCTGTGTCAGAACTAACAAGGGAGTCCGACACAAAGTATACCAAGCCCTTAGGTGAGAAATCTAAGTCAGTATTAAGTTGAAGTCAGTAAAAGGATCCTCTGATACCTGAAATGATGTGGGTGTTCCCAGTAGGTTAATCTGTGATGGGGTTTTCTAATAGTCAGAGATAGATCCTGCAACTTCATCCCAATGGTTACTTAAGTTCCTGCAAGTCTTGTAAATCTTCTCAGAAAATCATAGTTTCTTACTTAAACAATTTTGACTCAATAAAATAAGAATTTTTGAAAAACGGACTGACTCTTAAGAAAACAGAAAGATATAAGTCAGTAGCACCTCCCCCACACTTAAAACACACTGTCCCCAGTAGTGTCAAGCGAAGGATCGGTAAAAATAAAAAAATTGTTAATGGATGTTTAGTTCTGTCGGGATTACCTCTGTCGCTCAAGCATCGATCGTTGCACTAAGTACGTCGATCGATCCTAGGCGATTTTGTTGGGTGTCGATCGTTGCTCAAAGCAGCAACGATCGTTGCAAGGCGCATATCGGATCAGACAGCTAGTTAGCAGGTTAGCCCGTCGGTTTATGTCAATTTTTTAAAAAAACCTGCAAGCTGAAAACACTAGAAACATAGTAAAATCGAAGCAAAAGATGTACCAAATAAAGTACAAATCATCCAAACATAGTAGGGTCCTAAAAATCAAAAGGAGAAAAGTGCAAAAGAAAAGAAAAAGTCAGAATACAGAACCGAAAGTCTGAAAATGGAGACTACGCTCACTCGCTAACATCATCTATCCCACCATACAGTGCATCGTCATCGGCTGCCTCAGCTGGGGGATCAGTGGCATCCTCTGGAGATCGCTGTCGACGACGTCGGTCAGGTACGGGCTGATGGATCTGTGGTGGCCTCCTGCAGCTGCAAGTACGCACGAAGTTCCAAAGAACTCGAAACATACCATCTGATCTCTCTCTCCACTCTGCCTCAGAGTATGCACCGTAAGCCATTGCAGGCTCTGGAAAGGGACCCACAACGTCGACTGGGGCAGGCGCTGGCACAGGAGTAGGGGCAGCAGAAGTCGAAGCTCGTGAGGAAGGCTCTCCCAGCGGATGAGCCATAGTCGGAATCCCACGCTGCGCAGACTCAGGAGGCTGAAATCTCAGTGCCTCTAATGTGTCAATCTGTGTCCATCTGGCAGCAGGAAGCTCTATACCAGTCCTCCCAGTGGTCGGATCAGTGTAAACCCAAATGCGCCCCTCCTTGAGCCAGGTAGCGCTCTGCAAATGGCTGAGATCCAGGAACTCCCGAGATGTATCACGCTCTGTGCCATGAAGAGGAATCCCACAATACTCAAAAATGGGAGTAAGTAAACTCCCTACCGTCTCAGTACCAGCTCCATCAAACGGCTTCAGCTGCAGATCAAATAAATGCTGTGCGAAAATAGCTCCCAAGTTGAGACCCGCAGTAGGATCTCTCACGCCAGAACCTCTAAACTGATCTCTCAGCCCCATAAACAGCAGCTCCATCTCATATTTGCGTATCTTGTTGGCCTCAAACTTGCAAAGCAAGCTCCAGCACAAGATACGCGAGACATATCGCAGCACCGGATGTCTCATCTGTACTATTGGTGTGGTCCTGGAGTTGTATCGACCGCTGCCAATACTCTCCCAGAATGTGCGAGCCTCAACTGGATCCCACTCGAGTGGCATGGCGATGCGCCTCGGCTCAGTACTGAACCCGTAGATCCTGCAAAGGTCAAGTAGAGGAATCCGATACCTGACTCCCCAACTCATGAAGGTGAATGCACCCACTGTAGCGCTCCTGTGGTCGGGATCCGAGTAAACCACTCTGCAAGTGGCCAATAGCTGCCTGACCAGCTCAGGATAGAGATCATAATGTCGCATCGGCATTGTCCCTAGACCAATGCCTCTGCGTACAGCGAGTACATGCTCATCAATCCCCAGAATCTTGCAGGTGGAGTAGTCAGCGAACTTGGTCGGCTTGATGATCATCCCACACCAACCACTGTAGAGAAGCGAGTCATACTCGTCCCATCGACTGAGCAATGGCCGCTCTGTGAACTCAGCGGACTTGAAGAAACGTATAAGGTCCTCCGGTCACTGTCTGGTCGTCTGAATCGGTGTGGCGTCCTCTCTGGGCCAAGGTAAAGCAACTGGCGGCCCGTATCTGGCGTATGGTGCGGGTGGCTCTGACTCTCTGCTAAACCATTGAGGCGGTGGGGTGTAGTGTCGTGTTGCTGTGGAAGCTGTGGCTCGCTTCTTGCGGGGTTGCCTTTGAGACGCCATCTGCAAAAACAAAGTTCAAACATTTATAAGTCTCGGCAAAATTTCACTGTGAAATCGCGAAGCATCGACCGTTGCATCTAAGGCATCGATCGTTGCAAGGCGATTTTGTTGTATCGAACATTTCCCAAAATCGCAAAGCAACGACCGTTGCTCGAGAGCAACGACCGTTGCAAGGCGATTCTGCCGCAAACAAATCATCAAAATCAGTCAAATCCAAGCCACATTGCCTCAAATCAGTTCAAAATCATCATCCATCACCCTAAATCGTTCTAATTACGCATGCATCATCAATTTTTGGTTCAAAAATCTAACACCCTAAAACCCTAAAATCCAATCCGAAAATTCGAAAATAGAAGAACATTACCTTGATTTCTTGAGATATGGTTGGGGAAATAGATTGGGAGTGTAAAATTAAGTAGATAGCACTTGGAAACAAGAAATTTGATGAAGAAATGATGTTTTTTGGGCGGAGGTTCTCGGTGTGTCGACCAAAAGAAATGGAGAAGAAGGAGAGAAAATAGGGTTTAAGGTAACTTACCTTGGTCGTGGGTGCAACGATCGTTGCATAGAAGCATGGATCGATGCTGGTTGAACCAGATTGATTCCGGTTTAGCTCGACGTACCTTAATTTTGCAATTGAACCAATTGCAACGACCGTTGCTTAGAAGCGACGATCGTCACAATGCGATTACCCTACTTCGTCAAATCTCCTCGCAACGACCGGTGCACAAGTGCATCGATCGTCACACATCTCCAGACTCGAGTTTTGCATCTGAAACTTAGCAAAAACAAAAACAAAAACGTGAAATCCTAAGAAAAACACCAAAAATAAGAAAGAAAAACAACTAAACCTATCAGTGGGTTGCCTCCCACTCAGCGCTTGTTTTAAGTCATTAGCTTGACTTTTGGAAAGAGGTCAGACTCATGGAGGTTTCAACAGAGACTTTGAGTGTCTCTGTGAATGCCTTATCATCCATGGTGGTGTGTAAGCAGTAGCAGCATGATGTCGTCCAAGGAACGTCGGGAGGAATGTAAGGTGAGATTGACACTTGGGAGGCTTAAAACCTTTTTCCGCGTTCCGAACAGTCGAGTCAGGAGGTTTAAGCTTAGAGGATTTATGTTTTACCTTTGGCAGAGATTTGATGTTCGGAGCCTTCTGTTTACGAGCAGTTTTAGGCCTTGAAGATGTTAGAGTAGGCTCGTGTGGAACCACCATCTTCTTGTCAACCACCACTGTGAACTGAACCACGTCTTTAGACTTAACGGGAGCTTTCGGGAATGGTAATGGAGGTTTGTAGGTTCTTTCCTTAGCAGGCCCTTGAGATATGAGCGAAACTGATTCCTTTCGGGGTGCAACGATCGGTGCATGTGATGCAACGATCGATGCTATCGTCTCAGCTCGGGTTTCAACTACAGTCTCGGGTTTACCCACTTCTCGGTCCATTCCAGCCATCTCATATTCAAGTTTCTCTCCTTGGCTTGGTCCTGCTTCAATCTGAACTATCCAAGTCAAGAGATCCATGTCAATCTCTGTTGAGTCAGGTGCATCGAAGCTTTCAAACTCAGGTAATTCAACATCAAATCCACCTCTGTCTTCCACAAATTCCACAGCCTTAACTGCTAGACATGATCCATGATCCATCTGTGTGTCATCCTGAATGGGAATGTTGCTGGCATGAGCTTCTTGAGAATCCTTCCTTGGGGTAGAACTTGAAACTTGATCCATCTGTGTGTCCAGCTGCTTCATACGAGTGTTCAAGGATTCAAATTTCTCATTCAAATTAGTGTACAGGTTCTCTAGCTTCGAGCTGAAGGAAGCTGTGTTCTGCTGTTGCTTTTCAATTGATTGTTCTATCATCATATCTAGTTTGCTCCTTTGTTTAGGAGGTGCCAGATAGGAAGTATAATTATGGTCTCTTGATCCTTGAGCATGCCTAGAACCTTGTCTCTGCTGATGTCCCAATGTATGTCCATAAGAGTCGGCTCCAGCCATATAGTGTACCTCTGCAAATTTATCAGTTTTTGCCTCTGCTCGGAACTGTCTCTCCCTAAGTAAGATGTCGTGGATGTCATCTATCTTATTCTGCATCTCAGCTACTTGCCCAACCAATACATGGTAATCTGGTAAGATGGGGATTCCTTCCCCATCTATTTTCTGACCTTTTGTGTTGCATATGTGACCCTCTTGGTCTCGTAAAACGCCGTTTTCACCGCGAATCAAAATCACAGGCTCCATGGCGCAGAACCTATTGAACGTCTCAAAACTCAGCATTGCTGTTCTCGCCTTGTGTCGATCGATGCAGGGTGGCAACGATCGATGCAGTGCGAATCCCTGCAATCCCAAAAATCAAAAACGTGAGTAAACGAGAAAATTAAAAAGAATGCTTAGTCTAAATCCTAATACTAAATCTATCGGTGAACTCAAAGAGTCTCCGGCAACGGCGCCAAAAACTTGATAGGTGTAGTTTTCCCTGTTCTTTGTAAATATCAGGAACTTCTGGGTAGGACTGCAATTTTCATTATCCTTCATTAAACCGTCGTTGTAGTATAGTGGTAAGTATTCCCGATCCCCAGCAACGGCGCCAAAAACTTGATAGGTGTAGTTTTCCCTATTCTACTGCAAGTGCACAGTTAATGCAATCGTAGTATATAAGGTATCGAATCCCACAAGGACTCTCAGTCACACAATAGATTATTAGTGGTTCAGATTAGATTAAGCGAAGCAGGTGTGAAAACAGTAAACGAAATAGCAAAGTAAATCAAGTGAGTTTGTAAGCAAGAAGGCGAAGCGTTAGGTTTCAGGAGTTCTCAGGAAATCAGGAACGCAAGCAATCAATCTATCTAGATCTAATCAATAACTGTTCTAGAACTCAAACACTGATATAGAATTAACCAAATTCATTTGCGATAATTCTCTAAGTCTAAGTGCAGCAAACCAAACTTCCGTTTGCGAGAACTAACAGATTAAACCAGCATTAATTCCAAGTTTGATATGTTCACAATTATCCTAAACCAAACTTCCGTTTGCGAACAGTTTAATTGCTTATCTAAATTCTTTCTAGTTAAATTAACCAACTTCCGCTGAATTAATCAACCTAACATCATAACTCTGATTAGCTACTTCAGATTTAGCATTAAGAACAACTTAGATAAAGAACTAGCAGATATGAATCTCTACAGATTAATTAAACTATAATTCTCTGAAATCCCTAATGAGAATCCTTCAACCTAACAGGTGATCTACTCAGACATATTCATCGAGACAGAAAATATCATAAGTAGAAAACCAAATATCATATAATCAAATAAGAACTGGGGTTCAAAATCAAGTCTCTTTCGAGATCAGGATCAGCCCCTCTGGCTCTCTCTGAGTAAAACAAAACCTAAGAAAAGCTTGTAAAAGCGTAGCCTAAACATTGGCTTAAAAACTCTATTTATAACCTAAAACACGTTTTGGGGCTTCTTTGTAAATATCAGGAACTTCTGGGTAGGACTGCAATTTTCATTATCCTTCATTAAACCGTCGTTTGGCCCATCTCGCTGGTGCAACGATCGATGCCATAAGTGTGACGATCGTTGCAGCTCGGAAATATCAACAGTGAACTCTATCTCTCGGCCAAATACTCCAATTAGTTCCAGAAAGTGCCAAAATCACCAAATATACTCCAAATGTGCTTGTACCTAATAAACACCTGAAAAGACTCTAAAACGTAGTAAAAGACTCGATAAATAACACATATACCATGGTTAAAATCCCTAAAATCCATGGTATATCAAGGCTTTAATCCGAGATTAACATCATGAAAACGCGATTTAACAAGCATCAATGTATTCAATTACATCAGTGTTCGATTTAAATGCTCCAGATTCAATAGACTAAACCCTAACATGCTCTGATACCACTGTTGGATCGCCTAGGATCTAGGGTTCGTTATATTGAAATTACCAACCTCGTTCTTACCTTGAACTGGCAGCGGAATGATTGGTGACGAGATCAGTAAGCGACTCAGATGCTTCGCCTCTACCAGATACACACACACACAAACCTGGAAAGCCGGGATGCTAGTGCCGGATCTTTGGGATTCTGAGTTTTTGGTGTTTCTGCTTTCTCTGTCAAGAAAAAGACGACTACTACTGTTCTAGGTCGAAACTCTTATTTTATTAAGACCTAGAATCACTCAAAACGGGCCAACTCGGTTAAGTCATAAAATCGAAACGACTGTTTCGAATACCCGATCTGTGTCGATCGACACACCACCACATACTCGATATTAATGTGTATCCAATACACATTAACATGATCATTACTATAATGATCATTTCCATATTTTAGCTTCCAGTTTGCTTAGGTGTGTGACCCTATAGGATCATATAATACTGGCAGTAAGTCTACAACTTACAGATTGCAAGAGGCTTCTAGCAAAACATTGCAACCACCCAGTATTATATGAATGTCTGATCTCGACACACAACTATCATCAGGAGTGAGTACAAGTGTGATTTCAGGACACTATCCCAACAAGTTCTAGCAGCTTCAAACTTGTTTCCCTCAACTCATAAGAATCAAATCTCATAGGATATAGCAAGACCGATATACAAGATAGCTCATGGGATTCGGATTGACTTTGGCAAGCTGATCTACATGCAAGTGATGAGCATGACCACTGATCAGCAGAACGACCGTCGCTGGTTGTTTTCCCCTAGGATTATCTCAGCTGTTCTGGAAATGCAGCATTCTCCTCGTACTTTTGAAGGTGAAGAACTGGTTGGGTATGTTCAGTACAACAAGAACCCTCGGAGTGGAGAATCCTATCTAAAGAAAGAGGCAGAGAGGAAGAAAAGTAAATTGCATCTGGCAAGCGCAAAGCCTCTTCAGCCATTACTTCAGCTAGTCGATCTAGGTTTTTTGAGTCTACTTTAACTGATTCTGTGGAAGTCATGCAGATTGGGACAGTTCGAATGCCGATCAGGGCTGGTGTAACTCAAATGTCAGTTCAGACAGCGCTTCAAGACATTTCTGAGGGACTTCAGAATCTGACTGACATTGTGTTTCACCTTAATGACAGGACCCAAGGTAAGTTGTCTACTATTTTCTCTGATTTTTATTCTAATATCTTTATTTTTAACTTGTGTGCTCTCAAGCAGGGGGAGAATAGACTGAGACAGTGATTGAAGACTCATAGTCATATCACGAAGAAGAGACTCCTGATAGAGATGATGACTCTGGTGAGATGACCTCGAGCGATGCTTAGATTATGTATGTGCTTGAGTTGTGAGGGGGGGGGGGGTGACTAAATGTTTGTGTTTGAGAGCTTAGTCACGTTTGCTAGAATTTTGGGGGATTAGGAAATTTTTTTTGTCGTGTTTACTCATTTTAAACTTCTTTCCTTTTGTGTTGAACTTATGGCATATTTCTGAATGGAGCTTTATTTTATGATGGATGTTGTCTAATGAGTTGTATGATAATCAGAATTCTTGTGCTTCGGCTATGTGCATGTGTGATATTGCTGATGTATAGGTACTCGAGAGGCAAACAAAGCTAAAAAGGGGGAGATTGAAGATGCAGCGAGCTGGAGGTTGAGCTATGACAGCAGCTGGACCAGTCAAGATGTGAAACAGTACATGCATCAACGACAAAGATCGTATGAACGGTTAGTTTGAGTCAAAGAATATGGAAGCTAAGGATGTTGATAGCTGACTAGGACAAAGCTAAAGAAGAGTAGGTGGGCTGGACAAGCAAACGAGAGAACATACATATGAAATATATGATTGAGATATTTTAGGAAAATAGGTTTTTTTCCTAAAAAGAAGATAAATGGAAATATTCCTAAGGGTAGTTAGGAAAATTGTAAGATGACCTATGAAGTATAAATAAGTCATCTAGGGCATTTGTGCTTGGTGCGCCGTTTAGAAAAAGATTTTTTTAACAAGGGTTTGGGAGTTCTAGTAAGAGAATCAAGCTTGGGTGTTAAGGGTGAATTTAAAGAGCTTTGAGATCATGGTTAGACTCGAAAAGCAGATGAAAGACCAGGTTGTTAAGGTGAAAATACAAGTTTGTTTTGCAATAAAAAGTCTTTGAAAAGGAATTCCTTGTGTTACATTTTGTATTACGTAGTTCCCGCATTTTCAATCCCTTCCATTGGAATCTAGTTAGACATGTCACATGTAAACCATCATGACAAGTAAATGTAGATGATAGTTTGAAATGTTTTATAAATTAGGGTTCATAGTTTTTAGATATAGTGTTCAGAGTATTCATAGATATAATGTAATGTTACTCTCGTACAAGAGAGAGAGAGAGAGAGAGAGAGAGAGAGAGAGAGAGATTTTCCGAACATTGTAACATAAATAAAGACAAATTCGAAATGGCGATGAAAAGTGCGATTGTTCAATATATTCATCGGCCTCCTCCGACCACCATATTTCATTACTCCGGCCGATGATGGATTTTCTGGCGTCGGCCTCCTCTTTCACTTTATCATTCCTTTATTTATTTCTCGTTCATATCCTGCAAAAGTTTCGTTGAAGAATACTCATGAGTATGTGTTTCTTCCCTCTCGATTGCCGTCTCTCACTGCCTTTTCACCATCTCTCACTGTGTCTTCACCGATGTTGATTACTCCTAGAATGCAAGTGGTCATTTCCTTTCATAGTAAGCTGTCTCTGTCCTTGGAGTTAAACCACCATATCCCAACTTCCTTACCGAAAATTTTCTTACGGCCTGATTGTTATGGCAATTTACTATGAGGTTTGGTCAATACTAGTACCCAATATTAGTAATGTGTTTGTTCATGGTCTTCATTATTATCGTATGATGACGACCCGAAGATAGCAACAAGTCCTTTCAGATTTGTTTTATCACCGAAGACACCGTGGAAACCACTATGGATTTATTTAGTTAAAGAAGAGTCAGAGCATACACATCAAAGAACCCCTCATGGGGTTCTTAAAAAAAAAAAAAAAATTTTGGGAAAAGTGTAAATAAAAAAAATCGTAAAAAAAAAATAGATGAATGACAGGCTGCCACGTGTCATGAACAGTGTAAGAACCGGTTCTTAAATAAGGATTTTTAGAACCCCACCCTTAAGAACCATTGATGTTCATGGTCTCAGTAATGATTAGGATGGTGAAACCACTGTTATTTAAAGAGGTTATTGATAAAAAACGACTCTTCAAGCAATGTAATCTTCATACGTTAGTAAAATACATATGCATTCACAATAATATCAAAATTATAACTTTTCTTTAAAATAATGTTAAAGACATTTTGGAATCTTAGTTATATGTTGTTAGCCAATATCAAGTATATGAAGAATGAACATAACATATTTCATATATTAGTCTATGCCTTTTGATAAAAGAAAAATCATGGTTACTCTCTATTTTTCACCAAAATTATTTTTTGTTTCGTTTATTTATTTCAACCGTTATAACTATATGATTTCTATATCTTGTAATTTTTTTAAATATTAATATATTGATTTGACGGAAAAAACAAAATCGAAATCAATGCCTATGAGATAACTAAAATTTTGACGATGATTAATATATATAGCCTATGACTCTATGAGTATCACTAATAATGACTTACTATTTCTTAATTATTACTCCCTCTGTTTCATAAAGAGTGTCATTCTACACTTTTTTCTTGTTTCATAAAGAGTGTCATTCTACATTTTCAATACTACTTTTTACATTGAATTCTTATTTTACCCTTCACCCAAAGCTCACTTTATTTAAATCTAAGTCATTTTAGTTCAATTAATGATGTAATAAATAAGGGTATTTTTGTATAGGTATAGATTTTTTTAATATGTGTGAAATGTGTCAAAATGACACTCTTTGTGAAACAGAGGGAGTATCTTTCAGTAATTAAGATCAGCAGTTGTATATCGATGGATATGATATGATATCTTTCAGGGTGCAAATATATTTCTGTGGGGTTACTGAAGAAAAGCATCTAGAAATTTGTGCGAATTATATTTATTAAGTGATTCATACCTCTCAAACACAACAATTGTTGCAGTTAACCATACTTTTGTTTCTAAAGGTACAGTAGAATATAAATATATAACTAGAATGCTTAAAGTATACCATTAAAACTTAGCGATAAAATATACAAAGAAACACAATGATATATTGGTGGATTCTCTATCATTAACTTTTTCGTATCTTTAAGACCTGTGAAAAATTATTAAGTTATTAAGTAAGTAACAAAACAGAATAATTATTAAGTTTGCAATGTTGCATGCAAAATACCTGTATATAAAGCGACTGTATATATGCACAATCAGGTTCGCCGATTATATATGATTCTGTTTAAAGTTTTTTCTTCAATTTTTATTTTCTGTTTAGAATATGTTTAGGTAATATCAGATTCAACTGAATTGTCACAAAATAACCTCTACAAATTAATTATATATATATATATATGTATTTAAGTCTGAAATTTTTTTGCCTATAATATACTTGATCGGTTTTATAAAAAAGTGTCATTCTACAACTTTTCACACCTACTTAAAAAATTGTTAAAATTTATATTATACTCATTCTAAATGGAGTATATAATTTTATGTTTCTAATTAATACACTAAAAGTGCTATAGTTGGATTTTTATTCAAAATTTTGCATTGAAATACAACACAACAATTTTTATGAAACGGATCGATTCCAGAGCTCTTTGACTCAAAGTCAAAATTTCAAATGCTCTTAAAAAAGAATATTAATGTTATTAATTTTTTAAAATCCGATAAATAAGTAAAAGTCTGTAAAACCAGTAGACTTTCTATTATTTACAACTCCAAACCTGGGTTATCGGATCCGATACATTTTAATTTAATCGGATCAAGTTATTTACAATCAAAATCAAAATTGATTGCCTTATCCTCCCAAAATAGAAATTGAACCCAAAATCAAAAGCAAACCCTAAAATCACTTAATTCCCCATGGTTTCACCTTTTCAGATTCAAAGTCGATATTGTCTGGGCGCCTAAAACTAAGAATCTGGCTCTGCGTATACATTCAAAGAGGAAACATGATGAATCGAATCGTGTAGAATATGAAGTCGATGACGAAGTCGAATTGGAAAAGGAATCCGAGGAAGTCGACTTGGAAAAAGAATCTGAGGAATGTATGAAGACGATGAGGAAGATAATGAGGATGAGAATCCGAGTGATGAGGAAGAGAATGAGCAAGTGAGTAAGACGAGCAGGAGGAAGTTTCGCGGGTTTTCCGTTTAGGGTTTCACGAACAAGAAGTGGAATGAACCAGTCAAATCCTCCCTCCAATCCACAGTCAACACGAGTGAAGAAACAATATCGGGTCCGAGTCGTCCATTGAAACCCATAAGCATGTCTAATTTTTGTAATTCGAATGATGTAAAGCTTAGTAGAATTCTGATATGGTTTGGAATAGACGCAAAACTTGGTATCACTTAGTGAAACTTGTGTGCAACACTTGGTACGAATTAGTTAAACTTTGAAGCGAAACTTGGTAAAACTTAGTGATAACTTGATATGAAACTTAGGATACCACAACGTAGTATGAGTTTCATGCGAGACTTGGTAAAACTTAGCGAAACTTGACCTGCATGTTATAATTTTGTAAATCAGATATAGTTAAACTTAGTATAAGTTGAAACTTGGTAAAACTTAGTAAAACTTTATCGCACAAATTGGTGATAGTTGGTGGAACTTTTCTTGTTTGCAGGATTCAAAGAATGAAACGGAACCAATGCAGTCTACGAAGGTATGTGTTTCCCTCCCACCGAGTATGTTAAGACAACAAAACTCTCGTCAAAGTGTTATATCGCTAAGGCTCGTTAAGACTGTAGGAGGTTTTCCCGAGAAAGAATGAGATGAAATGGTTTTATGAACATCAACTTAAGTCAAACACTTCTTCCACATGGGCTTGTGGATGATTCAAATGGATGGGACTGTGAATGTTTCTCGTTAGGACCGCATGTGTGGATAACATATGGAGGTTTGGTTTATTGTCAATGGGGTTCCAACCAGTTATTATCTTACAGAACATGCACTGATATATGGGTTATATTGCTACTCTTATTTAAACCATTATGATATATTTGGTGGTTTAGGATTTGTTACAAAATATTTCGGAACGAAAAGAGTTACTTATGAAGAACTTGAGAAGATGTTCCCAACTCTGAAAGGGAAACAAAATCTTTCTAAGGATCATTTGAAGATGTCAGTCTTGTACTTCTTATCCAGCGTGATCATTGGGAAGAAGAAGACATGAAAAGGAGCACCTTCTGTTGATAGTTTCTTCTTCAAAGCCGTTGATAATCTCGACATGTGAAAAAAATATTCGTGGGGGCGTTTGTCATTTGAAGAGAATATCAAAGATATCTTGCACTTCATGAACCATTCCGGAGGAGTTGCACTGACTTCATGGGTATTTCCTGCATGTATAGTTCCTTTGGAGGTAACAATATTTGTATCATTGTAAATCGTTTTTAACTGTTTTAGTTGTCTGACTTGGTATGAAGTTAACTATATGAATTATCTTGTGTTGTAGCTCCTAGTATTTGAGGCCATTCCAGTTATGAGGAACCATTTCTGAGAAATGTTCAAAGTGAAGAGCATGAGTGTCCGCATATGTGCAATGTAACGCATCTTTCCTATAATCCGCTGACCGATGAGCTGATCGGTCAACAATCAAACAAGAACATGACCGAACGAACCCGAGCAAGTCATACGAGAAACGTTTGTCACAATAGAAAGATAGAGACGGCCCGGTTTGATCCAAAGGTTCAAACTAAACCATATTTGACGATGTTTACCTCGTTTCCAAAATACGAAGCTTTTCAACCAGTATTGCTTCCACGAGTTGTGTCGGTTCAGACTAAACCATATACCAGGGAAACAATTTCATTTCTAAGTCTTTTAAGTCTTTTAAATCTTTTAGCCTCTGTCATCTAGTTTCAAAATGTTTTCAAATCATTTAGGCGCCCATAAAACCCGAACCAAAATAACCGAAATAA